>CM035092.1:68871454-68873954 GCA_020205505.1 Panax japonicus | reverse complement strand
CAGTTGTTTCTGTGTTTCTATTTAAATTTCACTTCTCCGTGGCCTTTTTCCAGGCTCCATGTAAGTAATTGGGTTCATGTTCTGGACCTTCTCTTTGCTTCTTCATATCAGGTACAGGGCCACCTAACCATTTCTTATATCTGTGTCTTCAGTGTTGTTTCTGACTCGGTATATATGCACTCCATAGGAAAGCTGCAGACATGATGAAGACTTGTATCAACTTCTAGCCCAGTTGAGCTGTCCTTGTAAAGCCTTGTATTTTGAAATTTTTTTCTTCTTCAACTAATTTTGTTGAAATGACACAGTCCTAACCATTGGTTCCTTTTACTTGTAATCAACATGTTGTGTGATTACGGTTAGTTAGCTGCGCCAACAGCCCAAAACGATACGATGTAATTTTGATCGGTGAAATAGTGAACTGTCAAAACTGTCATGCATGAAATCCCAACGCTTCATTGTTCAAGAACCCAACATTGATTAGAATTTAGAAGGGATAATTTATTGTTGGTATAAGGACTATTTGTTGTTTATAAACAGGATTTGGAAGCTGATTCACAAGTTGAGTTGGAATAGGAGTTTTATGTGGGTAAATTTTAAATGGGAGTAATTTTTGATCTGTTTAAAATTACGGGGTTCATAATATATCAAATTGAAGCTTTCGATGAGCTCTACAAGCACTTTTGGCCATGACATACAACGTTTTAAGCCCGAAAAACATGTTTAAAGGGGTCTTATCGTTCGGTCAAAGTTTGGTCAACCTTAAGTATTATTTTAATTTTTTAATATTTCATTGTTATCTTTTCTAATTAGGATTGGAACGCTAGGGTTTTGTAAAACATCTTTGACAATTATTATCAATTACATTGTGCTTTCTTTTGGAGAATTCTTTATCTTCCTTATTGGCAAGACATGGAGGTGTTTATTTAGGATTTAATGCATTTGACCGACTTTTGGTCTGAATCAGTTAGTCATTTAGTATGTTTGGTTTGAATTAAAATGATCTTAATGGTAGAATCGGTAAGCCCAACTAGATTGACCGAATAAGTTGCTATTTTTTTTATCTGAATCAACCTTAAGCCACTGAATAGATTTTTACACATGGCGCCCCTCTTTCACTCCAATTAATCTTGATAGGCGCACCAAGGTGAAGAAGAGTGGGTTGAACAAGAAAGATTTGGTGAAGAGTTTAAAGATCTGATCTGTTACAGAGAGGTGAAGAGTATAAATAGAGAAGGGAAAATAAAGGCATAAATCACTCTTGGTTATTCATTGATCATTATTTATAATTAACAATGAGTTTTAAAACAATTCAAGTACAATAGCTTCCTAAACTAACTCCTACAAATAATGAAACTGAAAATACAAAATTCAAACTTTATATACCAAGTCAAACAGAACCTAATTAATAACAGAAAGATAAAGACTCAGCAGCTTGCCTATTATGCCCCTCAAGATGGAGCTCGAGTAGAGATTCCAATCTTGGCCTTAAGAGAAAGAAATTGCGTGCGTGATAGGGGCTTTGTGAGTGCATCCGCAAGTTGATCTTTACATGAAACATGAGTAACACGCAGACATCCTGATTGGACTTGTTCATGTAAAAAATGAAAATCAATGGCCACGTGTTTCATTCTAGAATGTAATTATGATCAAGAATATATCTTTTTTGAGACAGCAAAACACCATCACCTATTCTGAGTCGCCAAATACATGGTACAGAATACAAATATAATCTTTAATATACAACAAGAGAGCTGTGAGTTTTAATACAAATATTATCTTCTAGACAATATCCACTCTCAGAATAAGTCCTCATTACATTTATTGTCACACTATTTAACAGAATAGTGAGGACTACTAATACTATCATCTGGACCGTCACTCCTTTCTCCGACTAGTCCCGGCTACGTTCTCATTTCCTGAAGAGAACAGTGAAAAAAAGGGTGAGCTCAACTAGCCCAATAAGAAATATTATGACTAAGATAATGCAGAATAAATTATCATTAGTCTTCAACAATGTTAAACTGATAAAATACAATAGACATCAAGTTTAACTGCACGGAACATACAATCCATTAAAAGAGTCAAGTAGAGAATAAAATCTACTATCTTTTATGATTTAAAAGGTTTTTTATCACTTTTATCGCAAGGACTCATCTTAATAAATAAATCACATCATCCCTGCACTACGACCAATGATATTCATTAGTATCACAACCACAAATTATCCATGCACTACGGGCCAAGGATATTCGTGTATTCATCAATGGTCAAGATCATGCCAACAACTGTCCATTAATGTACTACGGGCCAATGAGGATTTTTACCACATCATTTGTAACATTACGATCATAATTACACCGAATAATTCCTGGTCATAATCATACCAAGTCCATCTATGCACTACAGGCCACAGATGACTTTCAAAAAAAATATAAACATGAGGATGATGACGATGATATAAGAGTTCAATAAAACAAGTTCAAGAATTAATTTATTCAGG
>CM035092.1:68552462-68871354 GCA_020205505.1 Panax japonicus | reverse complement strand
CCATCTTTCAACCTATGGTGGTCCTTAAGGTACCCTAATTGAATATGTTATTATGTAATCACATTTCTTTGTAAATATGTTTATTTCCTTATCATTTGGATCAGGACGTTTGTTCCTTTTCCTCATTTCTCATTCTTTTGCAAAAAAGAGTAAAAAGCGAAACTACTTAAAAAAGAAGAAGAAGCTCTTTTAAGGTTATTTGAAGATATTGAGTCATTTAATACATTCATTTCCTTCTAGGGCGGATCAAGTTCTGTTAGTTTCTGATTTGAATTCTATTTTTGTTTCCTTAAGTTAGGATTTTGGTCACTATTTTTTGTTGTTCTGAGTACCATGTATTTGCTTAGTATATATGGGTATATGTTGTTTATGTATTGGTTACCATTAATATATGTTTTGGTTACTAACATATAACTGTTTGGTTATTTCATTAGTATATTTTTTGTTACTGTTGGCTTATGATTTGAATACCATTCTTTTTCCCTCAATTGGGATTTTGGTTACTTTTATATGTTATTTTTGTTCCAATGTATTTGCTTAGTATACATTGGTTGATTAAACTGGGGTTGGTATACATGTTGTTTATGTGTTGGTTACCATTAAAACATGGTTTGGTTACTATCATATAACTTAATATACATTGGTTGATTAAACTGGGGTTGGTATACATGTTGTTTATGTGTTGGTTATCATTAAAACATGGTTTGGTTACTATCATATAATTGTTTGGTTACTTCTTTAGTATATTTTTTGGTATACATATTTTTGTTTTGGTGACCTTTAAATTATATTTTGGTTAATATTATATATAACTGTTTGTTTACTACATAAAATGGTCTGTACTACATGTTATTTATATTTTGGTTACCATTATATTATATAATATAACTTTTTGGCTACTGCTTTATTATGGTATGGTTAATGTTATATTAAGATATGATAACTATTATTGTGCAATCAATGTGGGATGTTAGTTATTTGTTATAGTCTGTTTTTACTACTGTGTAATTGTTATATTATGTTTTGGTTAGTATGCTCTTATTTGTTGGTCACTATGTAACTGTTTATGTTATAAATATTATTTATATTTGGTTACTAATGACTGTGTAAATTTGATTTTATTTATTTGCAGCTATGGGATCTTTACTATGAGGAATGCAACAGAAAAGTCATTAGAAAAGTTATATATTGGTGTGACATGGAAGTCCCCAGCATTATTACCAATAAATTGAACCCAAGTCAGTTGGAGAAGTTTAAGGCATCATTAGTTTGTGGATGTATTATTTTTGTAAATAATAAACCCAAGTCATAATAAACCATGTATTTGTTTAGTATACATTGATGTATTATTTTTCTAAATTTTTTCAAATATATTCTACAAGGGTTATGCTCTTCTAGAAAATTCATTGAAAAAGTTTTCGTTAAATGTACATGTGAGAGTATACATGGGTTGCCTAAACTTGGTTGGATATACATGTTGTTTCTATTTTGGTTACCATTAAAACATGTTCTGGTTACTTTTATATAACTATTTGGTTACTTCTTTATTATGCTTTGGTTACTGTTACCTTATGATTCGGCTACTATGAAGGTAACCAGATAATTATAAGCTTGTATCAAGACTGTTATAAAGTGTTAAATGTATATGTTTTATTTATACCATGTCATCATGATAGAATAAGAAACTGCAATTAATAGTTCTCATTTATATATATGATGGTCACTTATAGATCTCATATTAAAATAAAAATAGGTTAAGAGGTGCAGTTGGTAACCAAACCTGCATATAAGGGTAACCATTTTAGTTTTTGTTAGTAACCAAATAATTAAAAATTTATATCAGAACAATTATCAAGTGCTTAATTAATGTACATGTGAGGGTTCCTATTTATCTAGCCGATGGATACTTTTAAATTACGTAGTTATAAAAGTTATTTGGAAATGGTCCATGCCAGTTGGTAACTAAATATGAATATAGAGGTAACCATTTTATTTTAGATGAGTAACCAAATTTACATAAAAATATTTCAAAACAGTTACCAATTGTTCAATGTATATGTTTACTTTATATTGATAACTCATGATGGAATCAAAAATTAAAATATTAATCAACATCAATTTTGGTTACTGTACACCATCAAAAATGTTACCAACCATGTGGTTAATAGTTACTAACAGTAAACAATCGTATATTCCAGTAAACAATTAAATTTGTTGTATTGGTTACTGTCAGTCTCCATTGTCTAACAACTGAATAAACATTGTAAAGTAACCAAATCAATATTAGACAGTAACCAAATTACATAATCTTAGTTACCAGAAAATAAACCAAACTCTTACATGCAAATTTGAAGTTCTAAATGATGGAATTTGACAAAAAAAAAAACCCTTCAGTTCACCAGCAAAGCTGGTGATTTTTGATCATTGACCCGTTTCTAATGAAATTAGGCTCCGAAAACGCCAAAATTCGACACTCCAAACTTGACATAAATTGCCAAATTGTCACTGCAACCAAATAAATATTATACTGTAACCAATTAAATAGTATATAACAACCAATATATATAATCAGATTAACAGTTGTATGAAGGTAACCAGTGTAGTCAATAAGTAACCACCAATATAAAAGAAATAATTATAAAACTCAATAATATTATAGAGTAACCAAATAAACACCTTACAGTATCTAAATACATATTATACAGTAACTAAGATATATGTAATTAGTAGCCAAAATTATAAAAAAATATTTTTACATTCATTTTACAACCAAAACAATCAGTAATGACTTTGTTATAAATTAAAGACTAACAGGTGTATGAATGTAACCAATGTAGTTAATCAGTAACCATCAATATAAAAAAAATCAGTATAAAACACAATAATATTATGTAGTAACCATGGTAATATTACATAGTAAACAAGTCAGCATTATATACTAACCAAATCTAGATTAGACAGTAACCAACATATATTTACTTAGTATCCATAACATAAAACATATTTGACATGCATTTTACAGCAAAAACAAACAATATAAAAACATCAATATAAAAAAATCAATATGTACTTAAAGATCCAACAGTTGCAGGAAGGTAACTAATGTATTTAATAAGTAACCATCAATATAAAAAAATATCAGTAGAATATACATTTAAAGTATACAGTAACCAAATAAACATTATACAGTAACCAAATCAATAATAAACAGTAACCAATTTCTATGTTTTTAGTAACCAGAATATAAAACATATTTTTACATTAATTTTGCAATCAAAACAATCAGTATACTGACTTTGTGACCAATCAAAAAGCGAAAAAACTTAAGAAAGGTAACCAATATATGAATATATAGTAACCACGGGGTTACCAAATAAACATTTAAAGTATACAACAACTAAATAAATATTATACAGTAACCAAATCAATAATAAATAATAACCAGTTTCTATGTACTTAGTAACCAGGATATAAAACATATTTTTACATGCATTTTGCAATCAAAACAGTCAGTATACTGACTTTGTGACCAATTAAAGAGCGAAAAACTTAAGAAAAGTAACCAATATACGAGTATATAGTAACCACGGGTTAACCAAATAAATATTTAAAGTATACATCAACCAAATAATCATTATACAGTAACTAAATTAATAATAAACAGTAACCAATTTATATGTACTTAGTAACCAGAATATAAAACATATTTTTACATGCATTTTGAAATCAAAACAGTCAGTATACTGACTTTGTTACCAATTAAAGAGCAAAAAAACTTAAAAAAGGTAACCAACATACGAGTATATAGTTCCTACGGGGTAAGTATATGCATATAAACTTTAAACTCAAAGTTGTTACAGAGGTTGGTTAATGATTTTGAAGTTGTTGTTGATCATGAAGTTGTTGTTGATCTTGAAGTTGCTGTTGATCTTGAAGTTACTGTTGATCTTCTTCGATATTATCCGATCTCAGAGTTGCATCGCCGTTGGAGAAGTCGTCTTCTCCGATCTGTTGTTGCTTTTTTTTTCGATCTCAAAGTTGCTTGTTTTCTTCGCGTGAATTTAGGACCAGTTAGATGGAAATATGAAACTCTGTAACTGATTTGTAGGGAGTTAATACTCCGTAACTGACTGTGGAGTTATTTTTGTAATTATTTTATGGATGTTTTATTTCTATAAATACTTTATAATTGTTGTATATTAGTGTTAAGGACCCTATCTTAAAAGGGTAAAATACAAGATTGATCACCGAACTTTAGGGGATTTTGGGTATTGAGCCCTTTTCTTTTGGTCAACGCATTTTGAGCCTTTTTCTATTAAAAAATTTGGACTTCGAGCCCCTGTTGCCAGATATGCGTTGACGTGGAATATATGACGTGGGTATTTAAATTTTACATGTGGCATATATGACGTGGCACATATTGGATTTTATCCCAAAAAATTTGTTGCTGCTTAAATTCAATCTCCAGACCTCTCGCTCAAATTTCAATCCAACGACCATCCGAGCACCACGGGTTTCTCACGTTTTGGTCAGTCACGACAAACACTCTTTCAGTAACCGTTAATTTTGACTTATTCGGGACAGCTTTTGGAGTCACCATCCCCGCTGAACTTGGTTTTCCTACAGAACACTCTCGGGCTATATGACCCTCCTTTCCACAGTTGTAACATACCTTGGATAGTTGTGGGTAGTTTGGACTGATATGTCCCTCTTTCCCGCATTTGTAACACACGACCGATGGTCGTTCTCTTCCCCTAGCAACAGTTGATGCTGGTGTTGCTACTGATGTCTTCCCGTCATTTTTGAATCTCCTCTTTTTGAAATTTCCACTAGACTCACCTCTTCTATTATCATGTCCACGATTACCACCCGAGTGGTTACCGCCTTTATCCGTATTCTTCCCTCTTTACTGGTTATCATCGCTCCGATGAGTGTTGTCACTGGTATGACCCTGATTGTGATCTCTCGGTTGAGTGTACTCATTGTCTCGCTCTAATAATTGAGCCCTGTTGACAACATCTAAATATAGAGAAAATTTATGAGATATAAGGAATTGACGAATCTCGGGTTTTAGACCTCGTAGAAACATCTGCGTCATACGTTCTTCATTCTCCACCAAATGAGGTGCAAATCAGGATAACTCTACGAACTTTGCCTCATACTGAGACACCGTCATACTAATCCAATAAAATAATAGGCTGAAACAAACGGCTGGAATTATTTCATACCGAATGAGCTCAGAAATATACCTTGCCACACAGGCAAGTCAAACTAATGCCACACAGGCAAGTCAAATGATGCCACATAGGCAACCAAAATAATGCCACACAGGCACATCAAAACAATGCCACATAGGCAAGTCAAAATATATAATGCCACACAGGCAATCACACATTGGACCGCGAATCCAAATGTATGCAAATCGGATAGGTGTGTTTGGCACAACATCACCAATCCGCAGAACAGAAAACTAGGGTTAACCCATACGCCTCCCACAAAAAAACAACAAATGGCCCACTTACTCCGGAGCCCAAAACGGAGACGCCGTGGACTAATCACACCACCACGGAGAGTGTCATGCCTCTCGTGCCAAGACGACATACCTGTGATACCCCCACAGGTGGTTATAGCTCAGGTATACCCTACGGTATATTCTAACAAAAATATCATGTCACAACACATGCGACATAATACCAACAAAAGGGTTCTATATGTACATGTTGAACCGAATCAAATTATAGTCACAAGGTTTCAAAAGGAAGGTAGCAACATGTACCGCTCTACAATTATCAAAATAAATAATACTAAACATGATAACCTAATTCAAAGAGTACAAATACGAGTCATACGTATCAACTCTAAAATGAAACTAATATATTTGTTTCACAAGAAACAATTATGTGAAATCATAATAGAATTTGAAATAAGGAAACAAATGAACAAATCAAATTTAACAAAGGTATCGCTAAAAGAGTACGGAATCCGTACCTAATACTTTCAAACCATTTATAGCACAGTCCACAAAATCTTACCCTCAAATGCCAACGATATCAAATACGAAACGTTATTCATCACCTAAACATATTCACCTTAAATTAAAAATAATTCAAACTAATAATTCTAAAATAATTCATAATCTATTTAATATGTCTTTACTCATCGCTTTATATCAATTATTAATACTCCAAAATTTATATTCCAAGTATAACTCTATAAATTCCTTCCGTCCGATTTAAATAATTTAATAAGATTTTATTACAATCCAATCATTAATAACATAATACTATTAAATTTATTATTAAAACTTTTTATAACTATGTCGACAAAATTAATTAATTCAAATTCATTTACACAACTTTCAATTAAATTTACCAATTCTGATTCATAACTTTCATGGCCAAATACGTATTAAAATATAATATACCAAAAGATTATTAAAATATTATATATATATATATATATATATATATATATATATATATATATATATATATATATATATATATAACGTCACCTGCAGCAGTGCTGCAGGCCTGCATTCCATCATTAAATATATAAACATGATATATATATATAATTCTCACCATTACAAAGTACAACAGCTATTTATATATTAATCTCATAAGTGAGTACATACCCAAAGCAGTAAAAAAAAAGAAAAAAAAAACAAACCTGATACAATCTCTCTCACAAACACAAATAAAATTAACAAGTGATTTGTCATGATTTACAGTAATAAACGGCGGTTTGACTTCTCTTTCTCCTCCTCAGGTTGTATAAGGAAAATAAAATTAGGTATAGATGTTTATTAATGAAGAGGTCTTGTTCTAATAAACTTCTAATTGGGTTGAATCAATATTAAGGCCCAAATTTTCTAATTTAATTTACCCAACACTTGTTAATACATTAGCTCACAAAAAAAATTAAATGACTATTTGACCCAAAATAAATGACAGTCCAATTAATATGTTTTAAAACAAAGTAATTTTTTATTATTATTTAATTATTATATATTTTTTTTCGGGTATTACACATACACTCCATTGTTAACGTTCTCAGCAGCCATTCTTAAATATTGTCATAAAACAAGGGTTAATTAAACAAATTAACATATCACATAATATCCCTATATTATGACCAACCAAAAAATAAGCTTAGATAGGACACACTAGCGAAGGATTTACTCATCTCTCCCCTCCTAGTTCTATTCCCCGATCTCCGCCAGAGACCATATCTCTAAGCTTTGATACCAACTATGATGCCCCCAAAATAGGTATACAACACCCATTCTGAGTCGCCAAAATACATGGTATAGAAAGCAAACTATAACTTTAATAATACAGATGTCGTGTAGAATACGACAATATAAACTGTGAGTTTAAATACAAATATTGCCTTCTAGACAATATCCACACCCAAATAAGTACTCATTACAATTATTCATACACTATTTTACAGAAATAGTGAGGACAGCTAAAACATCTTCCTAGAACCATCACTCCATACCCCGACTCAATCCTGCTATGTTCTCACCTCCTGAGAAGAAAAATAGAACAAAAAAGAAAAGGGTGAGCTCAACTAGTCCAGTAAAGAATATTATGACTAAGATAATACACAACAAATTATCGTTAGTCTTCAACAGGGAAAAATCTGATAAAATATAATAGACAATAAGTTTTAGATCAACAAATGCAGCGGAAACAGCAATTCATTAGAAGAGTCACGTAGAGAATGAATTCTACTATCTTCTGAGATTTAAAAGTCCATCATCAATATTTTATCCCTGTAACAACAATCAATATACATCTTTAATTATCTTTGCATTAAAGGCCAAAGATATTCATTTGTATCACCAGTTGGTCATATTCATCTCAACACGTGTTCATCTTTGCACTACGGGCCAAAGATATCCATCAGTTAATCGTTCATCTTTGCACTACAGGCCAAAGATATTCATCAAGTATCACCATTAAGGACTGAGGATGATGAAAAATATTTTAGAGAAAATGAATCCAGTGAGACAGAAGGATAAATATTAGGGATTCGTACAACAGTTTATCCAAGATCAATAATACTTCATAATAACCGATTTTGAAGCAGAATTTAAAAATAACGATCAAAACATGGATACAATCAAAGATAGTAGCCAAAATAGACATCTTGGACAACAAGAAAAATTTTTATTTTTCGGTGAATAGTGTCGTATTTGTGAATAGTGTCGTATACGTGAATAGTGACGTATACGTGAATAGTAATCCTGACACAAAAAGTTCCAAATTTGATTAAAAAGTTCACCAATATTTTGGCATAATGATATTGAAAAAAATAATATCATTTAAGAAGAAAATAATATCCCTTACCTCAAAATAACGGTACTTCTGACTGAATTTCGGATATAAAGCCGACAGAAACTTGTACCGAACAACAACTCTCAAAATACCAAAATACTCACAAAAATACGCTCGATAATTTAGAGAGAAAGAAAACTTGTTTCTGGTGTGGTTTTCAATTCTAACCTATGCGTCTATTTATAAGAAAATGCTAGAACGCCAAAGGAGACTAAAATATTAAAAAATAATATTTTCTTTCCTTTTTTTCCTACGCATGCTAGGTTTGAAAAATCATACCAGCCATCTTTGAACAATTTTCAGCAGCCCACATGTTTTAAAACAAGAGTGCCCCCCCCCCCCCATAAATTAATAAAAATTATTTTATTTTTCGAAACTTCAACAATTCATATAAAATAGACCGTTTATTAGAAAAATATGAATTTTATGTCCATTCTGCCTAAAATCGAATTCTCTACAACTTTACAGAAGAAGTTTTTCCAAATTCCAAACCAAAAATATCCAAAATCCACAAACAAATAATTTTTAATACCTCCAATCCGATAAAATACTGATAAAATACCTCCACAATAATTCCTTCATTAATAACCACATAAATAAATTCATTATTTATGTCCACATCAAATAAATATTTCCTTATCATATAAATCAATAATTAATTATTCACAAATAATATTACAGAATCACAATTATGACTACCAGGTCGTTCCCAGGAAAGAGGGGGCTTTTCAATAAGGATTTCTCCTTACTGGCGCGCAATTAGGTGACCAAACCTCTCCTTAGATAGAACTTTCTAAACATTGCCAATAATGTTATCTCATAATATTATCTAAACTACTACTACTACTACTACTACTACTACTACTACTACTACTACTACTACTACTACTACTACTACTAGTAGTAGTAGTAGTAGTAGTAGTAGTAGTAGTACTAGTAGTAGTAGTTTAGATAATATTATGAGATAACATTATTGGCAATGTTTAGAAAGTTCTATCTAAGGAGAGGTTTGGTCACCTAATTGCGCGCCAGTAAGGAGAAATCCTTATTGAAAAGCCCCCTCTTTCCTGGGAACGACCTGGTAGTCATAATTGTGATTCTGTAATATTATTTGTGAATAATTAATTATTGATTTATATGATAAGGAAATATTTATTTGATGTGGACATAAATAATGAATTTATTTATGTGGTTATTAATGAAGGAATTAATGTGGAGGTATTTTATCAGTATTTTATCGGATTGGAGGTATTAAAAATTATTTGTTTGTGGATTTTGGATATTTTTGGTTTGGAATTTGGAAAAACTTCTTCTGTAAAGTTGTAGAGAATTCGATTTTAGGCAGAATGGACATAAAATTCATATTTTTCTAATAAACGGTCTATTTTATATGAATTGTTGAAGTTTCGAAAAATAAAATAATTTTTATTAATTTATGGGGGGGGGGGGGGGGGCACACTTGTTTTAAAACATGTGGGCTGCTGAAAATTGTTCAAAGATGGCTGGTATGATTTTTCAAACCTAGCATGCGTAGGAAAAAAAGGAAAGAAAATATTATTTTTTAATATTTTAGTCTCCTTTGGCGTTCTAGCATTTTCTTATAAATAGACGCATAGGTTAGAATTGAAAACCACACCAGAAACAAGTTTTCTTTCTCTCTAAATTATCGAGCGTATTTTTGTGAGTATTTTGGTATTTTGAGAGTTGTTGTTCGGTACAAGTTTCTGTCGGCTTTATATCCGAAATTCAGTCAGAAGTACCGTTATTTTGAGGTAAGGGATATTATTTTCTTCTTAAATGATATTATTTTTTTCAATATCATTATGCCAAAATATTGGTGAACTTTTTAATCAAATTTGGAACTTTTTGTGTCAGGATTACTATTCACGTATACGTCACTATTCACGTATACGACACTATTCACAAATACGACACTATTCACCGAAAAATAAAAATTTTTCTTGTTGTCCAAGATGTCTATTTTGGCTACTATCTTTGATTGTATCCATGTTTTGATCGTTATTTTTAAATTCTGCTTCAAAATCGGTTATTATGAAGTATTATTGATCTTGGATAAACTGTTGTACGAATCCCTAATATTTATCCTTCTGTCTCACTGGATTCATTTTCTCTAAAATATTTTTCATCATCCTCAGTCCTTAATGGTGATACTTGATGAATATCTTTGGCCTGTAGTGCAAAGATGAACGATTAACTGATGGATATCTTTGGCCCGTAGTGTAAAGATGAACACGTGTTGAGATGAATATGACCAACTGGTGATACAAATGAATATCTTTGGCCTTTAATGCAAAGATAATTAAAGATGTATATTGATTGTTGTTACATGGATAAAATATTGATGATGGACTTTTAAATCTCAGAAGATAGTAGAATTCATTCTCTACGTGACTCTTCTAATGAATTGCTGTTTCCGCTGCATTTGTTGATCTAAAACTTGTTGTCTATTATATTTTATCAGATTTTTCCCTGTTGAAGACTAACGATAATTTGTTGTGTATTATCTTAGTCATAATATTCTTTACTGGACTAGTTGAGCTCACCCTTTTCTTTTTTGTTCTATTTTTCTTCTCAGGAGGTGAGAACATAGCAGGATTGAGTCGGGGTATGGAGTGATGGTTCTAGGAAGATGTTTTAGCTGTCCTCACTATTTCTGTAAAATAGTGTATGAATAATTGTAATGAGTACTTATTTGGGTGTGGATATTGTCTAGAAGGCAATATTTGTATTTAAACTCACAGTTTATATTGTCGTATTCTACACGACATCTGTATTATTAAAGTTATAGTTTGCTTTCTATACCATGTATTTTGGCGACTCAGAATGGGTGTTGTATACCTATTTTGGGGGCATCATAGTTGGTATCAAAGCTTAGAGATATGGTCTCTGGCGGAGATCGGGGAATAGAACTAGGAGGGGAGAGATGAGTAAATCCTTCGCTAGTGTGTCCTATCTAAGCTTATTTTTTGGTTGGTCATAATATAGGGATATTATGTGATATGTTAATTTGTTTAATTAACCCTTGTTTTATGACAATATTTAAGAATGGCTGCTGAGAACGTTAACAATGGAGTGTATGTGTAATACCCGAAAAAAAATATATAATAATTAAATAATAATAAAAAATTACTTTGTTTTAAAACATATTAATTGGACTGTCATTTATTTTGGGTCAAATAGTCATTTAATTTTTTTTGTGAGCTAATGTATTAACAAGTGTTGGGTAAATTAAATTAGAAAATTTGGGCCTTAATATTGATTCAACCCAATTAGAAGTTTATTAGAACAAGACCTCTTCATTAATAAACATCTATACCTAATTTTATTTTCCTTATACAACCTGAGGAGGAGAAAGAGAAGTCAAACCGCCGTTTATTACTGTAAATCATGACAAATCACTTGTTAATTTTATTTGTGTTTGTGAGAGAGATTGTATCAGGTTTGTTTTTTTTTTCTTTTTTTTTACTGCTTTGGGTATGTACTCACTTATGAGATTAATATATAAATAGCTGTTGTACTTTGTAATGGTGAGAATTATATATATATCATGTTTATATATTTAATGATGGAATGCAGGCCTGCAGCACTGCTGCAGGTGACGTTATATATATATATATATATATATATATATATATATATATATATATATATAATATTTTAATAATCTTTTGGTATATTATATTTTAATACGTATTTGGCCATGAAAGTTATGAATCAGAATTGGTAAATTTAATTGAAAGTTGTGTAAATGAATTTGAATTAATTAATTTTGTCGACATAGTTATAAAAAGTTTTAATAATAAATTTAATAGTATTATGTTATTAATGATTGGATTGTAATAAAATCTTATTAAATTATTTAAATCGGACGGAAGGAATTTATAGAGTTATACTTGGAATATAAATTTTGGAGTATTAATAATTGATATAAAGCGATGAGTAAAGACATATTAAATAGATTATGAATTATTTTAGAATTATTAGTTTGAATTATTTTTAATTTAAGGTGAATATGTTTAGGTGATGAATAACGTTTCGTATTTGATATCGTTGGCATTTGAGGGTAAGATTTTGTGGAGTGTGCTATAAATGGTTTGAAAGTATTAGGTACGGATTCCGTACTCTTTTAGCGATACCTTTGTTAAATTTGATTTGTTCATTTGTTTCCTTATTTCAAATTCTATTATGATTTCACATAATTGTTTCTTGTGAAACAAATATATTAGTTTCATTTTAGAGATGATACGTATGACTCGTATTTGTACTCTTTGAATTAGGTTATCATGTTTAGTATTATTTATTTTGATAATTGTAGAGCGGTACATGTTGCTACCTTCCTTTTGAAACCTTGTGACTATAATTTGATTCGGTTCAACATGTACATATAGAACCCTTTTGTTGGTATTATGTCGCATGTGTTGTGACATGATATTTTTGTTAGAATATACCGTAGGGTATACCTGAGCTATAACCACCTGTGGGGGTATCACAGGTATGTCGTCTTGGCACGAGAGGCATGACACTCTCCGTGGTGGTGTGATTAGTCCACGGCGTCTCCGTTTTGGGCTCCGGAGTAAGTGGGCCATTTGTTGTTTTTTTGTGGGAGGCGTATGGGTTAACCCTAGTTTTCTGTTCTGCGGATTGGTGATGTTGTGCCAAACACACCTATCCGATTTGCATACATTTGGATTCGCGGTCCAATGTGTGATTGCCTGTGTGGCATTATATATTTTGACTTGCCTATGTGGCATTGTTTTGATGTGCCTGTGTGGCATTATTTTGGTTGCCTATGTGGCATCATTTGACTTGCCTGTGTGGCATTAGTTTGACTTGCCTGTGTGGCAAGGTATATTTCTGAGCTCATTCAGTATGAAATAATTCCAGCCGTTTGTTTCAGCCTATTATTTTATTGGATTAGTATGACGGTGTCTCAGTATGAGGCAAAGTTCGCAGAGTTATCCTGATTTGCACCTCATTTGGTGGAGAATGAAGAACGTATGACGCAGATGTTTCTACGAGGTCTAAAACCCGAGATTCGTCAATTCCTTATATCTCATAAATTTTCTCTATATTTAGATGTTGTCAACAGGGCTCAATTATTAGAGCGAGACAATGAGTACACTCAACCGAGAGATCACAATCAGGGTCATACCAGTGACAACACTCATCGGAGCGATGATAACCAGTAAGGAGGGAAGAATACGGATAAAGGCGGTAACCACTCGGGTGGTAATCGTGGACATGATAATAGAAGAGGTGAGTCTAGTGGAAATTTCAAAAAGAGGAGATTCAAAAATGACGGGAAGACATCAGTAGCAACACCAGCATCAACTGTTGCTAGGGGAAGAGAACGACCATCGGTCGTGTGTTACAAATGCGGGAAAGAGGGACATATCAGTCCAAACTACCCACAACTATCCAAGGTATGTTACAACTGTGGAAAGGAGGGTCATATAGCCCGAGAGTGTTCTGTAGGAAAACCAAGTTCAGCGGGGATGGTGACTCCAAAAGCTGTCCCGAATAAGTCAAAATTAACGGTTACTGAAAGAGTGTTTGTCGTGACTGACCAAAACGTGAGAAACCCGAACGAGGTGATCACGGGTAAGCTAATCTTGAATTCTTGCGAAGTTTATACTTTACTAGATACCGGTTCTACCCATTCTTTTATCTTTCCTGCTTGTGCTCAACGTTTAAACTTGACTCTGGAGAAATTGGATTTTAACTTATCTGTTGAAACTCCGTTGGGTGAAACCTTCGTTACATCTACAGTTTATAAATCTTGCTTAATCCAAGTTGGCACTATCACATTACCTGTTGATCTTATCTCTTTAAAGATACTTGTTTTTGATGTGATTTTAGGAATTGATGGGTTAACCACTCATCATGCCAAAATTGATTGTTTTCGTAAGGTTGTTAGTTTTCATATTCCTAATTAACCTGTCATACGAATTTAAATAACTAAATCACTAAAATCAGTCACTGTCATATCAAGCCACAAAGCTATTCGTTTATTAAAAAATGGATGCCAAGCTTTCTTAGCCCATGTTATGGATTTGAATAAAGACAAGTCAGATTTGGATAATATTTCTGTTGTTAGAGAATTTCCTGAAGAACTTCCCGGTCTACCCCCAGAATGTGATGTTGAATTCTTTATTGACCTTGAACCGGGTACAAAACCCATTTCTAAAACCCCATATCGAATGACTTCTATTGAACTTCAGGAGTTAAAAGTCCAACTACAGGATTTATTAGACATCGGTTTCATTCATCCTAGTACATCTCCTTGGGGTGCTCCTATTTTATTCGTAAAGAAGAAAGAAGGGAGTATGTGACTTTGTATTGACTATCGAGAATTGAACCATGTCACCATCAAGAATAGGTATCTGCTACCTCGCATTGATGACCTGTTCGACCAATTACAAGGAGCACAATTCTTTTCAAAGATCGACCTTCGTTCTGGATACCATCAGCTGAAGATTAAAACTGAGGATATTCCAAAGACTGCCTTCAGGACTCGGTACGGGCATTATGAATTCTTAGTCATGTCTTTTGGATTAACTAATGCTCCTGCTGCTTTCATGGATATGATAAACCGAGTATTCAAGGAATATTTGGACCAGTTCGTTGTTGTCTTTATTGATAACATCCACATCTATTCCAAAAGCCGTGAAGATCATGAGCACCATTTGAAGCTGATACTTGAAAGACTTCGTAAAAACAAGCTATATGCCAAGCTGAAGAAATGCGAGTTATGGCTTGAGGAAGTAGCATTCCTTGGGCATGTAGTGTCAAAACATGGAGTATCTGTTGACCCGGTGAAGATTGAAGCAGTACAAAGTTGGGAGCAATCGAAGTCGGTGACCGAAGTACGTAGCTTTCTGGGCTTAGCTGGTTGTTATCGGAGATTCGTGGAAGGATTTTCTCGAATCGCTACCCCGTTAATGTGACGCCCCTAAAATAAGGTGTACATCACCCATCTTGAGTCGCCAAATACATGGTACACAATACAAATACAAAATAATAATACAGCAGTCGTGTATAATACGACAAACATTTGCTGTGAGTTTAAATACAAATATTGTCTTATAGACAATATCCACTCTCAGAATAAGTCTTCATTACATTTATTGTCACACTATTTAACAGAATAGTGAGGACTACTAGCTAATACTATCATCCGGACCATCACTCCATTCCCCGACTCGTTCCAGCTAAATTTTCATTTCCTGAAGAGAACAGTGAAAGAAAGGGTGAGCTCAACTAGCCCAGAAAGAAATATTATGACTAAGATAATGCAAAATAAATTATCATTAGCCTCCAACAATGTTAAACTGATAAAATACAATAGACATCAAGTTTAACTGCAGCGGATCAAGCAATCCATTAAAAGAGTCAAGTAGAGAATAGAATCTACTATCTTTTATGATTTAAAAAGTTTTTCATCACTTTTATCGCTGAGACTCAGCTCAATAAATAATCCACATCATTAAATCATCCCTGCATTACATGCCAAGGATATTCTTTAGTATCACGACCACGAATTATCCATGCACTACGGGCCAAAGATAATCGTGTTTTCATCAACGGTCCTGATCATGCTATAAAACAATTCATCTTTGCTCCCTTGGCCGAAGAGAATCCATAGCCATAATCGTACCAAAAACTGTCCATCAATGCACTACGGGCCAATGAGGACTTTTAATTTTCACATCATTTGTAACATTACGGTCATGATTATACCGAATAATCCCTGGTCATAATCATACCAAGTCCATCTATGCATTACAGGCCAGAGATTACTTTCAATATAACATAAACATGAGGATCATGACAATGATATAAGAATTCAATTAAATAAGTTCAAGAATTAATTTGTCCAGGAACCAATAACGTCCAAATTGTCAACATGATACTTCTTTGTAGAATAAAATTCAAGAATGCTTAGAAGAATATTTCCATGAAAAATACTGGATGAAGCGCAAATATCAAGGTTATTCCACTAATTTGATGGAGTATAAAAGTCAAAATTTTAATCAACTGAGTATAATACCGAATGGAATAACAAAAGATATCACCATGCATGCGATAGAGACTGCACAGACAGGTTATTCCAGCAGAATAATAATAACGGAACCAAGTCAGGTAAAATTCACACCGACAGGATGTTCTAATAGAATAATAAATACATAATAATAAATGATGGAACCAAGTCCGGCGTATAGCACAAATAGAATATTCTGACAGAAATATAAAGACAGAATAGTAAAATGGAACCAGGTCCGGCGTATAGCACAGACAGGATATTTCGACAGAAATATAAAGACGGAATAATAAATGGAACCAGGTCCGGCGTATTGTATAGACAGGATATTTAGACAGAAATGTAAAGACGAAATAGTAAAAGAATGTCACCAAGTATAGGGTATTCCGCGTATACAGGTTATTCCAACAGAATAATATTGAATGGAATAACATAAGGATTTTACCAAGTATAGGGTATGCCGCGTATACAGGTCATGTATAGGGTATGCCACTTTTACAGGTTATTCCAACATGATAATAAAGAATGGAATAACAACAGTTCTCTTCATGAATATGAAAGAATAATATCCCTTACCGTAATAGAAACTGGATATAGGAAAAGAAAGTTAAATAGCAGAAAGCTTTTTTTCTATCTCTATATAGTCTCTATCTATAGTTTCTCTCTCTAGAGTTTAGTGAATTCGTAAGAAAATAATGAATGAATGAACTTCTATTTCTAGAAAAATGGAATGCATAGTAACTAACTCATGAACGGTCCAGATTAATTTACTTTAATCTGACGGTCCATATTTAAAGTAAAATCTTTTAAATAAAATATAATATATTCTATTTATATAAAAAGATTTTACTATGCAAACACTATGCAACACTATGCAAAACACTATACAACACTATGCAAAATACTACGCAACACTATGCATAATAAAATATAATATATTCTATTTATAGAATAACTTTAATATAGTATTCTGTTTTATATAAAAAGATGTTTCTGTATTATTAAGTTAATAATACGAATAAAACAAAACTTCATCATCGTTATAATAATTCATATTATTAATCGACAATAATGGAATCAAACTGAGTGACTTCTCACATAAGCATCAATAATCAATACCGTGTGCTACTATGCAACCACACATATTACTGTACTTTTACTACCGAGTAGTTCAACAGTATAAACGGTAAAACTTCCACCGTTATTTCAATAAAATATTTTTGTCATTTTCTCAATCCGACAATAATTCTGTTGTGGGGTCCACCAATGATTGTGCCGTCGTACGAATATTTCCCGACAAAAAGAATATTCACCGACCAATCGAATATAATATAACAACTTGCATACTTTGTAAAATTTATAAATACTACCCACAACTATAATATTATCTCAAATTTACACCATAATATTAAAAAATTATTTCAAGAAAATTAATTCTTTATTCATAAAATCTGGGGTTTCACAGTTAACTCAGTTGACTCGGAAAGATACAAAATTTGTATGGACTAAGGAATGCGAGAAGATTTTCCAAGAGCTTAAGATGAGACCCATTTCGGCACCTGTTCTGGCAATACCATCTGGTTCGGATGGATTTGTTATATACAGCGTTGCTCATGCAAAGGGTTAGGATGTGTTCTCATACAACATAGGAAAGTCATAGCCTATGCCTCACGACAACTCAAAGAATATGAGAGGAATTATCTTACTCATGATCTGGAGTTGGCAGCAGTCGTATTCGCGTTGAAGATATGGAGACACTACTTGTATGGGGAGAAAGTGGAGATTTATACGGACCATAAAAGCCTCAAATTAATATTTCTTCACCCAAAAAGAACTCAACATGCGACAACGACGTTGGCTTGAGCTGTTGAAAGATTATGATCACACTATTCAATATCATCCTGGAAAAGCGAACATAGTAGCTGACGCATTGAGTAGAAGATCATATGCGAGTACGAGTGCGATATTGTCAACACAAAGGCCCATTTTGTATGACTTACAAAGGATGGAGGTAGAATTAAAGACTCCAGGGTCCCACATGATGATGGCAAATATACGAGTAGAACCGACTTTAATCGATAAAGTTAAAGCTGCTCAAGCTACGGATCTGGGACTGATGCAAATGAAGAAGAAAGTACAAGAAGGTGCTATTCCAGAAGCAAGAATCGATGAAGAAGGAATACTTCGATTCAACTCTCGACTTTGCGTTCCTAACGACTCTGACTTGAAGCATAGAATCATGATGGAGGCACACAACACCTCGTTTACAATCCATCCTGAGAGTACCAAAATGTATCATGATATTCGACATACATTTTGGTGGAACAATATAAAGAGAGAGATCGCAGAGTTTATCTCGAGGTGTTTAACTTGTCAACGTGTAAAGGCGGAACATCAAGTACCAAAAGGTCCATTGTAACCACTTGAGATTCCAGAATGGAAGTGGGAACACATTACTAGGGATTTTTTATGGGTCTTCCCAAGGTTTCTCAAGTTATAAATTAGATTTGGGTCATTATTGATAGATTAACCAAGTCTGCCCATTTCTTGCCGATACGTGAGACTTATTCCCTTGAATGTCTTGCTCGTATGTACGTGAACGAGATTGTGAGATTACATGGCATGCCAGTATCCATAGTTTCGGATCGTGACCCAAGATTCACTTCACAATTTTGGGTTAGCTTGCAGAAAGCCATGGGCACGGATTTACGATTCAGTTCAGCATACCATCCTTAAACGGACGGACAATCAGAGAGGACTATTCAAACTCTTGAAGATCTATTAAGACTCTGTGTCCTAGATTTCAAAGGAAGTTGGGATAAGTACTTACCACTGGTGGAATTCTCTTACAACAACAGTTATCAAGCAAGTATGAGCATGGCTCTATTTGAGGCGTTGTATGGACGAAAGTGTCATTCTCCAGTATGCTGGGACGAGGTGAGTGAAGCAACTTTGTTGGGACCGGAATTGGTACGCATGACAATAGAAAAGATCCAAATGATTCGACAACGTATTAAAACCTCACAGGATCGACAAAAGAGATATGCTAATCTTCATAGGAAAAACGTGGAATTTAATATTGGAGATCATGTACTATTACGTATTGCTCCATGGAAGGGAGTTACAAGATTTGGAAAGAAAGGAAAGCTCAATCCACAATTTGTTGGTCCATTTGAGATTCTTGACCGAATAGGAAATGTGGCCTATAGACTCGCGTTACCTCCAAGTATGTCTCGTGTTCTCAATGTTTTCCATATATCTATGCTTCGTAAATATTTGAAAGACCCGAACCACATTATTGCGTTAGAACCAGACGAGATAGCCGAAGATTTAACATACGAGGAGATACCTGTTAAGATTTTGGATAGGAAAGAACATGTCCTACTCACGAAGGTTATACCACAAGTCAAGGTTTTGTGGAGAAACCATGCAATTGAGGAAATGACATGGGAGTTGGAATAGACAAGGAAAACGAGGTATCCTCACCTGTTCAAAACGCCAGGCACGCACGTCAATTTTGAGGACGAAATTTTATAACGAGGGGAGGTTGTAAGACCCCAACTTATTATAAATGAAATTGAATTTTTCCTCTATTCATTATTTTAAATTAATAAGGTATTAATTTGATATAATGCTTTAGTTATGGGTGAAATGTGCAAATTTTATAAAATAAGCAAGTGGTTATAAAATATTCATTTATGTCGGGGAATATTCATTTGGTCGTGGAATATTCTTTTTGTCGGGGAATATTCGTACGACGGCGCAACCATTTGTGGGCCCTATAACGGAAAACGGTTGAATGAAGGAAAACGACAAAATATGGGTTGTATGAATTACAGCGTAATTGTTACAGTTAACACTGTTGGGTTACCATGTGGTTAAAATATAGTAGCACACGGTATTGCATAGTATTGTTGAATTATTGATTCATACGTAAGAAGACACTACTAAATAATTGTTACAGTAGTTATTGTTTAATATTTTATTTTATTGATTCAATAATTGCTGCGTTGAAAGTTATATTATTATTGTTTCAATAATTGTCACTGAACAATATTTCCCATTATCAGATCAATAATTAATATTATTTAGATAATATTATGAGATAGCATTATTGGCAATGTCTAGAAAGTTCTGTCTAAGGAGAGGTTTGATCACCTAATTGCGCGTCAGTAAGGAGAAATCCTTATTGGAAAGGCCCCTCTTTCCTGGGAACGGCCTGGTTGTCATAATTGTGATTTTGTAATATTATTTATGAATAATTAATTATTGATTTATATGATAAGGAAATATTTATTTGATGTGGACATAAAAAATGGATTTATTTATGTGGTTATTAATGAAGGAATTAATGTGGAGGTGTTTTATCAGTATTTTATCGGATTGGAGGTATTAAAAATCATCTGTTTGTGGATTTCGTATATTTTTGGTTTGGAATTTGGAAAAACTTTCTTCTGTAAAGTTGTAGAGAATTCGATTTCAAACAGAATGGATATAAAATTCGTATTTTTCTGATAAACGGTCTATTTTCTATGAATTATTGAAGTTTCAGAAAATAAAATAATTTTTATTAATTTATGGGGGGGACCCACTCTTGTTTGAAAACATGTGGGCTGCTGAAAATTATTCAAAGATGGTTGGTATGATTTTTCAAACCTAGCATGCGTAAGAAAAAAGGAAAGAAAATATTTTTTTTTAAATATTTTAGTCTCCTTCGGCGTTCTAGTATTTTCCTATAAATAGACGCCTAGGTTAGAATTAAAAATCACACCAGAAACAGATTTTCTTTCTCTCTAGATTATCGAGCGTATTTTTGTGAGTATTTTGGTTCTTTGAGAGTTGTTGTTCGGAACAAGTTTCTATCGGCTTTATATCCGAAATTCAGTCAGAAGTACCGTTATTTTGAGGTAAGGGATGTTATTTTCTTCTTAAATAATATTATTTTTTTCAATATCATTATGCCGAAATATTGGTGAACTTTTTAATCAAATTCGGAACCTTTTGTGTCGGGGTTACTATTCATATATACGACACTATTCACGTATACGGCACTATTCACGTATATGACACTATTCACGAATACGACACTATTTACCGAAAAATAAAAATTTTTCTTTTTGTCCAAGATGTCTATTTTGGCTACTATCTTTGATTGTATCCATGTTTTGATCGTTATTTTTGAATTCTGCTTCAAAATCGATTATTATGAAGTATTATTGATCTTGGATAAACTGTTGTACGAATCCCTAAGATTTATCCTTCTGTCTCACTGGATTCGTTTTCTCTAAAATATTTTTCATCATCCTCAGTCCTTAATGGTGATACTTGATGAATATCTTTGGCATGTAGTGCAAAGATGAACGATTAACTGATGGATATCTTTGTCCCGTAGTGCAAAGATGAACAGGTGTTGAGATGAACATGACCAACTGGTGATACAAATGAATATCTTTGGTCTGTAGTGCAAAGATGATTAAAGATGTATATTGATTGTTGTTACAGGGATAAAATGTTGATGATGGACTTTTAAATCTTAGAAGATAGTAGAATTCATTCTCTACGTGACTCTTCTAATGGATTGTTGTTTCCACTGCATTTGTTGATCTAAAACTTGTTGTCTATTATATTTTATCAGATTTTTCCCTGTTGAAGACTAACGATAATTTGTTGTATATTATCTTAGTCATAATATTCTTTACTGGGCTAGTTGAGCTCACCCTTTTCCTTTTTGTTCCATTTTTCTTCTCTGGAGGTGAGAACATAGCAGGATCGAGTCGGGGTATGGAGTGATGGTTCTAGGAAGATTTTTTAGCTGTCCTCACTATTTCTGTAAAATAGTATATGAATAATTATAATGAGGACTTATTTGGGTGTGAATATTGTCTAGAAGGCAATATTTGTATTTAAACTCACAGTTTGTATTGTCGTATTCTACACGACATCTGTATTATTAAAGTTATAGTTTGCTTTCTATACCATGTATTTTGGCGACTCAGAGTGGGTGTTGTATACCCATTTTGGGAGCGTCACAGATGTAGTCCATCAAAGACGTCAGGAATAGTGTTGATGTAGTCCATTAAAGACATCAAAGACGTCAGGAATAGTGGGGATGTTTATTCAAATTATTATTATTATTATTATTATTTTGAAAAACTCCTACAAGATTTGTTAGTAATCAGTCCAGAACAGATCCAAAATCCGGCCAAAAATTCCCACAACATCTATATGATCCAAGGACAGAGTAATAGTTTTATACATCTAGATCTATATCAGACTAAACCCATAGCAGACTAAATCAAAAACATCAGCAGACAAAATAAGATCTAGGCCTCCGTCGACTACTCATACCAGAAGAATCGCCGGCGAAACGACGTCCCGCCCCAGATACAATCAAGAACAAAATAGAACAACAAAATCAACAATTTAGATCCGAGAGCTTCGTTTGTCAGCCGACGTCAGATCCCACCATTTAGATCCGAGATACATCTTCAAAAACCATCACCAGCAAATACCAACAAGATCCGTAACCCCCGATCTATTACAAGTACATAATCATCTTAGAGAAGAGAGAGCTCTTTATCCTCCTCATCAAAGAGACAAATCGTGCCCTAATCATCTGTACTACTGTCATTACTTTCTTAAATGCGGAGAGAGTTCATCAATTTTAGAGACAGAAAGTAAAGATTTACAGAGAGAATACAGAGAGGGCTCTCCTACTCTGTCTACTTGTACTACTAGTACTCTATTTTACAGATTTATTAATTCTGTTATTTTTTATTTTTGGCTAGTCTTTGGATTCTTCTTTTTTCATTTGTTTCTGTTTGTTTCTTACATAAATCATGATCGTATACATTTCTATACATATATCATATATCTATTTTAATTTGGGAGAAATTCTTTGTTCAGTTATAAAGTATAATCCTTGCGAAAATATAGCACCTAACTTGTGGTGCTTGGGTGGTCATTGGATCGAAATTTGAGTGGGAGGTCTGGAGATCGAATCTGAGCAGCAATAAATTTTTTGGGTTACATAGGTGTCACGTGAGCAAGTCAACGCATATCTGACAACATGGGCTCGAAGTCCAATTTTTTTAATAAAAAATGACTCAAAATACGTTGACTAAAAAAATGATTCAATACCCAAAAACTTCTAAAATTCGATGATCAACCTTACATTTTACCCTATCTTAAAATATCCTCAACTGTTGATATCCCAAGCAAAGATAATTACAACATTTTATGCTCAATTGTTGTTATTATGCGGAAGAAATATAAAAATAAAACAAAAATAGTACGACTACCTAATAATTCTTTTGAATCGTACTTGAAGAATATAATTAGTTTGTTTAAATTAAATCTCACAACTTGAATATAATAATGTTTCGGAATGAAGTGACACAATTTGGGTACCAGCAGACGTTTCTTGCCTTCTTATATGCATCTTGATCGCTTAACATATGTATGAGTTGAACTGAATATTGAATTGTTAATATATAAAATAAAATTTAATTAAGTTTTATTTAATTATTGAGTCAAATATAATTTCGAATTGAGCTTAAGTAGTTTGAATTTTTTGAACAAATATGATCCGAGTATCAATAAAAAATTACAATTTAAAAATTTTTGAATAATTTATTGAATTTTAAACTTTACTCATATTTAAATTTTTTATATTTTGAGTCGATCTCGAATAAAATATTTAATCGAACGAATACGAATTAAGCCAAACCTTTTACTTCATTTTACAACCTTACCACTTAAATTAATTTAGGTTCTTACCCTTCACATTCTTATTTTATTTCAAATGATAAAATGAGTTTACTATAGTTTATTTTATTCACATTCTTATATCAATACATAATAAGTATTACACGAGTACAACTAATTAAAATTTTATTTAAGTAAATTAAATTAAAATTACCTAATTACCCCTCATTTTTCATTAAAGCAAGTTGCCAACCTTTTAATCAAATCATCAGTCTTCTCATAATTCAAGTTATGCAAATGAAACCCATGGTCTTCCCCTTCAATCTCATGGATCTCAACTTCACCCGTCCACCCGCTCCGACTCAACTCCCTATAATACAACCATCCCCTATCCCTCAACAAATCCTTCCCCGCCACACTCACCAACACCCTCCTACACCCTATCCCCGCCAAGCTCGGTGCACCCTCCGCCACCGGGTTCACCCTCGGGTCATCATTATCCGGACTCGACGGACACACAAACGGCCAACACCTGTCCGTCAACACCTTCCTATACGGATCCAACCCCTCCGACCCGATAGATTCCGACCCCCAAAAATACGGGTGCACTAACGATAATTTGTTGTATATTATCTTAGTCATAATATTCTTTACTGGGCTAGTTGAGCTCACCCTTTCCTTTTTGTTCCATTTTTCTTCTCAGGAGGTGAGAACATAGCGGGATCGAGTCGGGGTATGGAGTGATGATTCTAGGAAGATGTTGTAGTTGTCCTCACTATTTCTGTAAAATAGTGTTTGAATAATTGTAATGAGGACTTATTTGCATGTGAATATTGTCTAGAAGACAATATTTGTATTTAAACTCACAGTATGTATTGTCGTATTTCATACGACACTTGTATTATTGAAGTTGTAGTTTGCTTTCTATACCATGTATTTTGGCGACTCAGAATGGGTGTTGTATACCTATTTTGGGGGCGTCACATTTGGTATCAGAGCTTAGGGATATGATCTCTGGCGGAGATCGGGGAATAGAACTAGGAGGGGAGAGACGAGTAAATCCTTCGCTAGTGTGTCGTACCTAAGCTTATTTGATGGTCGGTCATAATATAGGGATATTATGTGACATGCTAATTTGTTTAATTAACCCTTGTTTTATGGCAGTATTTAAGAATGGCTGCTGAGAACGTTAACAATGGAGTTTATGTGACGGTGGAACAACCTTTAGTCGCAAACCAGGAGAACGGGCAACAGGAAGGCAATATTCCTCCTGTAAACAACACTACCGAACAAACGATGAACGATGGAATGTTTAGGAGCTTTTTGCAGTTCATGCAAAATCAGACAAGGGAGACTCATGTACAAAATACGGGTGGAAATGATGGCAATGCGCGGTCTGTCACAGCCAAGCAGTTCAAGGAGTTGGGACCACCAGAATTTAAGGGAAAGCCGGATCCGATCATGGCAGAAACGTGGGTCAAGCAAATTACCAAGATATTCGATGTCTTGGGATGCACGGAGGAACAGAAGGTTCCATTTGCCACCTTTATGTTTCGTGGTGAAGCAGATTACTGGTGGGAATCTGTGAAGCGTACCCAGCCAGATGCACTCAACATGTCGTGGGAAAGATTTCAGAAACTGTTCAATGACAAGTACTTTCCAGAAAGTATTCGTCATATGAAGGAGGTAGAGTTTATTAGACTCGAACAGAACAACATGACGGTGTCTCAATACGAGGCAAAGTTCGCAGAGTTGTCTAGGTTTGCACCTCATTTGGTGGAGAATGAGGAACGCATGACGCGGATGTTTCTGAGAGGTTTAAAACCCGAGATTCGTCAATACCTTATATCTCATAAATTTTCTTTATATTCAGATGTTGTAAACAGGGCTCAGTTGTTAGAGCGAGATGGTGAGTATACTCAACCGAGGGACCACAGCCAGGGTAGTCATCAGAACGATGATAACCAGCGAGGAGGAAAGAATACGGACAAAGGCGGTAACCACTCAGGTGGTAATCGTGTACATGATAATAGGAGAGGTGACTCAAGTGGAAATTTCAGAAAGAGAAGATTCAATAATGACGGGAAGACATCAGCAGCAGCACCAGCACCACCAACAAATTTTAGGGGAGGAGAACGACCGCCAGTTAGATGTTACAAATGCGGGAAGGAGGGACATATCAGCCCAAACTGTCCACAACAATCCAAGGTATGTTACAACTGTGGAAAGGAAGGCCACATCGCTCGAGATTGTAATATAGCGAAACCAAGTTCAGCGGGAGTGGTGATTCCAAGGGCTGTCCCGGATAAGTCGAAATCAGCGGTTCCTGGAAGAGCGTTTGTCGTGACTGGCCAAAACGTGAAGAACCCAAACGAAGTGATCACGGGTAAGCTAATCTTGAATTCTTGCGAAGTTTATACCTTACTAGATACCGGTTCTACCCATTCTTTTATCTCTCCTGCTTGTGCTCAACGTTTAAACTTGACTCCGGAGAAATTAGATTTTGATTTATCTGTTGAAACTCCGTTGGGTAAAACCTTCGTTACATCTACAGTTTATAAATCTTGCATGATCCAAGTTGGCACTATCACATTACCTGTTGATCTTATCTCTTTAAAGATACTTGCTTTTGATGTGATTTTAGGAATTGATTGGTTAACCACTCATCATGCCAAAATTGATTGTTTTCGTAAGGTTGTTAGTTTTCATATTCCTAACCAACCTGTCATACGAATTCAAACCACTAAACCACTAAAATCAGTCACTGTCATATCAAGCCACAAAGCTATTCGTTTATTAAAAAACGGATGCCAAGCTTTCTTAGCCCATGTTATGGATTTGAACAGAGACAAGTCAGATTTGGATAATATTTCTGTTGTTAAAGAATTTCCTGATGTATTTCCTGAAGAACTTCCCGGTCTACCCCCAGAACGTGATGTTGAATTCCTTATTGACCTTGAACCGGGTACAAAGCCCATTTCTAAAACCCCATATCGAATGGCTCCTATTGAACTTCAGGAGTTAAAAGTCCAACTACAGGAATTATTAGACATCGGTTTCATTCGTCCTAGTACATCTCCTTGGGGTGCTCCTGTTTTATTCGTAAAGAAGAAAGACGGGAGTATGCGACTTTGTATTGACTACCGATGTGACGCCCCCAAAATAGGTCCATTCCATCCAACCCATTTTGAGTCGCCAAATACATGGTACAGAAACAACCACAACTTTTACAACCCATAAACTGTGAGTTTAAATACAAACATTGTCATCTAGACAATATACATACCCAACTATGTCCTCAATACAATTATTGATACATTATTTTACAAAAATGGTGAGGACTACTAAACAACTCTCTCAAGGACCATCAATTCATACCCCGACTCGTACTCGCTATATTCTCGTCTCCTGAGAAGAAAAATGGAACAAAAAGGAAAAGGGTGAGCTCAACTAGCTCAGTAAAGAATATTATGACCAAGATAATATACAACAAATTATCGTTAGCCTTCAACAGGGAAAAATCTAATAGAATACAATAGACAACAAGTTTTAAATCAATATTCGCAGCGGAAAATATTAATTCATAGAAGAGTTACGTAGAGGATGAAATCTACTAATGTCTATGAATTTAACAGTCCATCAACAGTATTTTTATCCCTGTAACATCAATCAATGCACATCCTGAATCATATATTCATCCTTGCACTACAGGCCAAGGATATTCATCTGTTAGTCATGTTCATCTAAACACCTGTTCATCTTTGCACTACGGGCCAAAGATATTCATCAGAAATCATTTATCTTTGCACTACAGGCCAAAGATATTCAATAATAACATCTTTTAAGACTGAAGATGATAAAAAAATATTTTTAAAGAAGCGAATCCAGTGAAACAAAATGACAAGGATTAAGGATTAAGGATTCGTACTTTGTTTTATCCATGTCCAACAATATCTCAAAAATAATCATAGTGGTGTAAAATTCAAGAATGATCAAAACATGGATACAATCAAAGCTAGTATCCACAATAGATATTTTTGGACGAAAAGAAATTTTTTTTTTTTCTGTGAATAGTGCCGTATTCGTGAATAGTGCCGTATACGTGAATAGTGCCGTATACGTGAATAGTAACTCCGGCACAAAAGTTCCAAATTTGATAAAAACGTTCACCAATATTTCAGCATAATGATATTGAAGAAAATAATATCATTTAAGAAGAAAATAACATCCCTTACCTCAAAATAGCCGTACTTCTGACTTAATTTCGGTATAGTGCTGACAGAAACTCGCACCGTATAGCAACACTCAAAGTATACTCACAAGAATACGCTCGATAATATAGAGAGAGAAAGAGAGAAAACTTTGTTTCTGGTGTGATTTTCAATTCTAACTTAGCCCTCTATTTATAGGAAAATGTTAGAACGCCAAAGGAGACTAAATAATAAAATAATATTATTTACTTAAAAATTTCTCTACGCATGCTTTGAAAAAGTCTAGCATGCCTCTTTGGAAAAAAAAAATCAGCAGCCCATGTTTTATTTTACCAACCAAAAAGTGGGCCCCCCATAAATTTAATAAAAATCATTTTATTCTCCGAAACTTCAACAATTCATAGAAAATAGCTTGTTTATCAGAAAAATTCGAAACTCGCGACTTTCCATGGGAAATTCCATTCTCTACAACTTTACAGAAGAAAATTTTTCCAAATTCCAAACAGAAATTGACCAAAATCCATAAACGGGCGATTTTACAGTCTATACTCAATTTTCGGTCAAAAATTATGTCCACCGACACACAAAACATATGTTAAATATTTAATGCCACAAAAATACTCTACCTCCTCATATACTCATATATCCCACATTCATTGTAAAAATATCATCGTTAATATATTATAATATATAAGAAAAAGATAAAATATTAATTTTCAACAATTGTCACATTAAAAATTTTCTCCATCTATATCCACATAAAATAAATATTTTCTTTATCATAATAATCAATAATTAATTATTAAAAATAATATTACCGAATCACAGTACCGACAACCAGGCCGTTCCCAGGATAGAGGGGGCTTTCCAATAAGGATTTCTCCTTACTGGCGCGCAATTAGATGACCAAACCTCTCCTTGACAGAACTTTCTAGACATTGCCAATAATGTTATCTGATAATATTATTCAAATAATATGAATTATTGATCTGATAATGGAAAATACTGTGCAATGACAATTATTGAAACAATAATAATATAAATATCAACGCAGCAATTATTGAATCAATAAAGTAATGAACAGTAACTCCTGTAGCAATTATTGAGTAGTGCCTTCTTACGTAAGGATCAATAATTCAAAATACTGTGCAATACCGTGTGCTACTGTGCAACAACGCGTATTACTGTATTTTAACCACCAGGTAACCCAACAGTGTTAACGGTAACAATTTACGCCGTTATTTATAAAACTCAATCTTTGTCGTTTTCTTCCTCCAATCGCTTTCCGTTATGGGGCCCACACATGGCTGCGCCGTCGTACGAATATTCCCCGACAGTACGAATATTCCACGACCAAACGAATATTCCCCGACAACAATGAATATTTTATAACCACTTGCTTATTTTGAAACATTTGCGTATTTTACCCATAACTATCCACATTAATCAAATCAACCCTTACTATTCAAAATAATAATTAAAGGAAATTAAATTTCATTTATTAATTATTTGGGGTCTTACAACCTCCCCTCTTTATGAAATTTCGTCCTCGAAATTGACATACGTACCTGGTGTTTCGAAAAGGTGAGGATACCTCGCTTTCATTTCCGTTTCCAACTCCCAGGTCATTTCCTCTATAGCATGATTCCTCCACAAAACTTTAACTTGTGGTATTACCTTCGTGCGTAGGACATGCTCCTTCCTATCCAAGATCTTGACAGGTACCTCCTCATACGTTAAATCTTCGGCTATCTCGTCCGGTTCTAACTCAATGACGTGGTTCGGGTCTTTCACATATTTACGAAGCACCGATATATGAAAAACATTATGAACACGAGACATACTTGGAGGTAACGCGAGTCTATAGGCTACATTACCTACTCGATCAAGAATTTGAAACGGACCAATAAATCGTGGATTAAGCTTTCCTCTCTTCCCGAATCTTGTAACTCCCTTCCATGGGGCAACACGCAACAATACATGATCCCCAACACTAAATTCTACGTCCTTTCGATGAAGATCCGCATAACTCTTTTGTCGATCTTGTGCCGTTTGTATACGTTGTCGAATCGTTTGGATCTTCTCTGTAGTCATACGTACTAACTCGGGTCCCAACAATGTTGCTTCACCCACCTCGTCCCAACATACTGGAGAGCGACACTTTCGTCCATACAATGCTTCAAATGGGGCCACACCAATGCTTGCCTGATAACTGTTGTTGTAGGAGAATTCCACCAATGGTAAATATTTATCCCAACTGCCCTTGAAGTGTAGGACACAGAGTCTTAATAAATCTTCAAGAGTCTGAATAGTCCTCTCTGATTGTCCGTCCGTTTGAGGATGGTATGCCGAACTGAATCGTAACTCCGTACCCATAGCTTTTTGCAAGCTAACCCAAAATCTTGAAGTAAATCTTGGGTCACGATCCGAAACTATGGATACTGGCATGCCATGCAATATTACAATCTCGTTTACGTATATTTGAGCAAGACGTTCAAGGGAATAAGTCTCCCGTATCGGCAAGAAATGAGCAGACTTGGTTAATCTATCAACAATAACCTAAATAGCATTGATGCCTTGAGAAACCGTAGGAAGACCCGTAACGAAATCCATAGTAATGTGTTCCCACTTCCATTTCGGAATCTCAAGTGGTTGCAATGGACCCTTTGGCACTTGATGCTCTGCCTTTACACGTTGACAAGTTAAACACGTTGAAATAAACTTTGCAATCTCTCTTTTCATATTGTTCCACCAAAATGTATGTCGAAGGTCACGATACATTTTGGTACTTCCAGGATGAATTGCAAACGGTGTATTGTGTGCCTCCATCATGATCTTGTACTTCAAATCAGGATCGTTAGGAACACAAAGTCTGGAGTGGACTCGAAGTATTCCTTCTTCATCAATTCTCGCTTCTGGAATGGCACCTTCTTGGACTTTCGTCTTCATATGCATCAGCTCCGGATCGGTGGCTTGAGCAACCTTAACTTTTTCTATTAAAGTTGGCTCTATGCGTATACTTGACATCATTGCACTCATTCCTGCATATGATCTTCTACTCAATGCGTCAGCTACCACGTTCGCTTTTCCAGGATGGTATTGAATAGTGTGGTCGTAATCTTTCAACAACTCGAGCCAACGTCGTTGCCGCATGTTGAGTTCTTTCTGTGTGAAGAAATATTTGAGGCTTTTATGATCTGAATATATCTCCACTTTCTCCCCGTATAGATAGTGCCTCCAGATCTTTAGCGCGAAAACGACTGCTGCCAACTCTAGATCATGAGTAGGATAATTCCTCTCATACTCTTTAAGTTGTCGCGAGGCATAGGCTATGACTTTCCCACGTTGCATGAGAACACATCCTAACCCTTTGCCCGAAGCATCGCTGTAGATAATAAATCCATCCGAACCAGATGGTATTGTTAGAACAGGTGCCGAAATAAGTCTCCTCTTAAGCTCTTGGAAACTCTTCTCGCATTCCTCGCTCCATACGAATTTTGTATCCTTCCGAGTTAGCTGAGTTAATGGAGTAGCAATTCGAGAAAACCCTTCCACGAATCTCCGATAATAACCAGCTAAGCCCAAAAAGCTACGTACTTCAGTGACCGACTTCGGTTGCTCCCAACTTTGTATTGCTTCAATCTTCGTCGGGTCAACAGATACTCCATTTTTTGACACCACGTGCCCAAGGAATGCTACTTCCTCAAGCCAGAACTCGCATTTCTTCAACTTAGCATATAACTTGTTTTCACGAAGCCTTTGGAGTACCAGCTTCAAATGGTGCTCATGATCTTCACGGCTTTTGGAATATATGAGGATGTCATCAATAAAGACAACAACGAATTGATCCAAATAATCTTTAAATACTCGGTTCATCATATCCATGAAAGCAGCAGGAGCATTAGTCAATCCAAAAGACATGACTAAGAATTCATAATGCCCATACCGAGTTCTGAAGGCAGTCTTTGGAATATCCTCAGTTCTAATTTTAAGCTGATGATATCCAGAACGAAGATCGATTTTTGAAAAGAATTGTGCTCCTTGCAACTGGTCAAACAAGTCATCAATACGAGGTAGAGGATACCTATTCTTGATGGTGACATGGTTCAATTCCCGATAGTCAATACAAAGTCGCATACTCCCGTCTTTCTTCTTTACGAATAAAACAGGAGCACCCCAAGGAGATGTACTAGGACGAATGAAACCGATGTCCAATAACTCCTGTAGTTGGACTTTTAACTCCTGAAGTTCAATAGGAGCCATTCGATATGGGGTTTTAGAAATGGGCTTTGTACCAGGTTCAAGATCAATAAAGAATTCAACTTCACGTTCTGGGGGTAGACCGGGAAGTTCTTCAGGAAATACGTCAGGAAAGTCAATAACAACAGGAATATTATTCAATTTTGACGTGTCTTTATTCAAATCCATAACATGGGCTAAGAAAGCTTGACATCCGTTTTTCAATAAACGAATAGCTTTATGATTAGATATGACAGTGATTGATTTTAATGGTTTAGTTGCCTGAATTCGAACAACAGGTTGATTAGGAATATGAAAACTAACAACCTTACGAAAACAATCAATTTTGGCATGATGAGTAGTTAACCAATCAATCCCTAAAATCACATCAAAAGCAAGTATCTTTAAAGAGATCAGGTCAACAGGTAAGGTGATGGTGCCAACTTGAATCAAACAAGATTTATAAACAGTGGATGTGATGAAAGTTTCTCCTAACGGAGTTTCCACAGATAAGTCAAAGTCTAATTTCTCCGGAGTCAAGTTTAAACGTTGAGCACAAGCAGGAGAGATAAATGAATGGGTAGCACCGGTATCAAGTAAGGTATAAACTTCATAGGAATTTATAAATAGCTTACCCGTGATTACTTTATTGATTCAATAATTGCTGCGTTGATATTTATATTATTATTGTTTCAATAATTGTCATTGCATAGTATTTTCCATTATCAGATCAATAATTCATATTATTTGAATAATATTATCGGATAACATTATTGGCAATGTCTAGAAAGTTCTGTCTAAGGAGAGGTTTGGTCACCTAATTGCGCGCCAGTAAGGAGAAATCCTTATTGGAAAGCCCCCTCTTTCCTGGGAACGGCCTGGTTGTCATAATTGTGATTCTGTAATATTATTTGTGAATAATTAATTATTGATTTATATGATAATGAAATATTTATTTGATATAAATGATGGATTTATTTATTTTATGTGGTTATGATTGAAGGAATTAACGCTGAGGTGTTTTATCAGTATTTTGTCGGATTTCGGTGTTCTTAAAGCTCTTTTGCGAAAATTATAATTTTTAATCCGACCGTTGGATCGTTATGATTTTTGGATATGTTATACATATATAAGTTGGGTATATGTCTACAAATTTTGAACCGTTAAAAATGAACAAATGATTTGTTATGAATTTTAAGAGGAGTCTGCTTCAGAAATTAGGGTTATAAATGATTTTGGTGAAAAATTCTAGAATTGAGTGGGCCCCACTTGTGGTTGGTGAAAAATGTGCTGAATTTTTATTTCAAATGTGGTAGGTGGCAATAGTAGCAGGTAAAGCCATCAGGTAGCAGGTCAAGTCTGCTTCGGCGGGCTAAAATTTTCCTATAAATAGAGGGCTAAGTTAGAATTGAAAATCACACCAGAAACAAAGTTTTCTCTCTTTCTCTCTCTATATTATTGAGTGTATTTTGTGAGTATTTTGATACTTTGAGAGTTGCTGTTCATAGAAGTTTTCTGTAAGACCCCGAAAATTTTTAAATAAAAAGGAATTTCCTTTATTTATTATTTTAAAATAGTAAGGGTTGATTTGATTAATGTGGAAAGTTATGGGTAAAATGCGCAAATATTTCGAATAAGCAGGTGGTTATAAAATATTCATTGTTGTCGGGGAATATTCGTTTGGTCGTGGAATATTCTTGCTGTCGGGGAATATTCGTACGACGGCGCAGTCTTTTGTGGGCCCATAACGAAAAGCGATTGGATGAAGAAAACGACAAATATAAGTTGTTTAAAAAAAACGGCGTGGTTGTTACCGTTAATACTGTTGGAATACTCGGTGGTTAAAACACAATAATACGCGTTGTTGCACAGTAGCACACGGTATTGCACCAATTATTGATTCTTACGTAAGAAGGCACTACTCAATAATTGTTACAGTAATTACTGTTCAGTATTTTATGTTATTGATTCAATAATTGTTGCATTGATATTTTGTATTACTGTTGTTTCAATAATTGTCACTACACAGTATTTTCCATTATCGAAGCAATAATTCATATTATCTGAATAATATTATTTGATAACATTATTGGCAATGTCTAGAAAGTTCTGTCTAAGGAGAGGTTTGGTCACCTAATTGCGCGCCAGTAAGAAGAAATTCTTATTGGAAAGCCCCCTCTTTCCTGGGAACGGCCTGGTTGTCAGTATTGTGATTCTGTAATATTATTTGTGAATAATTAAATTATCGATTTATATGATGAGGAAAATATTGATTTTATGTGGATATAGATGGAGAAAATTTTTAATGTGACAATTGTTGAAAATTGAAATTTTATCTTTTTCTGATAAAATAATTCATTTAAATATATTATTTTAATAATATATTAACGGTGATATTTTTACGATGAATGTGGGATATATGAGTATATGAGGAGAAAGAGTATTTTTGTTGCAATGAATATTAAAAACAGATTTTGTGTGTCGGTAGACCTGTTTCTTGACTGAAAATTTGATTATAACCTGTAAAATCGCCTGTTTGTGGATTTCGGTCAATTTCTGTTTGGAATTTGGAAAAACTTCCTTCTGTAAAGTTGTGCAGAATTGAATTTCCTATAAAAACTCGCGAGATTCGAATTTTCTGGCAAAAGGGCTATTTATTATGAATTATTGAAGTTCCGGAGCTCCGAAATAATTGATTTTTGGAAGTTTTAATTGTTTTTAATAACAAAAACGTTTTTTTACATTTTTTGGGCACAATTTGCACATGTTTAGTGGCTGAAATCAGAAGTCTAGTTGGGCGTATGAAAATTTTTATATAAATTAATATTTTATTAAATTTTCTGCTTTGGTGTTCTAAGCAATTTCCTATAAATAGGTGCTTAGGTTAGAATTGAAAATCACACCAGAAACTGAAGTTTTCTCTCTCTATATTATCGAGCGTATTCTTGTGAGTATTTTGAGTATACTTTGAGTATTGCTATACGGTGAAAGTTCAAGTCATAGCCTATATCCGGTGTTTCAACCAGAAGTACTGTCTTTCGAGGTAAGGGATGTTATTTTCTTCTCAAATGATATTATTTCTTCAATATCATGATGCTGAAATATTGGTTGGAAGTTTTTATCAAATTTGGAACTTTTTCATGTCGGGGTTACTATTCATGAGTTACTATTCACAAGTTACTATTCATGAGTTACTATTCACGAGTTACTATTCACGAGTACTATTCACGAAGCGTGAAGATGTTTTTTTTTGTGAAATTTCTATCTTTTGGTGTCGGAATTACTATTCATGTATACGTCACTATTCACGTATATGGCACTATTCACAAATACGGCACTATTCACCGAAAAATGAAATTTCTTCTTTTTGTCCAAAATATCTATTCTGGATACTAGTTTTGATTGGATCTATGTTTTGATCATTCTTGAATTTTACTTCAGTATGATTATTTATGAAGTATTTTTGAAATCGGATTGTTTAAAGTACGAATCCTTAATACTTGTTATTTTGTTTCACTGGATTCGTTTTTTTTAAAATATTTTTCATCATCCTCAGTCCTAAATGATGGTGTTACTGAATATCTTTGGCCTGTAGTGCAAAGATGGTTGATTTTGTTATGAATATCTTTGGCCGTAGTGCAAAGATGTACAGGTGTTGAGATGAACATGAACAATTGATGAATATCTTTGGCCTATAGTGCAAAGATGAACAGGTGTTTAGATGAACATGACCGACTGATGAATATCTTTGGCCTGTAGTGCAAAGATGAATATTTGATTTGATTTGAGATATATATTGATTGATGTTACAGGGATAAAATATTGATGATGGACTTTTAAATTCATAGATGTTAGTAGATTTTATTCTCTACTTAACTCTTCTAATGAATTGTTGTTTCCGCTGCAGTTGTTGATCTAAAACTTGTTGTCTATTGTATTCTATCAGATTTTTCCCTGTTGAAGACTAAGGATAATTTGTTGTACATTATCTTAGTCATAATATTCTTTACTGGGCTAGTTGAGCTCACCCTTTTCCTTGTTGTTCCATTTTTCTTCTCAGGAGGCGAGAATGTAGCGAGTACTAGTCGGGGTATGGAATGAAGGTTCTAGAGAGAGTTGTTTAGTAGTCCTCACCATTTTTTTTGTAAAATTATGTATCAATAATTATGATGGGAATTTATTTGCATGTGAATATTGCCTAGATGACAATGTTTGTATTCAAACTCACAGCTTATGGGTTGTAAAAGTTGTAGTTGTTTCTGTACCATGTATTTGACAACTCAGAATGGGTTGGGTGGAATGGACCTATTTTGGGGTTGTCACAGTTGGTATCAGAGCTTAGGGATATGATCTCTGGCGGAGATCGGGGAATAGAACTAGGAGGGGAGAGACGAGTAAATCCTTCGCTAGTGTGTCCTACCTAAGCTTATTTGTTGGTCGGTCATAATATAGGGGTATTATATGATTTGTTAAATTGTTTAATTAACCCTTGTTTTATGACAGTATTTGAGAATGTCGACTGAGAATGTTAACAGTGGAGTTAATGAGACCGTAGAGATGCCTGTACTCACCAACGAGGAGAACGTGCAACAGGCTGGCAATGTTCCTCCTGTGAACAACGCCACTGAGCAGACGATAAACGACGGGATGTTTAGGAGCTTTTTGCAGTTCATGCAAAACCAGACGAGGGAGACTCGTGTACAGAATACGGGTGGAAATGATAGCAACGCGCGGCTTGTCACAGCCAAGCAGTTCAAAGAGTTGGGACCACCAGAATTCTGGGGAAAGCCGGATCCGATCATGGCGGAAACGTGGGTCAAGCAAATTACCAAGATATTCGATGTCTTGGGATGCACGGAGGAACAGAAGGTTCCATTCGCCACCTTTATGTTCCGTGGCGAGTCAGACTACTGGTGGGAGTCTGTGAAGCGTACACATCTAACTGCACTCAGCATGTCATGGGAGACGTTTCAGAAACTTTTTAACGAAAAATACTTTCCTGAAAGTATTCGCCATATGAAGGAAGTGGAGTTTATTAGACTAGAGCAGAATAACATGACGGTGTCCCAGTACGAGGCGAAGTTCGCGGAGTTATCCAGGTTTGCACCTCATTTGGTGGAGAATGAGGAACGCATGACGCGAATGTTTCTAAGAGGTTTGAAACCCGGCATACGTCAGTATCTCATTTCTCATAAATTTTCTCTCTATTCAGATGTTGTAAACAGAGCTCAGTTGTTAGAGCGAGATAACGAGTACGTTCAACCGAGAGACCATAATCACGATCATACTGGTGACAGTAGTCATCAGAATAACGATAACCAGTGGAGAAAGAAGAATATGGACAAAGGCGGTAACCACTCTGGTGGTAATCACGGCCATGAGAATAGAAGAAGCGAGTCGGGAGGAGATTTTAAAAAGAGGAGATTTAACAACGACCATGTGAAGACGACAGTGCCAGCAGCAACTTGTTCCAAGGGAGGAGAAAGACCACCGGTCGTATGTTACAAATGCGGGAAAGAGGGACATATCAGCCCAAACTGCCCACAACAGTTCAAGTTATGCTATAATTGTGGAAAGGAAGGACATATCGCTCGAGAGTGTACGGTAGCGAAACCAATTCCAGCGGGGATGGTGATTCAAAAGGCTGTCCCAGAAAAGTCAAAGTCAACGGTTCCTGGAAGAGCGTTTATCGTGACCGGTCAAAATACGAGGAACCCGAACGAAGTTAGCACGGGTTAGTTAGTTATAAATTATTGCGAAGTTTATACCTTACTAGATACCTGTTCTACCCATTCTTTTATCTCTCTTGCTTGCGTTCAACGTTTGAACTTGACTCCGGAGAAATTAGACTTTGACCTATCTGTGGAGACTCCGTTAGGAGAAACTTTCATTACATCCGTTGTTGAGAAATCTTGCTTGATTCAAGTTGGCACTATCACATTACCTGTTAACCTTATTTCTATAGAGATATTTGCTTTTGATGTGATTTAAAGGTTAACTACTCATCGTGCCAAAATTAATTGCTTTTGTAAGGTTGTTAGTTTTCATATTCCTAAGCAACCTAACATTCGAACTCAAGCAATCAAACCATTGAAGTCAAACATTTTTATATCAAGCCATGAAGTCATTCGTTTATTGAAAAATGGATGTCATGTTTTCTTAGCCCATGTCATGGACTTGAACAAAAATACATCAGATTTGAATGATATTTCTGTTATTAGTAAAATTCCTGATGTATTTCCTGAAGAATTTCTTGGCTTACTCCCAGAGTGTGATATTGAATTTTGTATCGACTTTGAATCCGGTACAAAACCCATTTCTAAAATCTCATATCGAATGGCTCCTATTGAACTTCAGGAGTTAAAAACCCAACTGTAGAAGTTGATACCCGAGCCTTTATCTGGTGACTTTCTTTGTGGAATACACCGAAGCCAGACTCTTTGTAGGGGACGTCATATTCATGCGATAGTAAACTGATAGGTGTCATTATGACGTGCTATCCAAGGTTGGGATATGAGTCACAGTTGAGAACCACCTAAGTCGATAATCGAAATACGTAGCTTTCTAGGCTTAGTTGATTATTATCGGAGATTCGTTGAAGGATATTCTCGAATCGCTATTCCATTAACGCAGCTGACTCGTAGAGATACGAAATTCGAATGGAGCAAGGAATGTGGGAAGAGCTTCGAAGAACTCAAGAGGAAACTCATTTCAGCACATGTTCTGACCATGTCATCCTGGAAAAGTGAACGTTGTAGCTGACGTGTTGAGTAGAAGATCGTATACAAGTACGAGTACGATATTGTCAAAGACTCATTTCGTATAATTTACAAATAATAGAGATGGAGATGAAAACTCTAAGTACCCACGTGATGATATACGAGTATAATCGACTTTAATCGATAACGTTAAAGCTGTTCAAGCTACACACCGGAGCTGGTGAATATGAAGAAGCAGGTACAAGAAGTTGTTATTCCAAAAGCGAGAATTGGCGATGTGAGCAAAGCTCAAACCTTCGATTTATTAATACATTTGAAATTCTCGATCGAATAGGAACTGTGGCCTATAGACTCGTTTTACCGCCAAGTATGTCGCGTGTTTATAACGTTTTTTTTATGTACCGATGTGGACGACTCGAACCACGTCATTGAGTTAGAACCGGACGAAATAGCTGAAGACTTAACGTACGAGGAGGTACCTGTCAAGATGTTGGATGGGAAGGAGCATGTCCTACGCACGAAGGTCATACCACAAGTTAAAGTTTTGTGGAGGAATCATGCTATAGAGGAAATGACCTTGGAGTTGGAAACGGAAATGAAAGCGAGGTATCTTTACCTTTTTCAAACACCAGTTACGTACGTCAATTTCGAGGACGAAATTTCATAAGGAGGGGAGGTTGTAAGACCCCGAAAATTTTTAAATAAAAAGGAATTTCCTTTATTTATTATTTTAAAATAGTAAGGGTTGATTTGATTAATGTGGAAAGTTATGGGTAAAATGCGCAAATATTTCGAATAAGCAGGTGGTTATAAAATATTCATTGTTGTCGGGGAATATTCGTTTGGTCGTGGAATATTCTTGCTGTCGGGGAATATTCGTACGACGGCGCAGTCTTTTGTGGGCCCATAACGGAAAGCGATTGGATGAAGAAAACGACAAATATAAGTTGTTTAAAAAAAACGGCGTGGTTGTTACCGTTAATACTGTTGGAATACTCGGTGGTTAAAACACAGTAATACGCGTTGTTGCACAGTAGCACACGGTATTGCACCAATTATTGATTCTTACGTAAGAAGGCACTACTTAATAATTGTTACAGTAATTACTGTTCAGTATTTTATGTTATTGATTCAATAATTGTTGCATTGATATTTTGTATTACTGTTGTTTCAATAATTGTCACTACACAGTATTTTCCATTATCGAAGCAATAATTCATATTATCTGAATAATATTATTTGATAACATTATTGGCAATGTCTAGAAAGTTCTGTCTAAGGAGAGGTTTGGTCACCTAATTGCGCGCCAGTAAGAAGAAATTCTTATTGGAAAGCCCCCTCTTTCCTGGGAACGGCCTGGTTGTCAGTATTGTGATTCTGTAATATTATTTGTGAATAATTAAATTATTGATTTATATGATGAGGAAAATATTGATTTTATGTGGATATAGATGGAGAAAATTTTTAATGTGACAATTGTTGAAAATTGAAATTTTATCTTTTTCTGATAAAATAATTCATTTAAATATATTATTTTAATAATATATTAACGGTGATATTTTTACGATGAATGTGGGATATATGAGTATATGAGGAGAAAGAGTATTTTTGTTGCAATGAATATTAAAAACAGATTTTGTGTGTCGGTAGACCTGTTTCTTGACTGAAAATTTGATTATAGCCTGTAAAATCGCCTGTTTGTGGATTTCGGTCAATTTTTGTTTGGAATTTGGAAAAACTTCCTTCTGTAAAGTTGTGCAGAATTGAATTTCCTATAAAAACTCGCGAGATTCGAATTTTCTGGCAAAAGGGCTATTTATTATGAATTATTGAAGTTCCGGAGCTCCGAAATAATTGATTTTTGGAAGTTTTAATTGTTTTTAATAACAAAAACGTTTTTTACATTTTTTGGGCACAATTTGCACATGTTTAGTGGCTGAAATCAGAAGTCTAGTTGGGCGTATGAAAATTTTTATATAAATTAATATTTTATTAAATTTTCTGCTTTGGTGTTCTAAGCAATTTCCTATAAATAGGTGCTTAGGTTAGAATTGAAAATCACACCAGAAACTGAAGTTTTCTCTCTCTATATTATCGAGCGTATTCTTGTGAGTATTTTGAGTATACTTTGAGTATTGCTATACGGTGAAAGTTCAAGTCATAGCCTATATCCGGTGTTTCAACCAGAAGTACTGTCTTTCGAGGTAAGGGATGTTATTTTCTTCTCAAATGATATTATTTCTTCAATATCATGATGCTGAAATATTGGTTGGAAGTTTTTATCAAATTTGGAACTTTTTCATGTCGGGGTTACTATTCATGAGTTACTATTCACAAGTTACTATTCATGAGTTACTATTCACGAGTTACTATTCACGAGTACTATTCACGAAGCGTGAAGATGTTTTTTTTTGTGAAATTTCTATCTTTTGGTGTCGGAATTACTATTCATGTATACGTCACTATTCACGTATATGGCACTATTCACAAATACGGCACTATTCACCGAAAAATGAAATTTCTTCTTTTTGTCCAAAATATCTATTCTGGATACTAGTTTTGATTGGATCTATGTTTTGATCATTCTTGAATTTTACTTCAGTATGATTATTTATGAAGTATTTTTGAAATCGGATTGTTTAAAGTACGAATCCTTAATACTTGTTATTTTGTTTCACTGGATTCGTTTTTTTTAAAATATTTTTCATCATCCTCAGTCCTAAATGATGGTGTTACTGAATATCTTTGGCCTGTAGTGCAAAGATGGTTGATTTTGTTATGAATATCTTTGGCCGTAGTGCAAAGATGTACAGGTGTTGAGATGAACATGAACAATTGATGAATATCTTTGGCCTGTAGTGCAAAGATGAACAGGTGTTTAGATGAACATGACCGACTGATGAATATCTTTGGCCTGTAGTGCAAAGATGAAAATTTGATTTGATTTGAGATATATATTGATTGATGTTACAGGGATAAAATATTGATGATGGACTTTTAAATTCATAGATGTTAGTAGATTTTATTCTCTACTTAACTCTTCTAATGAATTGTTGTTTCCGCTGCAGTTGTTGATCTAAAACTTGTTGTCTATTGTATTCTATCAGATTTTTCCCTGTTGAAGACTAAGGATAATTTGTTGTACATTATCTTAGTCATAATATTCTTTACTGGGCTAGTTGAGCTCACCCTTTTCCTTGTTGTTCCATTTTTCTTCTCAGGAGGCGAGAATGTAGCGAGTACTAGTCGGGGTATGGAATGAAGGTTCTAGAGAGAGTTGTTTAGTAGTCCTCACCATTTTTTTTGTAAAATTATGTATCAATAATTATGATGGGGATTTATTTGCATGTGAATATTGCCTAGATGACAATGTTTGTATTCAAACTCACAGCTTATGGGTTGTAAAAGTTGTAGTTGTTTCTGTACCATGTATTTGACAACTCAGAATGGGTTGGGTGGAATGGACCTATTTTGGGGTTGTCACATTTTCATTCAGCATCACTTCCGACCTTTCCTTCCGAAGTACTGTTTCTTTGAGGTAAGGGATGTTATTTTATTCTAAAATGATATTATTTCTTCAATATCATTATGCTGAAATATTGGTTGGAACTTTTTATCAAATTTGAAACTTTTTCATGTCGGGGTTACTATTCACGAGTTACTATTCACGAGTTACTATTCATGAGTTACTATTCACGAGTTACTATTCACGAGTACTATTCACGAAGCGTGAAGATGTTTTTTGTGAAATTTCTATCTTTTGGTGTCGGAGTTACTATTCACGTATATGGCACTATTCACGTATACGGCACTATTCACGAATACGACACTATTCATCGAAAAATGAAAATTTTTCTTTTTGTCCAAGATGTCTATTTTGGCTACTATCTTTGATTGTATCCATGTTTTGATCGTTATTTTTGAGTTCTGCTTCAAAATCGGTTGTTATGAAGTATTATTGATCTTGGATAAACTGTTGTACGAATCCCTAATATTTGTCCTTCTATCTCACTGGATTCATTCTTAAAAAATGTTTTTCATCATCCTCAGTCCTAAATGATGATACTACTGAATATCTTTGGCCTGTAGTGCAAAGATGAATGATTAAACTGATGAATCTCTTTGGCCCGTAGTGCAAAGATGAACAGGTGTTGAGATGAATATGACCAACTGGTGATATAAATGAATATCTTTGGCCTGTAGTGCAAAGATGATTAAAGATGTATATTGATTGTTGTTACAGGGATAAAATATTGATGATGGACTCTTAAATATTAGAAGACAGTAGAATTCATCATCTACATGACTCTTCTAATGGATTGCTGTTTCCGCTGCATTTGTTGATCTAAAATTTGTTGTCTATTGTATTCTATCAGATTTTTCCCTGTTGAAGACTAACGATAATTTGTTGTATATTATCTTAGTCATAATATTCTTTACTGGGCTAGTTGAGCTCACCCTTTCCTTTTTGTTCCATTTTTCTTCTCAGGAGGTGAGAACATAGTGGGATCGAGTCGGGGTATGGAGTGATGATTCTAGGAAGATGTTGTAGTTGTCCTCACTATTTCTGTAAAATAGTGTTTGAATAATTGTAATGAGGACTTATTTGCATGTGAATATTGTCTAGAAGACAATATTTGTATTTAAACTCACAGTATGTATTGTCGTATTTCATACGACACTTGTATTATTGAAGTTGTAGTTTGCTTTCTATACCATGTATTTTGGCGACTCAGAATGAGTGTTGTATACCTATTTTGGGGGCGTCACAAACACCCTCCTACACCCTATCCCCGCCAAACTCGGTGCACTCTCCGCCACCGGGTTCACCCTAGGGTCATCATTATCCGGACTCGACGGACACACAAACAGCCACAACCTGTCATACACCGCCCTCTTACTCGGATCCAACTCCTCCGACCCGATATGATCCGATCCCCAAAAATACGGGTGCACCAATGCCACCCCAAGAATTTCCCCACCGGACTCCCATTTTCCAGCCCTCATCGCAATATTATGAGCAATATTAGCACCCGCAGGTCCCGTACCAACTCCGGCAACGAACAATCTCCCAAAATCGGCATAGTTATTCAACAAAGCATCTGGCCCGTTACTGTCCCGATGAGAAAAAACACATTTAAATGCATCCCACGAGTCATCATAGGCAGCCGGAAGTGGGTTTTCCGGTGCTCTTCTATAGTTAACGGAAACTGCAATAACCCGAGATTCAGATACGACTTTGTTGAGGTAGTTGTCGTAGTAGGCGGTGGCCGGAGTGGATAAGAAGAAACAACCGCCGTGAAAGTAAACGACGACAGGGAGCTTTTGGCGGTTGACGACGGAGGTGGGGAGGTAGAGACGGGCGTAAACTTCTATGCGAGGTATGATTGTTATGTTTTTAGAAAAAACTCTGGTGAGAGGGTTGGTGCCGGACGTGAGGGTTTCGGTGCCTTGGAGACTTTCGACATGGCCGTCTTTGTAGATTCGGATGAACGGGAGAAACCCGTAAAGATATTTGAGAAACTCTTGAAGCCATTGGAGAGAGAAAAGAATAGCTTTTTGTTGTCCAAAAATTTATATTTTTTTTTAGCAGTTCTACACGGAGTCTTTGGACCGGAAAATTGGACAGGCCAACTTTTTTTGGGGTTGGGGTGGGTTGGTTTGGGGTAGGATGGGATCGGGAGTAAGGGGTATATACATAATCACATAATATTATAATCAAATCAGGCTTTCATGGAACCCATAACCCATAACAATATTAAAATGGTTAATATGATTTTTAACCATAACCATATGGTTCCAACCCATATTATCCATATTAAAAATTGTTAATATGGTTTTGGTTCTTAAATGGAACCATAACCATATTTTAAAAATCAAAACCAACCCATAACCATATTTTGTAAGGCGACCACATAGGTGACCTTACAAGCTGACGTGAAACATGTAGCTGCACATATTTCAATTTAGAATCTCAAAGTTTGGAAAATTAGCCTAATGACCAATTGAACTACACGAATTAGTTGTTATGATTTTATAAGAATTAATATTTATAATTAAATAATTATAACCTAAAATTAAAAGACAAAACAGATCTCCGAATTACATAATTTACAGTAACTAAAATATATTTTAGGTAAATTAAAAAAACTATTTACCAAAAATTATAATAATAATAACAACAACAATAATAACAATAATAATAATAATAATAATAATAATATTATTAGTACTACTACTACTACTATTATTATTATTATTATTATTATTATTATTATTATTATTGTGACACTCCCAAAATAGGTATACATCACCCATCTTGAGTCGTCAAATACATGATACTAAATTCAAATACAACTTGATTTTACAACAGTCGTGCAAAATACGACAAAATACATGCTGTGAGTTTTAATACAAATATTGTCATCTAGACAATATCCACACCCAATTTAGTCCTCATTACATTTATTATTACACTATTTAACAGAATAGTGAGTACTACTAAGACACCATCTCGAACCATCACTCCATTCCCCGACTAGTCCCGGCTACGTTCTCATTTCCTGAAGAGAACAATGAAAGAAAGGGTGAGCTCAACTAGCCTAGTAAGAAATATTATGACTAAGATAATGCAGAATAAATTATCATTAGCCTTCAACAATGTTAAACTGATAAAATACAATAGACATCAAGTTTAACTGCAGCGGAATAAGCAATCCATTAAAAGAGTCAAGTAGAGAATAAAGTCTACTATCTTTTATGATTTAAAAAGTTTTTCATCACTTTTATCGCTGAGACTCAGCTCAATAAATAATCCACATCATTAAATCATCCCTGCACTACAGGCCAAGGATATTATTTAGTATCACGACCACAAATTATCCATGCACTACGGGCCAAAGATAATTGTGTTTTCATCAACGGTCCTGATCATGCCATAAAATAATTCATCTTTGCTCCCTTGGCCGAAGAGAATTCATAACCATAATCATACCAAAAACTGTCCATCAATGCACTACGGGCCAATGAGGACTTTTTATCATATCATTTATAACATTACGGTCATGATTATACCGAATAATCCCTGGTCATAATCATATCAAGTCCATCTATGCACTATAGGCCACAGATGACTTTCAACATAACATAAACATGAGGATGATGACAATGATATAAGAATTCAATAAAACAAGTTCAAGAATTAAATTTATCCAATAACCAATAATGTCCAAATTGTCAACATGATACTGTTTTGTAGAGTAAAATTCTAGAATGCTTAGAAGAATATTTCCATGAAAAGATACTAGATGAAGCGCAAATATCAAGGATATTCTACTAATTTCATGGAGTATAGAAGTCAAAATTTTAATCAATTGAGGATAATACCGAATGGAATAACAAAAGATATCACCATGCATGCGGTACTTTGCATAGACAGGTTATTCCAACAGAATAATAATAACGGAACCAGGTCAGGTGAAATTCACACTGACAAGATATTCAGACAGAATAATAAAGACGGAATAATAAAAGTGGAACCAGGTCTGGCGTATAGCACATACATGATATTCCGACAGAATAATAAAGACGGGATAATAAAAGTGGAACCAGGTCCGGCGTATAGCACAGACAGGATATTCCGACAGAATAATAAAGACAGAATAATAAAAGATGGAACCAGGTCCGACGTATAGCACAGACAGAATATTCCGATATAATAATAAAAACAGAATAATAAAAGATGAAACCAGGTCTGGCGTATAGCACAGACAGGATATTTCGACATAATAATAAAGACAAAATAATAAAAGATGGAACCAGGTCCGGCGTATAGCACAGACATGATATTCCGTCAGAATAATAAAGACAAAATAATAAAAGAATGTCACCAAATATAGGGTATTCCGCGTATACAGGTTATTCCAACAGAATAATAAGAAATAGAATAACAACAGTTCTCTTCATGAATATAAAAGAATAATATCCCTTACGGGTACAACAAATAATATCCCTTACCATAAAAAAACTGAATATAAGAGTACTTAAGTAGCAGAAATCTTTTCTTCTTTCTCTCTATAATTTTCTCTATATAGAGTTTCAGTGAATTTGTAAGAAATAATGAAGGAATGAGCTTCTATTTATAGGAGAATGGAAGTGTACTGTTTATGAACGAAATATTTCTGCAGAATTATTTCTTCAACCAAATAAAATAAAGTCAATCAACTAACCAATAAAATCATAACAAAAATTAAAATATAATACATATATATAAACACATGTTTTCAACTTATATATATCAATATTATATATACACCACTTAATTTTTCTCCCCCATAACCAACATCAATCCCCCACCCACCCAATAATCAAATTCACTACACTCTTACACATTACTATCACACTACCACTTTTCCACCATTTTTCACTCACACACACATCACACACCTATCACTTTCACATAACATTTTCTTCAACTATATACTCAAAATACACATATACTTTCATACGTATACTCTTCCATTTTCAAAATCATTTCCCAACACATATAGGCCCCACATGTGGCCCCCACATGTGGGCCCCACCTTTAAAAATTTTCTACCGATTATTTTAAAAAATGGGTAAATAGGAATCCATAAAATAAGTAAAACTGCATAAAAATCACCTTAATAATTTTAACAACATTTATCATCATTATTATAATTCACAATATTAATCGACCAGGTCGTTCCCAGGAAAGAGGGGGCTTTCCAATAAGGATTTCTCCCTATTGACGCACAATTAGGTGACCAAACCTCTCCTTGACAGAACTTCTAGACATCGTTAATATTGCAATTTATAATATTAATAACTCTGTCATTTCAATTATTGATTTAATAATATATAAAATATCGAAAATAATTGAATCAAATAACGTGAGATAATATGTAACAATTACTATAGAAATAATTGAACAAAACTGAGTGACTTCTCACGTAAACATTAATAATCAATACCGTGTGCTACTATGCAACCACGCGTATTACTGTACTTTTACTACCGAGTAGTTCAACAGCATTAACGGTAAAACTTCCGCCGTTATTTTTAGTAAAATATTTTTGACGTTTTCTCAATCCAACAATAATTTCGTTTTGGGGTCCACCAATGATTGTGCCGTCGTACGAATATTCCCCGACACAAAGAATATTCCCTGACCAATCGAATACAATATAACAACTTGCATACTATGCAAAATTTATAAATACTACCCACAATTATAACATTATATCAAATCCACACCATAATATAAAAAAATATTTCGAGAAATTTAAATCTTTATTCATAAAATCTGGAATCTCACAATCTCCCCTCCTTATGGAATTTTGCCCTCGAAATTTACGTACGTACCTGGTATGTCGAACAGATGAGGACACTTCGTCAGATTCTAACTGTTGAGGTATAACCTTTAATTGTAGAATATATTCCAGGATTTTAATAGGTACATCTTCATACGCTAAATCATCCGCTATCTCGTCCAGATGGGAGTTGGTTGACTTCAATATTGCCTGCCCTTATCAGCCATCAATCTTTCTTATTAAAACTAAGGGTTCACTAATTAGTACCACTATGAGCTTATATAAGCTGACAATATTAAATTATCAAAATGGGGGAAAGAACAGCGAAGAATCTTGAAGTTGAATTCAAAATGAGATCTAAATCAGACAGGAACCATACTTGTTGGCGCCTGATGATATGCAAAAGCTATATTCTCTGTCAATACTCCAGCTTCCGTTGCAAAAAAGTTAGGAAGATCCTTGCAGCCTGCATGAACAAGTCACAGTAAGTTAACTATGAAATACCCTATTTTGTATCTGGATCTCTTTCCCATCTATAACACTGTCCCTAGACATGAAAATACAACGAAAATTGCATCACATGGGTGCTGTTCAAGGACTCCAACAGCAAGACAAAGTGGAAGCCACTAACACAGATATAACACTTTTAAAGGAAGAGACCAGAAAATTGAAATAAACGTATACCAAGTATAGTTTAGATTGACTTGTCAATAATTAAACAATGCAATACAACATCAGTTAAGTTCAAATATGTTAATATGATGAGCTTAACTAGATTCAAACTGAGAAAAAATCAACAACTAATAATGGCTGTTAGTTAGTGAATTTAGTTTAAGAATAGGCAACAGTAGCTATAGAAATAGAGCAGTATAATGTCAAACTGACCAACGAAGAACAGCAGCAACAATAAGAGTAAAAGAGTATTCTAAGGATTTGGGAATGAAATTTTAAAGAACATGGAGAAGGAAGCTAAGATAGAAACAATGGACTAAGCCATTTTCTTACTTCTTACAATATTCAGAATATGACCTCATATATTCCATTCCTCTCTGTTTCTACTAGATTATGGGTATTTGCTATTATGCACCATGCTATCCTAAGCCTAACAAACTTCCACTCCATGTGACCTTATTTTCTAGAAACTCCTAACTAACCACTACTCATTAAATTTCTATTCATTTACTCTATTGGCCCATGGCCTTACAATATCATAAGCCATTGTTTCAGGTGCTACGACCTCTCATAATTAGAAAAACATGTAGTCTAGTCTTCAAGTAAAGCCACATCAAGTAACAAGATCAACTTCATCACGATCTGGAGGAACAACATCTAGTCTCATCATACTCCTATACTGATCTGGAATAGACGCACCTCCTTGCACACACAACTCAACCACAGCCGGGGCCTTTCCATAGTACCTCTTCAGATTGTTAACTAATGGAGGTCCGTGCAAGTCCGAAACATGCCAGACATAGTTGGGACCAACAAGGTCATCAATAGTTGCTTCTTGCCAAGCATGCAAACCATTGCGAGACTGATGCTTTGATGCCTTACACTTTCTCACCTTGTGTCCCTTGGGGCCAACCTGAACCTCGGGACAGTATCCACAAGTGTGCACTTTGTACTTCTCCATGATCTTCTTGGCTCCTGATATCATCTCAAACCATGACTCGAGTGTCATAGTGCTTAGTTCTCTCAAACACAAATCCTCCTCATCCTTTGGTTTCATTTGAGAGTTAATAAGACTATCCAAATGTGAAGTACTTCTCGTTTTATCATCCTTGGGCGCTGAATAAATTTCTAGATCACTTTTACTTTCATATAATTCTACAGCTGACTCAAAATCCACGATTCTACCTTCAACAGAATACACAGGCTTTGTTCTTCTCCTTGTTGGGTACTGTTCAAGGTCCAAACCAGCTTGTATACAGAGCTCTACAATGGCAGGGATGCGTCTAACTGTATGCCTCTCATCGTGTCCCACTCTTGGTTTTCCAACACGGTCATAGAGATGGAAACAATTAGGAAAATAAATCACATCATGCGCACCTCCTCTTCTCCATACGTGAGTAGCACCACGAGAACCACTCTTTGGACCTGTGCAGGTCCTGATTTCATGCCCAGCATAGCCAATGTGAACCTCAAAGCAGTACCTGAGAAGAAATACATAACATGGACGTCAATTGACAGAAGACCCTTCAGTTTTGCCGAGAACTACTCATCACTCTTTTCACAATTGATGCTGACTTAAAACTTTGATAAAATGAAGTTTTTCATGAACTATGCTCATTTAAATGGATACAAAAAATTAATTAAGAAAAAAGTATATTCAAGTTCACATAAATAACAATGATGAAGTTAATTCATATCTTCCCCTATAAAATCATAGCCCAATTGAAAATGTTGAAACAAGTATTAGGGTGCTAACTAAGAACATAATCTTAACATCCTTAGCAAATGAAACAATTTTGTAAAACTCATACAAAGAAAGAATAAAAATATTTAACTGTGCAAACAAAAGGATCACACCTGCATCGTTGAATAGAAATGGCATTGATCAATTTTGATAAACCGAGTACAAGGAATTCCCTAGCTCGATAGACTTGATGAGCCACACCAACAAGCTCAGGAATGAGTAGGCCATTATCTGGTGGTTCTTCAAGCATTCTACATGGCTGGGTCTTTCTAGCTTCTCTCTCCTCTTTAGCCCTCCGAATCAGAATTTTCATTGGCGTTGGGTACGGTTTCCTCTCAGATTTTGTCTTACGGGGCTTTGGTACATCTGTGTACATATCATGATCTCCTTCTCCAGCTTCCCCTGTTAAGGATCGCACAGAAGTGAAACAGAAACTTGAACTGAATTGATTATTCAGTGCCTTCATACGAAAAATCTCGAATAGTATCTTTCGCTGCATCAGTGAATGCAGAGTCCTTCCTTCCAATGATCAATGAAGCTATTTCAGCTGACCTTACATTTAACTGCTGAGAGTGGGGGAAAAAACTGAAACGAAAGTCAAATGATTACCTACAAACCTATGGATTTTTTAAATGTTGCCTAGGCACTAGGCCCCCCGGGCGCCTCGCCTATGTCAAAAAATTCCTCCAGAAAATTAGGCAGGGCACGCGGGGCTAGGTGGGAAAGGCAGGACTAGGCGAAGAGTTTTTTTATTTATTTTAATAACTACCCAAACCAGATCTTGATATATTTATTTTTCTAATGATTTACCATATTCAGGTTGTAGCATATCAAATCACAACAAGAAGTGAACAAGATCAAGTCAAAATAGATAATTTTATTATAGTTGTAATTTTTTGAACTTGTACCAACTTCGAATTATATAGATGATGATACATTTGTAATATTACGTTTAATTCAATATAATTCTTAAATTTATGTTTAGTTTCTTAAGTTTTAAGGACTTGATGTGACTACTATTAGACCTCCAACCCGGAAAGACTCTACAATCATTATGAGCGGAATAAAATTAATACGTTAAAGATGTGTTTGAACTTTAAGCAAAGACCTTTATTATCTTTATTATAGATTGTTTTGCTTTATATTATTTTTTTATTTGGATAAATGCAAGATAAAATATTAAAATTAACTTAAAATAAAAAATCTTGCCTAGACCCCGCCTAAGCCCCCTAGGCAGGCCCCTCGGCCGCCCGCCTAGCTCCTTTTAGAACATTGATAATTAGGATAAATCTAAGTTTAATGAATTAAAAGCAAAGAACCGAAGAAGATATCCTGCTTCAAATATCAAAATTTAACTCTGAAGCCCTATTTTTGCCCCAACAAAATAATCCAAAACCCTAAGGATTGACTACATGAGCTTAAACTAACCACATATTTTGTGTCCCAATTACAAAAATGAAAATTTTAAGAAACAAAATAATTTAGTAGCTCAGTAAAGGAAAATTTAATTGCATACGACACATAAAGCAGCTAAATAGACTGAAAAAAGAAAACAAATAGACAAATAGATAAATAAATTAGGTGAGAAAAGAAGAAAACCATACAATCGGGGTACAATATGAGAGGGAATAGCTAGAACTAGCAAAAATGGGATTGTAGCTAATCAGTGTCGAATTTATGAGAGATATTCCCCTGCTCGAAAATATTACATGTTTCTAATTAATTCGTTAAATTAACCCAAAGTATATTCTTCTATTAAAGAATGATCCAAATTGAAGATACCCAAATAGATAAAGCAGCAATTTAAGTATTCATGTATATAGATATACAAATATACAGAGAGAGAGAGAGACAGAAAAGTTACCTGGTGGCTGGTGGTCCGGCCGTGCTACTACAGTAGTACTACGTTGGGTGTGGATGTCGGCGGGTAGAGGAAAGAGGATTAGAAAATAGAAATGAAGATGGCAACTTTTTACATGTGTGTGAATTGAAGAGAAAAGTGGGTACGGAAGGAATAAAATTTTTAGTGTTTGTTATTTTAAGGGTAGAATGGGAATAATGATTTGTTGTTTTTTAAAAGAAATAATGTGATTTGAGAATTATTATTTTAACGAATAAAATTTTGATATTTTTATAATAAAATAGAACATTTATAAATTAATACTCGAAAAATTAATAATCTCTTTAAATTAATATTTTTTTCTCGATCACGGCTTGAGCTAATAGGATAAATTAATAATTTCGATAAAATAATAAAATAATAATTTTTAAAAAGACCCTTATATAAATATATGGTTCCATCAAAATCATAAATTAATAATTCTTTTAAATTATAAAATACAAATTTCAAACAGAAGTTGAAACTCCGTTGGGAGAAACCTTAATTACATCCACTGTTTATATAAGTCTTGTTTGGTTCAAATCGATACCCTCACATTACCTGTCAATCTTATTTCATTAAAAATACTTGCTTTTGACGTAATTCTAGGGATTGATTTGTTAATCACTCATCATGCAAAAATTGATTGTTTTCGTAAGGTTGTTAGCTTTCATATTCCTAACCAACCTATTATGCGAATTCAATCAACCAAACCATTAAAATCAATCACTATCATCTCAAGCCATAAAGCTATTCGTTTATTAAAAAATGGATGTCAAGCTTTCTTAGCTCATGTCACGGATCTAAACAAAAATACATCAGTTTTGAATGATATTTTTATTGTTAATGAATTTCCTGACGTATTCCCTGATAAACTTCCTGGCCTACCCCCAGAGCGTGAAATTGAATTTTGTATTGACCTTGAACCCGGCACAAAACCTATTTCCAAAGCCCCACATCGAATGGCTCCTATTAAACTTCAGGAGTTAAAGACCCAACTGCAAGAATTGTTAGACATCGATTTCATTCGTCCTAGTACTTCTCAATGGGGTGCTCCTGTTCTATTCGTGAAGAAGAAAGATGGGAGTATGCGACTTTGTATTGATTATCGGGAGTTAAATCATGTCACCATCAAAAATAGGTACCCATTGCCACGTATTGATGACCTGTTTGACCAGTTGCAATGAGCCAAATTCTTTTCAAAGATTGCTTTCCGTTCCGGATATCACCAATTGAAGATTAGAACCGATGACATTCCAAAGACGGCTTTCAGAACTCGGTACGGGGTAAATTAATCTGGACCGTTCATGGATTGGTTACTATTCAATCCATTCTTCTACAAATAGAAGCTCATTCCTTTATTATTTCTTACGAATTCACTAAAACTCTAGAGAGAGACTGTAGATAGAATTCTTCTTCTATAATCTTGAGCATATTTTTTTAGCGTTTAAGAAAGCTTTGAGCGTAGTGCAAGTTTCTTCAAGTATATCCCCGCCCTACCGTCGGAGTACTCTTCTTTATAAGGTAAGGGGTATTATTTTTTTCATATTCATGAAGAGAGCTTCTGTTATTCCATTCTTTATTATTCTGTTGGAATAACCTGTATACGCGGTCCACCCTATACTTGGTGAAATTCTTCTATTATTCCAATATTTATTATTCTACTTGAATAACCTGTCTATGCGAAGTACCGCATACATGGTGAAATTCTGTTCTTATTCCATTCTTTATTATTCTGTTTGAATATCATGTCTGTGCTTTTTACGCCGGACCTGATTTCGTCTTTATTATTCTGTTGGAATATCCTGTCTGTGCTTACGCCGGACGTGCTTCCGTTATTTATTATTCTGTTGGAATAACGTGTCTATGCGAAGTACCGCATGCATGGTGATTTCTGTTGTTATTCTATTCTTTATTATTCTGTTGAAATATCCTATCGGTGCGTATTACGCCTGACCTGGTTCCGTTATTTATTATTCTGTTAGAATAACCTGTCTATATGAAGTACCGCATGCATTGTGATTTTTTTTGTTATTCCATTCTTTATTATACTCAGTTGGTTAAAGTTTTGACTTCTATACTCCATGAAATTAGTGGAATATGTAAGACCCCAACTTTTATGAATAAAGACGAATTTTCTATAATTATCATTTTTAAATATTATAGAATGAATTTTATATAATGTTATAGTTGTGGGTAATATTTAGAAATTTTGTAAAGTACGCAAGTTGTTTATAATATTTGATTGGTCGGGGAATATTTGTACGACGACACAATTATTGGTGGACCCCACAACAGAATTATTGTCGGATTGAGAAAACGACAAAAATATTTTTATGAAAATAACGGCGGAAGTTTTACCATTAACTGTTGAAACACCCACTGTTAAAAGTACATGAATACGAGTGATTGCCTAGTAGCACACGGTATTGATTATTGATACTTACGTGAGAAGTCACTCAGTTTTGTTCAATTATTGCTTCAGTAATTGTTGCATAGTAGCTCACATTATTTGATTCAATTATTGTCAATATTTTTTTTATTAAATCAATAATTGAGATAATAGAGTTATTAATATTATTATTTGCAATATTAACGATGTCTAGAAGTTCTGCCAAGGAGAGGATTGATCACCTAATTGCGCGCCAATAGGGAGAAATCCTTATTGGAAAGCCCCCACTTTCCTGGGAACGACCTGGTCGATTAATAGTGTGAATAATAATAATAATAATAATAATAAAGTTTTGTTTTATTAGTACTATTAATGTAATAAAACAGAAAAGCTTTTTTATATAAAATAGAATACTTTTATAAAGTTATTCGTTTTATTAGGCTAATAGTAAAATCTTTTTATATAAAACATAATACTTTTATAAAGTTATTCGTTTTATTAGACAATAATTAGAATATATTATATTTTATTATGTATAGTGTTTGCATAGTGCCTGCATAGTGTTTGCATAGTAAAATCTTTTTAAAAGTTATTCATTTTATTAGATTATAAATAGAATATATTATATTTTATTGTAAACCAATCTGGATCGTCCGTTTAAAGTAAATTGATCTGGACCGTTCATGAATTGGTTACTATTCAGTCAATTCTTCTATAAATTGAAGCTCATTCCTTCATTATTTCTTACGAATTCACTGAAACTCTAGAGATAGAAACTGTAGAGAGAATTATTCTTCTATCTTGAGCGTATTTCTTTAGCGTTTAAGAAAGCTTTGAGCGTAGTGCAAGTTTCTTCAAGTATATCCCTGCCCTACCGTCGGAGTACTCTTCTTTATAAGGTAAGGGGTATTATTTTTTTCATATTCATGAAAAGAACTTCTGTTATTCCAGTCTTTATTATTTTGTTGGAATAACCTGTATACGCGGGCTACCCTATACTTGGTGAAATTCTTCTGTTATTCCATTATTTATAATTCTGCTGAAGTAACCTGTCTATGCGAAGTACCTTATACATGGTGAAATTCTGTTGTTAATCCATTCTTTATTATTCTGTTGGAATATCCTGTCTGTGCGTTTTACGCCGGACCTGGTTCCGTTATTTATTATTCTGTTGGAATAACATGTCTATGAGAGTACCGCATGCATGGTGATTTCTTTTGTTATTCCATTCTTTATTATTCTGTTGGAATATCCTGTCGGTGCGTATTATGCATGACTTGGTTCCGTTATTTATTGTTCTGTTGGAATAACCTGTCTATGCGAAGTACCGCATGCATGGTGATTTTTTTGTTATTCCATTCTTTATTATACTCAGTTGGTTAAAGTTTTGACTTCTATACTCTATGAAATTAGTGGAATATCCTTGATATTTGCGCTTCATCCAGTATCTTTTCATGGAAATATTCTTCTGAGCATTCTTAAATTTTACTCTACAAAGAAGTATCATGTTGAGAATTTGGATGTTATTAGTTCCTGAATAAATTAATTCTTGAACTTATTTTATTGAACTCTTATATCATTGTCATAATTCTCATGTTTATATTTTTTTTGAAAGTCATCTGTGACCTGTAGTGCATAGATGGACTTGGTATGATTATGACCAGGGATTATTCGGTGTAATCATGATCGTAATATTACAAATGATGTGGTAAAATTCCTCATTGGCCTGTAGTGCATTGATGGATAGTTGTTGGCATGATCATGACCATTGATGAATACACGAATATCCGTGGCTCGTAGTGCATGGATAATTTGTGGTTGTGATACTAATGAATATCCTTAGCCGTAGTGCAGGGATGATGTGGTTTATTTATTAAGCTGAGTCCCAGCGATAAAAGTGATGAAAAACCTTTTTAATTATAAAAGATAGTAGATTTTATTCTCTACTTGACTCTTTTAATGGATTGCATGTTCCACTGCAGTTAAACTTGATGTCTATTGTATTTTATCAGTTTAACATTGTTGAAGACTAATGATAATTTATTCTGCATTATCTTAGTCATAATATTTCTTACTGGGCTAGTTGAGCTCACCCTTTCTTTCACTGTTCCCTTCAGGAAATGAGAACGTAGCTGGGACTAGTCGGGGAACGGAGTGACGGTCTAGATGATAGTATTAGTAGTCCTTACTATTCTGTTAAATAGTGTGTTAATAAATATAACGAGGACTTATTCTGAGAGTGGATATTGTCTAGAAGACAATGTTTGTATTAAAACTCACAGCTCTCTTGTTGTATATTTAAGATTGTATTTGTATTCTGTACCATGTATTTGGCGACTCAAAATAGGTGATGTATACCTATTTTGGGGGCGTCACAGAATATCCTTGATATTTGCGCTTCATCCAGTATCTTTTCATGGAAATATTCTTCTGAGCATTCTTACATTTTACTCTACAAAGAAGTATCATGTTGATAATTTGGATTTTATTAGTTCCTGAATAAATTAATTCTTGAACTAGTTTAATTGAACTCTTATATCATTGTCATCATCCTCATGTTTATATTTTTTTTGAAAGTCATCTGTGGCCTGTAGTGCATAGATGGACTTGGTATGATTATGACCAGGGATTATTCGGTGTAATCATGATCGTAATGTTACAAATGATGTGGTAAAAGTCCTCATTGGCCCGTAGTGCATTAATGGACAGTTTTTGGCATGATCATGACCATTGATGAATACACGAATATCCTTGGCCCGTAGTGCATGGATAATTTGTGGTTGTGATACTAATGAATATCATTGGCCGTAGTGCATGGATGATGTGGTTTATTTATTAAGCTGAGTCCCTGCGATAAAAGTGATGAAAAACCTTTTAAATCAAAAAAGATAGTAGATTTTATTCTCTACTTGACTCTTTTAATGGATTGTATGTTCCGCTGCAGTTAAACTTGATGTCTATTGTATTTTATCAGTTTAACATTGTTGAAGACTAATGATAATTTATTCTGCATTATCTTAGTCATAATATTTCTTACTGGGCTAGTTGAACTCACCTTTTTTTCACCGTTCTCTTCAGGAAATGAGAACGTAGCCGGTACTAGTCGAAAAATAGAATGACGGTCTAGATGATAGTATTAGTAGTCCTCACTATTTTGTTAAATAGTGTAACAATAAATGTAATGAGGACTTATTTTGAGAGTGGATATTGTCTAGAAGACAATATTTGTATTAAAACTCACAGCTCTCTTGTTGTATATTAAAGATTGTATTTGTATTCTGTACCATGTATTTGGCGACTCAGAATAGGTGACATATACCTATTTTGGGGGCGTCACATGTCATTTGAGAAATTCAATTAAACATTAGTTGTTTAATTTTTAATATTATCCAAAATATTAAATATAACTTTTGTTCTCTCACTATTTTCTGCCCAATAAATTATAAACACTGCAAACTTAAATAACCAAATATGCACATAATATTATTGTTGATTATAAATTTGATATTTCTAAACTTTATAAATTCACATCAACTTATATTAATTAGAATATCGTATTCCTTTTCTAGTTAGTATTAATTGTTTAATTTTTAACATTACCTCAAATATTAAATATAAATTTGGTTTTTTTTTTATTTTTTGTCTAATAAATAGCATCTTTTTTTAATAGAAGTACAATATAGATAATTAATATTATACAATAATTTTCTAAATATTTGTGCACAATTCTATATATTAGACTGAGGAAGTATAACTATATTTTATAAACACAAATTTTAAAGCGTTTATAGTTGAAATTGAGTTTGAGATGTTAAAATCTTATTTAGTGAAACATTGTGAAATGACCAAAAACAACACAGACTAATAAGTAATGCCATTTCTTATGTGTAAATTTAAATAGATATTTGTTAAAAATCACCTTTTGTTTCTACTTTTTGGTGAAACAACAGTAATTCTGGGGCGACATGGGTTTAGTGACATTTTTTGTGACCGGGGAAGAGAAATAAAAAAACAAATTACCCAAACCCAAACAAAGAAAACCCGGCCAAACTCTCTCTCTCCCTTTCACGCCTCTATCACTTTCACGCTTCTCTCACTGTCGAACAATCTGCTTCTCTCGTACCAACTTCCTCCTACAACAGAGTGAGAATCAAAATCATCCGACTTTTAAGGTATCTTCTTCCCATTTCGTATCCTCCTCCTTCTCCCACCGTTACTCCCTTATACGCCTAAATTCTCAAAACCCTAAAATTTGTGTTTTGGTTGAAATTTTGTTTTGGGTGAAAACTCTAGGACTAAATCAATGATTCTGCAATAACTACTGACTAATTATACAAGTAATTTGTGTTCAGTGACTTCATTGGTAAAAAAAGCCCATATTGTAGTATGATTTTTCCTTGCTCATCTGTACTGTGATTGTGGTATAAAAAAGCCCTTATTGTGGTATACCAAGTTACTGCTCCTTTTGGGTGACGGAATAAGTTGCCAACTACCATGTTTGCTTCAAGTTAATTAACAAAATTTTACAATAAATAATAAGGGTCTATTACACCAAAAAAATACCAGCAACAATGTTACCATAAAGTATATTATGGTAAAATTAAAATTCAATTCAATAGTCTTATTTGATAAATTCTAAATAATATTGAATATGCTGGTTTGCTTTTATGTTTTCTGGTAAACTAATTTAATGTCTACACTTGTTTATATATCTATGGCATGTAATTAATATATTTTTATAAATTTACAGAAATGGCGTGTAGTGATGAGTTTAATTCAAGTATGAGAATGAGTGATATTGAGGAATGTGTTATGGCGGATGATTTAGTAGAAAGTGAAGAAGCTGATGAAGTTATTAGAGATCCGAAAGTAGGAATGGAGTTTGGTTCCGTTGATTTATACATGGAATATTACACAAATTATGGTAACCAAAATGGATTTCCGATGAAAATAAGATCAACGGAAAAAGGAGAAAATGGAGAGACTAAAGTTGTGGTTCTTGCATGTGCTCGGTCAGGATGTTCAATAAGCAAGTAAAAGAATGCCTTCAACTTACGCCCTGTTAGCAAAACTGGTTGCAATGCTAAGATTAGGGCTGCAGTAGTCGAAGACGGAAAAGTGCGAGTAAAGACTCTAACACTTGATCATAATCATCAGTTGAGCCCGGGAAAATCTAGATTTTATAAGAAAAATCGGATTATGAGCAAGTATGTGAAAAGGAGATTTGAACTTAACGATAGAGCTGGTATTAGACCAAATAAAAATTTTAGTTCTTTCTTGGTTGAAGCTGGTGGACATGAGAATGTGTCCTTTTCACAGAAAGATTGTTACAATTATTTTAACAAAGTTAGGCAGTTAAGACTTGGTGATGGGGATGCTATGGCACTTCAAAACTACTTCCAAAAAATGCAAACTAATAATATTAATTTTTATTATTTGATGGATTTGGATGATGATGGGAGACTACAAAATGTCTTTTGGGCAGATGCAAGGAGTAGGGCAGCTTATGAGGAGTTTGGGGATGCCATTACCTTTGACACAACATACTTAACTAATAAGTATGACATGCCATTTGCCCCATTTGTTGGAGTTAATCATCATGGTCAGTCAATACTCTTAGGTTGTGGATTAATATCTCATGAGGATATTGAGTCATTTAGTTGGCTTTTTAAAACTTGGCTTGCATGTATGAATGGTCGTGATCCTACCGCAATAATCACTGACCAAGACAAAGCAATGAAGAAGGAAATTGAAATTGTGTTCCCCAATGCATGACATAGGTGGTGTTTGTGGCATATTATGAAGAAGTTGCCCGAGAAATTAAGTGGTTGCAATCAATATGAATCTATCAAATATTCAATGCAAAAGGCAGTTTTTGATTCATTGACTTGTAAAGAGTTTGAAGAGCGCTGGGGTAGTTTCATTGAGAAATTTAACTTGAAAGACAATAATTGGTTGACTGGGTTATACGATGAGAGAAGTCGTTGGATGCCTATATTTTTTAAGAATACTTTTTGGGCTGGAATGTCCTCAACTCAAAGAAGTGAAAGTATGAATGCTTTTTTTTGATGGTTATGTGAATTCAAGTACAACCTTAAAATAATTTGTTGAGCAGTATGAGAATGCATTAAGAAGTAAGGTGCAAAAAGAGAATGAGGCGGATTTTAATTCTTTCGACCATTGGATTCCATGCCTTACTGACTATCCATTTGAGAAACAATTTCAAGATACTTATACCACGACAAAATTCAAGGAATTTCAAGAAGTGGTAAAAGGGAAGCTTTATTGTGCCATTGATTCAGTTAAAGAATAATGTGGTTTTGAGGTGTACGATGTTACACAGGATATGTTTGGAGGGACTCGAGAAGCATCTATTAAAGTTTATTTTAAATAAGATGAATGTACCATTAAGTGCAACTGTCAATTATTTGAGTTTTGTATTTCAAGAAAAAAATATAAACAACTAGTCTGCCTCTCTTTTTTACAAATATAAACAGTTTGCAATATCCAATGTTGTTATGCATGTATAAGTGAATGAGAAAGAGAACATATTTATGAACTTTAATTTAAACAGGTTTCAGTGGTTGTCCAGAATATATTTATGAACTTCTTGCTGCAATATTTTGATTGAAAGCAAATAGCAACAAGCTCTGCCCTTTTTCCTTTCTAAATTGAGTTTTGTATTTCAAGAAAAAAAATATGTTTTGTATAATTCAAGAAAAAAAATATGTTTTGTATTTCAAGAAAAAAAAATATGTTTTTCCTTTCTAAATAGCAAATATGTTTTGTATGTTGTATCAACTTGTTTTTTATTATTGTTCTCCTTGAGAAGGGCTTGTTCTATTTGAACCAATAACTCTAACTAATTCTCTATGTAGGACTTTTAAGTCTTATGGGGAAGCCTTGGCTAAAAAGATGTACCATATAGTTATTATTGAAGCTAAGCTAAACATTCAATGCATTATTTGTACCTCATAAACAGTCATTTCTTTACGTAATTGATCCTCAACAGAGGCCACAAATTTGTCATTACTAACACCAATTACAATTTCAGTGAAACTCAATTACAATTTCTTTCACAACTTCTCCTCCATTACAACTTCTAACAAAAGACAACTAGTTTTTCATAATAACAAACAAACATATGAATAAGTATTAAAAAAAATTAATTTCTTTAATAATTTCATTTCTTGTCTCATTTCAATAGTCACTCATGATTTTTCTTCATTTATAGCTTTGCACCATCTGATGATAGGCTCGAGTGTTGCACAATTGCACCCCTCTGGCTCTGTGGAAGACCTCATTTGCTACTGAGGCAGCTCCGTCGTGTTGCACTTACTTTTCTGGTAGAAGCAGTTTTCCTAATGCAAAATATATATTTTTTGAATAAATTCTCACTCATGTAAATGCAGAATTGAAATGCACACCACAATAACGTGACATACTCGAAAAAATCTCACTTGACCATAGAAAATGAAGAAATAATTTTACGATGAAAGATGTTTGTACTATTACCACATACAACCTGTCAACTCTATTATCATAGGATTGTAGGAATTAAATCCAATAAAAAAGGTAATAGTGCTTGAGTAGAAATAAGTTCATTCAACCTTGAATCATACTCCATAGACCACGACTGGGTTAGTTCAACAGTACAATGCAGGATGCAGCACATCAAACTAAACCTATCATGTCAGCCATACTTAAAAGTATTCAGCAAAAATCAAACTCCAACCATGACATGTTCTAAAATTGTCTATCAAGTTTTCTATATTTATGACAACCAGAAAATAAGTTTACATGTGTACTTAACGAATAAAACAATCTGTCTAAATAGGCAGCATTACTGGACACAATTTGCGTATTCTTTAGGGCCCATCTCGGTAAACAATCATACTATGTTTTAGTGATTACTAAAACTATAAAACAGAGTACTTTCAAGGAAAAATCACTAACAAAATAAAAATAAAAATTGAAGGCTTTTGGAGAATGAGAAAAAGATAGTTTTTGCAAATAAAATCTAGCTTTTTACATAGTAATGTAGTTCAAGTAAGAGAGTAATGATTACTATAATTTACAACCACTGGATAAGGGTTTAGGTTGAATCAAGTCACTCTTTCTGAAAAATTCCGGAAAAGCATTCACTTAAATTGGGATGGGAGATAGGCCACTTTTTTCCCTCATTCAAAAATAATAAAGTTACTACTTACACATTCAAAAGTTGATTTGAATATCCCTGAACCTTTTAATTTATTATTTCTGCATAAATCTAAAGCTAGCAGACATACTTTCCTCAAGAGGTGCATCGTAAGTATATGAACATGTATGGAACACAATCACAGTACAGATGAGCAAGGAAAAACCATACCACAATATGGGCTTTTTTTACCAATGAAGTCACTGAACACAAATTACTTGTACAATTAGTCAGTAGTTATTGCAGAATCATTGATTTAGTCCTAGAGTTTTCACCCAAAACAAAATTTCAACCAAAACACAAATTTTAGGGTTTTGAGAATTTAGGCGTATAAGGGAGTAACGGTGGGAGAAGGAGGAGGATACGAAATGGGAAGAATATACCTTGAAAGCCGGATGATTTTGATTCTCACTCTGTTTTAGGAGGAAGCTGGTCCGAGAGAAGCAGATTGTTCGGAAGTGAGAGAAGCGTGAAAGTGATAGAGGCGTGAAAAGGAGAGAGAGAGAGAGAGAGTTTGGCCGGGTTTTCTTTGTTTGGGTTTGGGTAATTTGTTTTTTTATTTCTCTTCCTCTCTCATAGTGATGTAGCAGAGCCACATCACCCGGTCACAAAAAATGTCACTAAACCCATGTCGCCCCCGGCAAAACAATCAGTTTTCTAAGAAAAGTTAACAAGGTTATGTTTCCAAAACATGCCCTACAACTCTCTATCCAGCTGCAAATCAATCCAGTGATTTGGGGTTTGAAATAAAACTGCAAAAACCCCGTCTTTTACGGAATCACATCATCGATCTGAGCTGAAAAATAGAAATGGGTACTGGAAATAGGAACTCACCTTGGAGTGTATTTGATACTGTAAAAATAATCCCAACAACACCAGAAACTCTAATGGCTAAAATCAATTCAGCAATTTGTGCATTTGAGTATGCCCATTCAACTGTCCTCCTCATATCTCCTCCATCTTCACCTTACCCTTCAAAGTATAAGAGCCCTGATGCAAAATTGAAGCCTCAATATGATGCTAAAATGGCAGATGAAGCTTATAAAGCAGGACTGGTAGCCTTGGCTTCAGGGAAGCTGGATGAGGCTATTCAGTCATTGAATACTTCTCTCTCCAAATGCCCTCCAAATAAGACTTCTGCTGTTGCTAAGCTTCAGTCTCTCATTTCTCTCACCTCACAGCAGCTTCAGTTATCTCCTAAGTGATTGATTAATGGGTACCATCTGTTTCTTCCCTTTTTAATTTTGTTTGATTTGATAATTACTTGATGTAATAAAAGTTTTCACATTTTTCTGAATTGTTGAAGATTTTTATCTGGATAAACTTTTTGGTAGTTTTGGGCTGCAATAAATTTATTTTTATTATTAAAAAAAATTTAATTGTTTTGATAGCTGGCCTTTTAATGTGACGTGGTACATTATTCACCCTAGACAGTTCAAGTTGGCAAATTTAAAGGATCCTGTTATGGTTTAGAAGATATGAATGTCGAATGAATTACACGACGGATCATGGATTTTTTTTTTATTGTTTTTTAGGGTCAAACCAGGACAAAGTCTACTTTTTGATTGCTTGACATACTTAACTCTAGAAAAGAAGAAGAGTAGTCAAATATGGAATTTGAAGTATGAAGGTGGTGAAAGAATCAGATTCAAAGAGGTACCAAGAAGAGTTAGGAGATTATAGTGTGCTGGATGACTGTTCTACAGTTCTATGTTAGCTAGCTGAATCCCTTGATGCGATTTTCTTCATATTCCTAGAATTTTTAATAAACCTGCTCATTGGTACGCAGACAATTGTAATCTGGTTTCCCTCCGGTGATCCAGTGTTGTAGTATCTTTCCCACCCCCGTAGCAGCTCGCGTCTGGGATGATGCAGACCATTTGTATTGGTGTTTTCTTCTGCCTTAGTGGCTTAATTTTTCACATGACAAATTAAAAAATTCTGAATTCTGTATGGGCATTTTGCAAGTACTTCGTAGCATTAAGTGTGGCTTGTTAATGTACCATCTACTTTTTTGACTAAATTGCAAATCTAACCCTCATATTTGTCATGTTTTCGTCAAACTGTTCCTTAAATTTTTTTTAGCATAACTGTTCTTCATAGATGCGTTAGCCATGCATAGGTGTTCCTTTAATGTTCGCTAAAATTTTTTTAGCACAATTGTTTCTCATAAATGTGTTAGTCATGCAAATTTGTTCCTCTAATTTTTTCAACTATTAAAAATTGCTTTTCTCTCCCCTCTCCTCATTTTTTTTATTTTTTATTTTTAAAATTTGTGTAAAAAGTATGATGTTCATCTTCTTTTTATTTATTTATTTTTATATTGACATTTTGAATTCAATATGAAATATCTCTAAATTCAAAATTAGTATAAATTAATTAATTTTAGACTATATAATTACCAAAATTATAAACCTTACTATTTTTTTATTTTATCTAAATGGTACTAATAACTGTATGATTTCTTTTAAAATTGAATATATCTCGAATTGATTTAAACAAATCAAACTTGATTCTATATTTAAAAAAATATAAATTTAAAAATTTCTTTGTTTGTCTTTAAAAATTACACCAAAAATTTATTTGTTTGTCTTTAAAAATAGTGAGTTCAACTTTCAATAATAGTCATATGACAAAATTTTTGAAAATATTTTCAAATTTATATTTTTTTGTTCAAAATATAGGATCAAGTTTGATTTGCTTTCATGGAAATACAGATTTCCACATGGATGATTCATGCAATAGTTGTCCCAATGATATGCATATATTTTCTGACAGTACGTGAAGCTGGAGAAATATTTGTAGTGCTAGTGATTTGCTTTCATGGAAATACAGATTTCCACATGGATGATGCACCATGCTATTTCCTTTCTGAGTTGAAGTTATAATATGGATGAAGGAACAAAGAGAAGAGATGGCGTCTTTTAAGCTGTTGAAATTGTTATTTATTGTTCAGCTAGTACCATAATTAAAAGGATTACTAAGCATGTACAAATATGTAATAGGCCCTCTTGATGGAAGATTAGGAAGAAAATATTTTAGGGAGGAAGTGAAATATATCTTTAGAGAATATAAGAATACTTTGATTTCACTTGATTAAAATGATTCAAGTACAAGCTATATATAGGACTCATAGGACATTTCTAGAATTACATTAATATGACCACATTCATGTACATGAATCTAACCATTACATGTTCCAAGATAATTCAAATACATTCATGTACTTAGATATCACAAATTCATGTACTAATATTAATTAAGATGTTTCTTGAATATTCTAGAATATATTTGGTTTAGTTAACAAGGCCTCCCGTAAACCAAATTTATTCTTCACTCCGAGCTTAGTGATTTGCTTCTTGAATACTTCTCCAGAAACCGGCTTTGTAAAAATGTTTGCTACCTGCTCCTCAGATTTACAATACTTGATATTAATAATTCCATCATTCACAAGTTCCCTTAAGAAATGATATCGAATGCGAATATGCTTTGTCTTTCCATGAAGAACTGGATTTTTGGTAACTGAAATTGTTGAAGTATTATCACAAAACAAAGTTGGATCACCTTCTTGTTTTTTATTGAGATACTTCAAAATTCCTTCTAACCAAACTAGATGACATCCAGCATGTGCAGCCGCTATATATTCAGCTTCAGTTGTTGAAAGAGCAACAATTGGTTGTTTCTTTGAACTCCAAGAAATAGCTCCGCTTCCTATATTAAAAACATAACCTAAAGTACTTTTGCTATCATCAATGCTACCTCCAAAATCACTGTCTGTGAATCCAGTAAGACTAACTGGAACACCAGCTTCATAAAAAATTCCATAATCAACTGTGCCTTTCACATATCTCAAAATTCATTTTGCTGCCTCCCAATGTTCTGAGTGAGGTTTCTCCATGAACCTGCTAATCATACTAACAACAAACATTAAATCTGGTCTTGTGGCAGTTAAATACATCAAATTTCCAACCAAACTCCTGTAAATAGTTGGATCCACAAGCTTTCCTTCACCTTTCTTGCTTAACTTAAGCCCAGTAACACATGGAGTTGAAACAAAATTAGCATTCTCCATCTTAAACTTTTTCAAAATTTCCCTTGCATATCTCCCTTGAGAAATAAAAATTCCCTTACTGGACTGACTAACTTCAATACCCAAAAAATGATGTAACTCTCCCAAATCAGTCATGTCAAACTCTTGTTTCATTGAAGCTTTGAAATCATTAAGCATCTCCATATCATTTCCAGTAAAAATGAGATCATCAACATAGAGACTTACCACCATAAATCTTCCTTTTGAAGGATCAATTTTGGTGTATAAAGTATGCTCCTGAGGACATTTTTGAAAACCATTCTTCTCAAAGTAAGAATTAATGCGGCTATACCAAGCCCTTGGTGACTGCCTCAAACCATATAAAGCCTTCTTTAACTTGTAAACTTTTTCTTCTTCACCTTTCTTCACGAAACCGGGTGGTTGATCAACATAGATCTCTTCCTCAAGAAACCCATTTAAAAATGCCGATTTGACATCCATTTGGAACAATTTCCAATTGTTTTGAGCAGCAAGTGATATAATTAAACGAACAGTATCAAGTCTTGAAACAAGTGCAAATACCTCATTAAAATCTTCTCCTTCCTTTTGTGCATACCCCTTTACAACGAGCCTCGCTTTGTACTTATTGACGGAACCATCTGAATTTAACTTTGTCTTAAAAATCCATTTAACTCCAATGGGTCTTTTGTTTGGTGGTAAACTGACGAGCTCCCATGTGTCATTCCTTTCGATAGCCATAATTTCTTCCTTCATGGATTGTTTCCATTTTTCTTCTTTTGCTGCATCTTCATGGGAGATTGGATCTTCTCCTGCATAGAAAGCAAAGAAAATAACTCCTGCATCTACTGGCTCCGTAGAATCATAAATCTCCTGCAAAGTTCTTGTCTTTATTGCTTCGAGGCTGCTATCAGAAGACGCTCCTGTCGAGGATGATGGAACATCAGTTAGGTTCAAGGATGGATCATCTTCACTTGGCATACTGCTACAACCTTCCAAATCCTCCATGAGCAATGGTACCTCATCTGCAGTGTTTATGTCAGCATCATTGAAAAAAGATTTTTCATCAAAGTTTACATCCATGCTAATGACAATTTTCTTTGTTTTTGGATTATACAGCTTGTAGGCTTTTGACCTTTCACTGTATCCAACAAAAATACATTTTTCTGCCTTGTCATCAAGTTTTGTCCTTATTGCATTTGGTACATGAGCAAAAGCTACACTTCCAAAAATCTTCAAGTGTTGAACACTTGGTTTTCTCCCATACCAAGCTTCATGAGGAGTACAATTTTTTAAACTTTTTGTTGGTGACCTGTTGATCAAGTAAACCGCACAAGAAACAGCTTCTGCCCAAAATTGGCGTGGCAACCTTTTTCTTTTTAGCATGCATCTAACCATATCCATGATTGTACGATTTTTCCTTTCACAAACACCATTTTGTTGCGGTGTATAGCGAACTGTCAATTCATGCCTTATGCCATTATCTTTACAAAAATGCTGAAAATCATTTGAAAGATACTCTGACCCTCGATCTGTTCTCAAAGTCTTTATGTGATAACCAGAAAATTTTTCAACTTCTGCTTTAAAATTTTTAAAAGCTTGAAAACTTTCTGATTTTTCATGAAGAAAATAAGTCCACACCTTTCTTGTGTAATCATCAATAAAAGAAATGAAGTATTTGTTACCTCCAAAAGATGACACTGTCATAGGTCCACACAGGTCTGAATGAACAAGTTCAAGTGGTTGCCTTGCACCCCAATTAGATTTTGAGGGGAATGGATTACGATGCAACTTTCCCAACTGGCATGCTTCACAAGTCTCCTCTGTTTTATTAATCTGAGGTAATCCATTCACCATTCCTTTCACTGCTAACAATTTTAGGCTGTCGAAATTCAAGTGGCCATACCTGTCATGCCACAACTTTGAAACTTCTTCATTAAAAACAGCGAAACAATGAAAATTTTCCACTTGGAGAGGAAGTGGAAATAAATTATTCTCCGCTAAGCTAATCTTTGCCACAACATGATTATTTTTTAACAGAGTACACAGTTTATCATGAAAGAATATGTCAAACCCTTTTCGTAAAAGTTGTCCAGTACTAAGCAAATTACTTTTAATGCCTGGAACAAAATAAACATCCGACATTTTTTCAAATTTTCCAGATTTTGTTTTGAAAGTGACTTCTCCAACTCCTTTAATTGTATAGGCTCTAGCATCACCAATTTTTATTTGCCCAAAATTTGACTCCACCAGGGTAGAAAAAAAATCCTTATTCCCTGTCATATGTTTGCTGGCTCCACTATCCAAATACCAAACATGATTATTATTTTCTTGACAAGCAATTAATAATGACTCTGAACAATCTTTCTCAACTGATTCATTTTCATGCACCAATCCCGATTCTTTTTTGTTAGATGGCGCAAACCAACATTCACTGATTTTATGACCAGGCCTATGACAATGAAAACATTCAATATATCTTTTTCTCCCTCTTTGATTAATAACACGACCTCTTCCTCTTTGAGAATTGTTTGAATACTCAAATGACTCTTCCTTAAAATTATTATTGTTACCTTGTGATCCTCTTCCATTGCCATGAAAATTAGATCCTCTACCTCTGTTTCCTTGGAAGCCACCTCTTCCACGTCCACGACTTCCTCCACGGCCGCGACCACGAGGAGCACCTCGGCCTCTCGTAATTTCAGATTTGAGAGCTTGATCATTAGAAGGTGGATTTCTTTGATTAACACGAAACTCATGTGCTTTTAAAGAAGCCTGCAAATCTTCCAAAGATAATTTTGACACATCTTTGGACTCTTCGATGGCTACCACGATAAAATCAAACTTTTGTGGTAAGCTTCGAAGAATTTTCTCAACAACTTTTTGATCTTGCAAAACTTCTCCATTAGTTGCCATTTGATTAACAATTGAAGTAACTTTTGAAAAATAATCAGCAATAGTCTCATTTTCTTGCATTTGCAACTTCTCAAATTCTAAACGCAAAGATTGGAGTCGTACCTTTTTTTACCTTTTCTTCACCTTTATATATTGATTGCAAAATATCCCAAGCTTCTTTTGAAGTTACTGCCTTCGAAATTCTATCAAAAATTGGTCTTTCAATTGCTTGATAAATTTGGAAGAGCGCCTTGTTATCCTTCTCCCTTTTCTCATTCAAACTATTTTTCTGGGCTTGTGACAAACCCTCTTCATTTTCTGGTTCTTCATAACCATCTTCAACAATACTCCACAACTTGAAGGACTTCAATAATACTTTCATATTATGGCTCCAATAATCAAAGTCTTCTCCATTAAAACGAGTAATTAGAGAGACTAGATTATTTGAGTTTGCCATCACCCCGTTGCTTTTAAAAAAAATAAACAGAAAAAATACTTTGTGTTGGATGCTGGATATGGAATTTGAAAAGCTGTAAACGCTATTCCTTTACAATCCGTACAAAGGGATTATTGGGTCACCAGCTTTGAAATCAATTCGCCAGCTTTGTTAGCCCACTTTTGAACCTTCCAAGTCAATATCATAATATTACTTGTTCACAATTTCTAAAAATGATGAGTCTGCAGTCTTATTCCTTTTGGTAATAATGATGGGGCCACTTGCCTTTTGAACCTTCTCGGTGATGAGTCTGCAGTCTTATTCCTTTTGAACCTTCATCTACTGACTTTGTTAGTTGCCAATAATTAGACTCCGAATGCTTTTTTTTAAAAAAACCGGCTCTGATGCCACTTGATGGAAGATTAGGAAGAAAATATTTTAGGGAGGAAGTGTAATATATCTTTAGAGAATATAAGAATACTTTGATTTCACTTGATTAAAATGATTCAAGTACAAGCTATATATAGGACTCATAGGACATTTCTAGAATTACATTAATATGACCACATTCATGTACATGAATCTAACCATTACATGTTCCAAGATAATTCAAATACATTCATGTACTTAGATATCACAAATTCATGTACTAATATTAATTAAGATGTTTCTTGAATATTCTAGAATATATTTGGTTTAGTTAACACCTCTTCATCCGTTATGAAACGGTAATAAGTATACTATATGAACACTATTTTAGGTTAATGAAATGAAGTCGTTCAAGCCAGGTATATTTATAAATATATAAATATTATTTTAGGCTGATTGATGAGGTCATGCAAGCCAGAAATCGGTAGTTTTTTACACGCTTGGTTTCTAACTTGCATTGAGATCCATCTGAGGAAGAAAAGTGAGGTTTAATGTTCTTCTGTGATTTTCTTGTACTTACCTTAGAGCATCTCCAGCAGATGGACTATCTGCTGGACTATATTTAGTCCATCTGACATCAGCAAATGTCCTTTAGTCTTCACTCCTTCCAGCAGATGGACTATCTTGTGGACTATCCCGTGGACTATAATATAAAAAATTAAAATAATCAATGAATTCAAAAAACTAACATTTGTTAAATTAAAGATATATTATCAATAAAAACTAAAATTAAATATAATAAAAATACAATAATTATCAAAATACTTACAATTGTTAAATGTTGAACTAATTGATTGAGAGATTGTAAAATGTGTTAAATAATGGTACATATTTATAGACTTTCATTTTCTATCCGTTAAATTTTATTTTATTACCGTTCTGATTTTTTTATTACCGTTCTGAACAACAGATCTCCTTCGTCTCCTTCATCTCCTTCGTCAGTCTCCTTCTCCTTCTCCTTCACTTCTCTCCTTCAACTTTCCTAATTTTCTATCCGTTGAGCCTTCTATTTAAATATAATATAAATTATAGTCCATCATATTTTGGTTCACAGATATAGTCGGTTTGGCTTGCCGGAAAAAGAAGCGGACTAAATTTGCTCCATCTGCTGGAGCGGAATTTTCGTCCTAGACTATATTTAGTCTAGGAATCCAGCAGCTCCGGGCTGCTGGAGTTGCTCTTACCTCCATGTCCCCTAGGTTCTTCAGTAGATTAGTTGGGCGACTCATTATTTATTTAATACTGGAATCCCTCCATAAAAGCCTGCCAGGATGAAATCAATTGAACCTTTTTGCTCCACTGGAATAATAAATATGGGAAGCGTCAACAGGTTTGTACCATACGCTTTTTCTGCACCTTTTTCACTTAGTTGATACAATGAATAAATGGGTTTAACTTCTTTTTCCTTGTGATAAGTTTGTGCTTCTTTAGACCACTTTAGTGAGTCTTGGCATTTATCCAAACATGTTGTTAGAGATAGCCTCATAGCCATAATTACTTTGAAGTTATCCTTATAATTGTGCAATTTACTGTAATGGCTGGAGTTCTTATATCTCAGTTACATTGTTAATTTGCAGCAGAAACTATCCTGTATTATAGATGCCAGTCTACTTGATTGCATTTTTAGGGATATGCTGGATGTAAATACAGCTGCTTCGTAGTAGTAACCAAATGAAAGAATCATCATTTGAGATAACTTAGCATTTAGCGAACCTGACAAGTTTAGGGAACATGATCAGATAGTTTGAATTCTATTTCTTTTTCCCTGTCCAGGATATGGATATCTTCCTAGTAAAGGCTAGTTTCCCATACTTTAATGTGTTGCATAATTTTTTGTGTAAAGCTTAATTGTTACGAACCTATGATTATGGCTCTTGTAGAGTCCTGTCTGTTTCAATATCAAAAACGATCTACTTCCTCGGAACTACTATGAAATTTATATACTGGTAGAAGACATTGACGGAACCAGAACAAAATTTGAAGGGGTCAAAATTTGAGAGCGGTTACCGGAGATCCGGAGCAGCGACGTGTAGGTTGCAGTGGCGAGGGAGCGGAGTTAAGGTCATTGGGTTTGATTTTGACCCAGATTGAAAAAAATGAAAAGTATATTAGTTGCCCAATGCATACGTACCGACAAGATAATCGTGGCCCAATGCATAAGGCAACACACTACTGGCAAGAACATTAATAATCAGACCCAATTGGTTGATTGCAACACATGGAAACAATGACCTTAATTTTCTTGAAGTAATGTCTCAATTCTCAAAGCACCTACCATCAGTATTTTTTTTCTAGAGTATTATTTAGTTAAAAGAATAACCGTTATGGTGTTGGGCATGACAGAGGTTTCTGTTTTTTGTCTTGGTCTTAATGCAGAAACAAATCAATCCAGGAAAAGAAAAAGGAGTCGAGATCACTATTTGCTTCGGAATCGCTCTCGATTTCTTCACCATCAATGGCAGAAAAACTTTGAATTTGTAGATCCCAAATTTTCTGACACTTTTCTCTGGTCTGCTGCTGAAGCTCCAAAAAAGACTCAGCAGGGGCAGGCGGCACTGCGGCAGGAGCAGGCGGCGGCAGCAGCAGGCGGCATGCGGCAGTAAGCTTCATCCTAGGGTGCCCCCTCGACCCCCCTGGTTCCGTCTCTGGTAGAAGAAGTTTTTGGAATGATCAAAATACATTGAAGATGGAGAGAAATTGCTGCACATGCCTTCAAGACTATATTACTCATTTTGATATACATGATTATATATGTGAGAGCCCCGAATCCGGGCCCCAAATCACCGCGGATCCGGTTCGATCATTCTACAACTATTGCGGAAGATATAAACTTAAATTGTTTATACATTAAACATTATACACTATCCCCAAGGTCGAGTAACCATAACTTATACACAATTCATAACTTATCTAAAACATAACATCATTATCAAACAAGACTATTACAAAACTAATCGCGCACATTAACTTTAAGCTGGAACTGTCTTTAACTTTCCTTGTATCCGACGCATTCACCTTAATCTGTAATGTTTTATCATGATATAACAAGGGTGAACACGAAAGTTGCCCAGCAAGTTTAAGTACAATTTAAGGATATATCATGATTGAAAGATTTAGAATAATAAGCTGGCTATAATTCACAATGTAGTTGTGAATTAGCATGAACAAACTTTTAACTGAACAAGTATTACATATGAACAATATATATCTGGACCAACTGAAAATGAAGGTGATCAGTCTTTCATATCTGACTTATACATACAAGATGTACAGAGTACAATTCTACATGAAAATCAGTAATGATTAACCATAAGCATAACTGAATGAAACACTCTTAGTAAAGTTAAGAAAAACAAACTTTCCTGAACCGTTGATTACCGATACGAAATATAACTTAGCTTTATCCGAAGACCTAATACAGATAATACCGATCTCCAAATATTAGAATAATATCATCACAGTATAAAATAACCTAAACACATTATCACATAATCCTATCAGTCTATACAACACATAGACTTAGCCTCAAACCAGACTATTTAAGTCTAAGTTGAAACCGACACAATTTAATCATCCTGACGGTCTAATCGGACAAATATCGAGTTTAAGTTCAATTAAACTCTACCTAAACAATTAACAATAATCTTAGATAATCATATTATCAGTCAAAACAATTTTCATAGACTGGTAAAAACTTTCAGATAATTAATATCATTTAACAACATTTTCAATCATTAATACTGTATTTAAATGAATTAAATACCACAATATTCTAATATCATTAATATTTATTTAATATTAAACATTAATGAAACACATGTCATAATATTATAACATATTTATAATATCTCAAAGTATTTTCAATACTTTATTATTTCCTTTAAATGTTTTTTAAAGTAATTAAAAACATTAATCAATAACTGATATTAATATAAATACCACATTATCCCTTGATCATTAACATTTATTTAATATTAAATTTAATAAAAATCATAACATAATATTATAATATAATTATAATATCACAAAGTATTTTAATACCTTAAAATCATATTTCTATGATTTTTAAACAATCAAATTCATTATCCGATATTTTCTATAAATATTAAAATATTAATATTTTCATGAAAAAATATCAAAAGTTATATTTTATAACTCAAAATATTTTTATAACACTTAAATCATTTTTATATGATTTTTAAAGCATTAATTCTATTTTTCCATAATTTATCTAATATATTCATTAAATATATTAACTACCATTAATAATAAATATTAATGAATTTCATCACAAAATATCAAAAGTCATCAAAAATAACTTAAAATATTTTCTAACATCATAATATATTTTTTCATGATTTTTCATGAATTAAAACTATTTTTAAATAATTTATCTAATATTATAAATAAATAAATAAATATGATTTATATTCCAAAATATTAAATATTTTTGAAATATACTCCAAATAATTAAAAACTATTTTTCAGGCTTTAAAATAATTTTTCAGAATTTAATATGTATTTTTAATAATTTAAAAACCATTTATTTCTATTTATTTATTAAAATAATCTATTTTCTGAAAATAAGCGTCGCTAAAGGGCCCTATAGCGATAGGACCGTCACTATAGGTGTTCTTGGTCCTGTTCTTGATCTGCCCAGGACACCATGTTAGTTAACCGGGTGCTATGTTTGACCACTTATAAATTTATGATCTTCATGTTTCTGGGTAATATAAGACATGTATTATGAAGCTGACATGCAATACTACAATGTCCAACTTGTATTCTAGAAATCCTATCAGTCAACAGAAAATTATAAGCTATTGAATTCCTTGTCAGGCCTGTTCTTCGTTTTTCTGGGTTTTCCAGAATCGAGGTACATACTTTGGGTCTCTATAATTTGCAGTCTATGTATTTTTCGTGTGATATAAAGGTTCTCACTTGTAGTCATGATGTCAGAGTATAACTTCGTAACATTATATCAGTCTAACAACATAACCAGCTCAATATTTAAGCCGGTCAAAGGGCATTGTAACGACCCCAAAATAGGTCCATTTAATCCAACCCATTCTGAGTCGCCAAATACATGGTACAGAAAACAACTACAACTTTATTACAACAATTGTCGTGCAAAATACAACAGCACATATACTGTGAGTTTGGATACAAATATATACCAAATGTGACACATGTCCCAACCGTGGACAACACCTCACAGTGACACCTTACATAAAAGTATAGTCAAAAACTGTTTTAGAAACTAAAATCTTTGGGAAGTGCTCAAGGAAACCTTCATACATGGGAGGCCATGCTTCTAGGTTATGATAGATATCATATGGCCACAGAATTATCCTTGGTTGACCCAATAGACCCCAAAGAAAAACGAGAAGATTACTATCATATTCTTCCCAATGGTGAGTCTTCTCTTGACTTATCATTATCTCCATTGTCTCAAATTGAGAATTATACTTCAAATAAACACAAGGATTATATAGGTAGTGCTCGTAAATATACTCAAAAAGTGGATGAGCACAATCCTGTCTTATGATGACACGAGGTTGTATGTCATTAGACATCTTGTATGAAAGTGGCAAAACACCCTTCCAACGTTGGGTTCGCCTCTCCCTATATGATTCACCAAATATAACTACTAAAAGATGTATACAACACACTTGTCTATACTGTTTAGGGAGAACTCCACAGCTAGAGACCACCGTTCTATTCCCCTGTTACCCCCGCTCAACCCAGCTACACTCTTATTACCTGAAAGGAATTGTAAAGCAAAAGGGTGAGCACAACAAGCCCAGTAAAGAATATCATGACTAAAGATAATTAAATTATCAATAGCCTTCATCAATAATAAATCAGAGATTTAGAACATATGGTAGATGATAAAAATTTCAACCATAGTTGCAGCGGAACGAGCAATCCATTAGAAGAGTCAAATAGACTATAAAGTGTATTATCTTCTCTATGTTAAAATCCACCAACAATGTTTTATCCCTATAACATCAATCAACAATTCTGGTCCACAATCATATGAATAACTCATAATCATAATTGTAGTTCTAAATTCCTCTTCTCATCCAGGGCGAAGATAATTTTTATCACCTATCTTTACCTGAAACATCAAAGATCATGGTTACACCAAATCATATTTCTTGTTCATAATCATACTAATAATTTCATCTTTGCACTACGGCCAAAGATATTCATTTGTATCACCAGTTGGTCATGTTCATCTCAACACATGTTCATCTTTGCACTACTGGCCAAAGATATTCAACAACATGTCATCTTTGCACTACAGGCCAAAGATATTTCTCAACAGTTCATATTTGCACTACAGGCCAAATATATTCATCAACGGTTCATATTTACACTACAGGCCAAATATATTCATCAACAGTTCATATTTACACTACAGGTCAAATATATTATTATCTCAAAGAAATATATAATCATTCCAGAATTTATATAAACAATAATTATAACCATGTTGATTCATTTCACCTTTGCACTTAAGCTAAATATATTCAATTACAAATTAAATGGTCATGATCATACCAGTCAACAATTTAACTTTGCATTACTGGCCAAATAGAACCCATAGTCATGATCATACCAAAAATCTACCCATCTTTACACTCAAGTCAAAGAGAAATATCATCATTAGGGTTATAAAAATGTTATATATGATAATATAAATAATATGATCAACATATAGTTTTAATCTCAAGAGTAATATTCATAAATCAACTAAAATTTGGTTAGAAAAAGAAACCAATTTTGTCGTGAATAGTATCTGTGAATAGTAACTCGTGAATAGTAACTCATGAATAGTAACTCGTGAATAGTAACACATGAATAGTAAATCCGATACAAAAAAGTAGAAATTCCACAATAAAATTCATACCAATATTTCGATATAATGATATTGAAAGAATAATATTTCTTAAGCTTATAAACAATTTATTTTAATTGTTTACACTTTACTAAATAATGCATTTAATCATCTTAAAATGTCAAACTCATAAGATTTAATCACCAAATAACCAAAACCCTCATCAAAAATCTGCATATACCTTATATAGGATTCTCAAGCCATAAAATCCTATTTTTCAATTTTCTTACTTCACATAACATATTTAATTCATTTATTCATAACTAGTCCATTTTCATGAAAAATACCAAATCAGTTCCAAAAATATTTCTTTTCTGGGATTTAGCAGAATATAGTCCCATATTGAACATATATTTTTCTTAGAATTTTAAAATTCATTTACTATTTTTCATATGGCCAAAACCGCCGAATATTTAGACATTTATCTTAAATTATACTTTTATCCAAAAATTCTGAAATTTATAGAGTACAATGATATTATATAGATGTACTCCCAATAAATTTTTTATCAATTTTGAAGTTAACCACAAGGAGTTATAAGCGGTCACTTTTAAAATAGTCTTTTCCCGTAAAATTCATAACTCTTAATCTATACATCCAAAAATCGCCATTTTTGGACACAATCAATAAAACTCATCAAAATATCATTTCAAATTTTTCCAGAATTTTTTGAAGGACGGAAGAAGTACGAACTGAAAAACATAATAACTCTTAAAATCTCTTACCTCAAAAGAGCAGTACTTCTGATGAAAAACCGGAGGAAACTTCTACTAAATAGCAACTCTCAAAGAATCTAAATACTCTCAAAAATATGCTTGATAATATAGAGAGAGAAAACTTATGTTTCTGGTGTGATTTTCAATTCTAACTTAAGCTTCTATTTATAGGAAAATGCTAGAACGCCAAGGGAGACAAATAATAAAATATTATCTTTTTTTCTTTCTTATTCCTACGCATGCCATCCTTGAATTCCTAGGCAGCCATCTTGGAGGAATCTAGCAGCCCACATGTGTGTAATCCACCAACCAAAAGTGGGTCCCACCCATAAATTAATAAAAATTATTTTATTTTTTGAAACTTCAACAATTCATAGAAAATAGCTCGGTTATCAGAAAAATACGAATTTTATGCCCATTCTGACTGAAATCGAATTATCTACAACTTTGTAGTTTTGAGTTTTTCCAAATTCCAGACCAAAAATATCCGAAATCCACAAACGAATGATTTTAAAAAGCGTTTCAACACCTTTTAAAATTCATAACAAATCATGCATTAATTTTTAACGGTTCAAAATTTGTGGACATATACTCAACTCATATATGTATAACATATCTAAAAATCAAAACGATCCAACGGTCAGATTAAAATTATAACTCACGCAGTAAAGCTTTAAGAACACCGATTTGAGTTTTTAATACCTCCAATCTGACAAAATACTGATAAAACACCTCAACATTAATTTCTTTATTTATAACCACATAAATAAATCCATTATTTATATCCACATCAAATAAATATTTCATTATCATATAAATCAGTAATTAATTATTCACAAATAATTTTACAGAATCACAATTATGACAACTAGGCCGTTCCTAAGAAAGAGGGGGCTTTCCAATAAGGATTTCTCCTTACTGGCGCGCAATTAGATAACCAAACCTCTCCTTGACAAAACTTTCTAGACATTGCCAATAATGTTATCTAATAATATTATTCAAATAATATGAATTATTGATCTGATAATGAGAAATACTGTGCAGTGACAATTATTGAAACAATAATAATATAAACTAATAATGCAGCAATTATTGAATCAATAAAATAAAATATTGAACAGTAATTACTGTAACAATTATTGAGTAGTGCCTTCTTACGTAAGAATCAATAATTCAAAAATACTGTGTAATACCGTGTGCTACTGTGCAACAACGCGTATTACTTTATTTTACCAACCGGGTATTCCAACAGTGTTAACGGTAACGATTACGCCGTTATTTATAAAAACTTAATTTTGTCATTTTTTTCATCCGACAGTTATTCTGTTATGGGGCCCACAAATGACTGCGCCGTCGTACGAATATTCTCCGACAGAAAGAATATTCCACAACCAAACGAATATTCTCCGACAACAATGAATATTTTATAACCACTTGTGTATTTTGAAAAAAATTCATATACCACCCTTAACTTTAATCTTTTATCAATTTAATCATTTACTAAATAGTAATTATAAGAAAAATTGAATACTTTTATTTCATAAAATTCGGGGTTTTACAGGCATGCCAGGACTGTTCTTGACCGAATTCTCGGTTTTCCCAGAATTCTTCAAAACAGACGGTCAACTCTAGTTTGACCTTAATTTCCGGCCATTACAGTTATGATCTAAGTGATATGGTAACTTAAACATGTAGTTTACATACCAGACTACAATAAACAAACAATAACTTGACCAAACTATTAACACACAATAAGATCTGAGGCTCGAAAATCGTTGTCAGACCCACCTTGGTTTCTGGGCTGCCCAGAAACTCAGTTGGTCATGGTCGGTCAACGACCTTTGACCACTAATAACTCACGATCTAGACATGATATGAGGTTGATTTAAGTCTCAGATTAAAGATCACATGGCATAATACATATTCAAAACATAAAACACAACAAACAACTAATACATATGAATCTATGGGCTCTGACATTCGGCTGTCAGGCCACTTTTTCCCAGATTTCCAGATTTTTAAAAACATCAATTTCGAGCATCTAGGTGTTATGGATCTGTGATATTATAACCCAGATCACTAATATATACTACACACTACACATTTAAACATAAAATCACAACATCAAACATCAGATCTAAGGATTTCTAGAATTAGGGTTAATTTATACCTCATAAATGCTCAATTTTTGAATCTGATCTTTGGCTTGTTATAGACTGATATAGGCTTATCATATCTCACTTTCTACTAAGTTGCGTATTGTAAGCAGCAGACCAGGCAAGTATCTTACCTTTGCATTTCCTTTATGCAATGGACATGAGTAAGAAAGTTTCAGATTTATACACTACAACAAAAAAGCTTATCAGCGACCGCATATCAGCGACCGCATACGGTCGTAGATGAGTATCAGCGACCGTATACGGTCGCTGATACTAGTCGCAGATTATCTGGTCGCTGGGAGGACATCAGTGACCAACAATAGCGACCGAATAATTAGCGACCGCACTCTGCGACCGATACCGTCGCTATTCTGACGTATGCTGAGTCATTCGTCAGGTATGACGTGGCACACGTGGCAGCGACGGACAATAGCGACCGCATGCGGTCGCTAGATTATGCAGTCGCTGATGTAGTGGTAGCGACCACATGCGGTCGCTGATGTTTTTTTTTTTTTAATAATTTTGCCTGTTTTATTGATTTCCCAAAAATAACCTGCTTTGTACCTGTTTTCAATCAATCCCAACATAGCAATATATATAAACAAGCATCTATATTAACATCCATCCAATACAATACAAAATATTCATCCATGAATAAACATTCATCAAATACAATACAAAACATTCATCCAACACAATACAATCGATATCATAAACATCCATATAAACCAATACAATTGTCCAAATAATGAATCTAAAAGAGTACAAGGCTTTAAAAATCTAAAAAAACAAGTCTAGGCGCTCTTCATGGATCATCCAAATTAGGATCCTGTAATTAACAAAGTAATAAAACATATATGTTACATATAAGTAAGACATTGACTCAGAGACTATAAACATATATGACAATGTAGCTATATAATAAACGATATATATATATATATATATACCTGCTCCTGCTGTCGTGCTGCTCCTGCTCCTGCTGCCGCTGTCGCCACTGCCTCCGCCAACTCATCAGGACTCAAAGACTGCAGATGCCCGCCCAGTATACGAAGAAGATCACGATCCTGACAGATCGCTCTCACACAGTCAGCAGGAGTATGATAGGCTGGATAACCTGATGACTGTGTAGACTGGGTGGCAGAGCTGCCTGTGCCACTGATGGTCGGGCGCCGTCTTTGTCCTTGGCCTTTGACATAATTTTTCTTCACGATGGACGCCCTCTCCCATAATTCTTGATCAATCGACGGACGCGGGGTGCCTTCAGGATATCGCTCGTTCATTAAGCCCTTATAAGTGTCCTGTCAGAAGATGAACAATTAAATAGTTTAAAATAAATTTAAAAAAAATACTAAAAAAGGTCATCACAATTTATAAACAACATATTAGGATAAAGTGAACTTATTACCGCTAACTGAACAGCCTCAGGCAGACCATCACGGGTGGCCACATACACATCCAACCAATTGATAGGTTGACCTTGAGACTGAGACTCCTACAATTCATTTTCTCATATTATTATGTAAACATATGATATTTTAGCTACAAAAGATTACTGTAAACATAACATACGTACCCTGGCAGCAATGTGCTGCAGCTGTGATATACTGCCGCCCCGATACGTGCCTTTTGCCTTCTCGCCGTCTAATACACCTGAGGATCTGTTCGAGGCGGCAGTTTTGCGCCTCTTGACCCAGCTCTCAGCTCTCCACTGGTCACACATCTGCACCCATATGGGTTGTGCGCACCACCAGGGGCTATGCTCATGCATATATTGCTCACCCTGTCCTGGATGGTCAATCTCAGCATTGTGCAGGGCTTTTTGTCGTTCCTTGTTCAAATTATCTTTAGTTCGGATGGCGCATTTCTGCCAGAATAGTGTCTGAATAACTGATGCTTGTGCGTCATCCCATCTATACCGTTTCTGCAAATAAAACAACAATAATAATATTAAAACTGTTATATTACTAAACAATATTATTTGATTAACTATGTATTACCTATCAGAGTGATAAAAAAATATACTTGAAATTCAGTCCAAACTGCATCCTTATGGGCGAGAGGTGTGCTCGCCCATGTAATCACTGGCGTAGGCCAGTTCTGTAAGCATAATTGTGAAATGCACTTCACAATTTTACTATCTTGAAAATCACTACAATATACAGTAATTTACATTAAAATATATTTATAACAATGGAAATATTAAACCCTTATACATACACGATGTTTAACTTATGTGCTTTCTGGAGGAGGACGAATCTGTATAAGAATGCGATCATCCGGATTAACCGGGGCCTTCGACACATGATTAGGGCCCCGACCCAACCCGCGCTTTCGTGCTGCAGGTTCAGAAGACATCTATAAATAAAAAAATTAGGATGTTAGTATGAAATTATGAATGACAATTAATTGTATGAAATAGTTAACTACGATTATCATAAGTGAAAGATACATAAACATGACTGTAAAATAGTTAACTACAACAACTATAAATGATATAGTTAAGGATATAGAGAACATTCCTATATAGAGAACATAAATGAAAGGTACATAATTATGAACTAAACATGAACATGAACATGAACATAAATATACATTTTGTACAATTATAACTAAACATACATTTTAATGAAAATCGTTGTCTGATGAGTCAGAATCATTTTGTACAAGTATCGGAGATTCATAACCATCTTCTTCAGATTCTGTGTCAGTGTCAGTCAATAACTCTTCCTCAATATCACTGTCATCTGGCACAATAACTGTCTCGGGATCCAATTCATCAGGTTCATCTCCACCCTCTAACTGGATTACATCATTATTGTCCTCTATATTTATTATAGGAGGTCTCTGAAGCATTTCCTCTTGGTAGAAATCCTCGTCTATTACTTGGACACGACTACGCGGGGGAGTATGAATTACAACTTGCCAATCTGTAGGCGGTCTATCCCTTTTCCTAACAGGACTAGGAGTATAGTAAACTTGTACTGTTTGAGTTGGTAAAACAAACAGTTCGTTGGAGTACGCAGACCTATGGAGGTCAATATCGACGATTCCATGTCTGTCAACACGTATCCCTTTTTCTGAATCAAACCAACGGCACTTGAACAAGTGAATATAACCCCCATACGTGCCCTTGTACGACAACTCTACGATTTCCTCCAACTCCCCATAAAAGGCACGACCAAGCTCATTGTAACAATCTCCTTGGACACACACTCCAGAGTTCGTTGTTCTTTTACCGCGCCCATATGCCTTTGTGTGAAATTCACAACTATTTATTTTGTAACCATTGCGGGTGACTTGGTCCATGTCTGGTCCCATAGCTAGGACTTGTACATTAGCTGGAATCGTTGTACATTAGCCAAAGTGCAAAGTTTTTATCCCGGTAGATTTAAATATCTTTATCAGTTATGTCGGGATGCTTCACTTTTAACTCGTCATCGTACAATCTATACCATGTTATAAACATTAACATATTGGAATAAATTTTCAACTTAAAAGATAAATTATCAAGTTTACATGTGTACCTCACAAATTCGTCAATCTTCTCGCAATTGAGAAGAATGTAAGTATGTGCAGCATGTAATTCTTGCTCAGAGAGGAATATGCGATTCCCTTTTCCATAAGCGCGGCCCGATAGACCAAATACAGAGAGCCGACCATTTAGTTCAACATTTCCGCCATCATCATGTCTCGATACTCGATTGGCCTTTGTCAAGACTTCGTCCGAAAAATAGTCTGAGACAAACGTAGATATCTCATCGAAACTGTATGCCTCACATATCGACCCCTCAACATAAGCTCTATTCTTCACCTTCCTCTTAAGGTTTCCCATCACCCTCTCGAAAGGGTACATCCATCTATATTGAACTGGACCCCCAACACGAGCTTCATAGGGAAGATGAATTTGCAAATGCTCCATGGAGTCAAAAAATCCAGGTGGGAATATTTTTTCCAGTTTACACGTGATCTCTATGATGTTATTCTCAAGTACAAACATGTCCTTCTCATTCAATGATTTTGAACACAAGTCTTTGAAGAAACGACTAAGATCCGTCAAAGCATCCCATATTGGTTTATCAAGCAGATCCCGAAATGCTATAGGCATGAGTCTCTCCATGAACACATGACAGTCATGACTCTTCATCCCTTGCAATTTCCCACCCGTAACACACCTTGAAATGTTTGACGCATATCCATCTGGTAGTTTCAGAGACTTAACCCATGTGCACACATCTTCAACTTGCTTTTTGGACAATGTGTACCTTGCATGCGGTTTGACAATCTTACCATTAGGAGATTCATAAAGTTCTAATCTAGGACGCTTACAAATATCTTTCATGTCCAAACGTGCTTTATCGTTATCTTTTGTCTTCCTCGTAACATTCATCACAGTGTTAAACACATTGTCAAACACATTCTTCTCAATATGCATCACATCTAGATTATGACGAATCAAATCTGTAGACCAATACGGCAGTTCCCAAAAGATGCTTCTCCGAACCCAGTTATGAGATTCACCAAACCCATTGATTATGTTTGTGACATCAACCTTACCAAATGGGATAACCGGCAATCTCATCACACGATCTCGCATCTCTGTTCCCGACAATCGCGATGCAGGCATATCATTATCTACTTTCCCTTTCCTGAAGTGATCTCTATTTCTTCGAAACGTGTGATCTACCAGTAAGAACCGACGATGACAGTCAAACCAACAAGGCTTTCGACCTTTTGATAGATTAAACGACTTTGTATGCTCCATACAATACGGACAAGCCAACTTCCCGTGTGTACTCCATCCAGCTAACATACCATAAGCTGGGAAGTCACTTATAGTCCACATAACCGTTGCCCTAAGGTTGAAATTTGTTTTCGTTGCAACATCCCAAGTCTGTACTCCATCCTCCCACAATACCTTCAACTCGTCTATAAGAGGTCTCAAGTAAACATCTAAGTTCTTTCCAGGACTCTTAGGACCAGGAACCACGAGTGAAAGAAACAAGTATGGCTGTTTCATACACATCCAAGGAGGCAAGTTGTACGGAGTAACAATCACAGGCCAACATGAGTACGGAACAGCTGAGTGGCCAAACGGATTGAAACCATCGGTGGACAATCCAAGCCTCACATTTCCAGGTTCCAATGCAAATCCAGGATGTGCTAAGTTGAAATCTTTCCAAGCCTTCCCATCTGCGGGATGATTTAGTTCTTCATCTTTAGCTGGAGATTTCGCATGCCAACTCATATGTTTAGCTGTTCTTGAAGACATGTACAATCTTTTTAGTCGATGTGTTATTGGAAAATACCTTAGAATCTTAAACGGTATACTTGATATTTTTGTAGTCACACCCTCTTTATTAGGCCTAAACCGATCATGACTGCAAAACGTGCACCTTGTCAACTGTTCATTTTCCTTATAAAACAACATGCAATCGTTGGGACATGCATCGATCTTTTGGTATCCAAGACCCAACTTCTTCACCATTTTCTTACAAAAGTAATAGTTACCAGGTAATTTCTCACCGTCAGGCAATATACTCTTAATGGCATTCAAGAGCGACTCAAAACACTCATGACTCATGTTGTGATCAGCCTTGATGTTAAGTAATGTCGCCACTGCAGATAATATAGTGTGTTTGGTGCAACCATGCCACAATGGCTCGCTACCCTCGTCTAACAACTTAAAGAAGTCTTTGGCATCAGAATTCATAGGTTGCTCTCTGCCTTGCTCCCAATCAAAATCTGGCCCTGCAATATCATGAACCATTTCATTCATACGATGAGTACTACTGCCCGAATTGTGTACTTGTGTGATGCCACCATCTCTTCTCTGCCCATGTGCCCACCAGCATTCTTCGTAATTTCTCATGAACCCAGAAACAAGTAAATGATAGTTTACCATGTCTCTGTCCATATAATTTACATTCTTACACTTCAAACATGGACATCGTATCTGCGACTTACCATTCATACATTCCGGGTGACTATACGCATACTCCAAAAACACTTGGCAACCAGCTCTAAATTCAGCTGTAGCACCTACCTGGGCACTTAACTTTCGTCGTGCCATCCAACTACGGTCTGAATAGAGGTCCATGATTCCACGGTACCTACTACAGACAACATTATAAATGTTAACATATGACTTGAGCATACTAGCTAGTAAGCATATGACTTGAGCATACTTGTAAGCATATGATTAACATTTAAGCATACTTGTAAGCATATGACTTGAGCAACATATGATTAACATATTGCGCTCATACTTGTAAGCATATGACTTGAGTATACTAGTTACTAAGCATATAACTTGAGCATACTTGTAAACATATGATTAGCTCGTTAATATTATAAATGACCGCAACTACCCGACCATATTGCCTCATGTTGTACTTTTATAGTAGATTATTATTACATCATGTTCTTGGTCCATATCTGAACACAACAAAAACTCTTCTACTATAACGTTGTGTATATCAAGATTGCAGAAGAAGGCATACTAATAGTCCCTTAATATGGGACTATTAGTCCTATAAAGTCATTTGATACCCACAACAGTCCAAAACATTACTTACTCGTAACATTTAGTTGTCTTTCTAATACCCAAAATAGTTCATTCAAAGCATTTTCAGCATGGTTTAACACTAAATGATCATAACAGTCCCTAAGCCTTCAATTTTAAACATGATCACATAATCTAATTGCTATATACTTTGTATTAATGGCTTAAAACTTAAGGGTGCAAGGTTTTAAATTCTTTGTTCAAAACAACCCTTAATAGGCTTTAAATTCCATAAGAACATGGTTTAGCAACATGGCCCACAAGGTTAGCATGATTATGCAACATATAGACATGGACTAGTTATTTACATAACATTTCACATGTATAACTTGCATCCGGATGACATATCTCATCCGGATGACATATCTCGGTTTAGCAACATGACCAATTTAATATGTTTTATTATTCCCTATAACAAACAGCCATCCAAGTGATATTTATTTTTCCCATAAATGCCATCCTCTTCTATACTAGTACTAGTAGTGGAGTATATAGTATCTATCTAACCATCGGGTTCGGTCCGGTCCGGTCCGATAATTTAAACGACACTTATTTAAGAACGGAGAGAGTAACATTTATTGTAGTGTGTAATGTGTGAGCACATGCATTTAATTTGTTTTTTTTCCCGTAAACGCCATCCTCTTCTATACTAGTACTAGTAGTAGAGTAGTATTTATCTAACCATCGGGTCCGGTCAGGTCCGGTCCGATAATTTAAACGACACTTATTTAAGAACGGAGAGAGTAATATTTATTGTAGTGTGTAATGTGTGAGCACATGCATTTAATTTGTTTTTTTCCCGTAAACGCCATCATATTGTAAATTAAAAAACATAATATAATATATGTGACTATGACACCCAAATTCATTTTGTTTCTCCATATATGATATTAACCCATTACATTGCCAAAGAAATAGCATGCAGAATAAAGCTTAAAAATGCAATAACAAGTTACAGGATGTCGGAAAAGTCCAACACTACACTAATTAAATCCAACATTGCACTAATTAAGTCCAACACTGCACTAATTAAATCCAACATTGCACTAATTAAATCTAACATTGCACTAATTAAATCCAATTCAGTATATAATCTAATCTAACATAAGAATAAATAGTAGAAATGTAATATTGGGAGAAAGAAATAAAAAATGATACCGGTGCTTGGTGGTGGTAGCAGCTGGCCGGTGACGGCGGCGTTCCGGTGGCGTTGCGACCCCTTTCTCCCTCTTCTATTTCTTCTATTCTCCCCCTTTCTCCCTCTTCTCTATTCTGAGCTCTCCCCCTCTTTTTTTTCTGCATAAACAAACCAAAAATTGATACATTTTTTTTCTGTTCATACATTACATATTAAACTAAAATTTATACAAATTAAAACTTAATTGTAGAATATGTATTTGCACAAATCAAACACTAATTGCAGTATACAATACAATACATATCAAATCCAAATTTCCAACATATCAAACCCAAGTTGAATTCAGCCTCGATTAATATATAACAAATTAAACCCTAGATTAAATTTCAAAACTCAAATTGAACACAAATTCTAGCATATTAAACAAACAAATTAAACCCAAAATTAGTTTACCAATGCAAATAAAAACAAAAAAGAAACATTATTGAACAAGATGAAAATATTGTAGCATCATACTATTCACTACATTATTCAGCTATCATAGGTAACAAATTCATAAAAATCACACTAACAATACTTTGCAAAAGTTCTGATTTGAGAGAACACTATTGAAGTAGATGAAAAATTTGTAGTTAATACCTGAGTTTTTTAGATGGGCGACGGTGGTGGCGACGCGGTAGCTTGTAATTTCCCTCCCCCTTCTCTTCTCCCCCTTCTCCCCACTACTACAAAACAGTAAATAGACAACGCGGAAAAAACGTTGTGGTTTCAATCAGAAAAACGTCGTGGTTAAGGGTGTTGTCTATTTGACACCCTTACACAACGTTTTTAAAACGTTGTAGTTAAGCACATTACACAACGTTTTTAAGAAAAAAACGTTGTAGATTTGTTATCCAAAAATTAGTAAATGCTTAAAAACGTTGTAAAATGTATGATTCCACAACGTTTTCTGACTAAAAACGTTGTAGAATGTATGATTCCACAACGTTTTTAAAATGTTGTAGATAAAAAAAAGAAAAAATTGTAATTTACCTATATTATCAATGCACCTGCAGTATATATGCTAATGGCATGATATAAAGCTAAAATGTCTAAATTCTCATTTAAATTTAAAGCCAAAATGTATCAACCATTCAAAATACATCTCAATAATACCATTCGTTTACCGTTTCAAATTACTACATCCACAAAATATAACAACATCAATAGTGTAGTATTATATACAAACACAATATTGAGTGGTTTAGCAACATCATGTTGATAACTTGTAAAATAAAAAAAATACACATGAAAGGAATCCTCAAAATTAAATGCACTAGCACCTACAGTAAATATGGTTCTACAGTAAATATGGTCTCAAGCAGCTCATTGATGCGTGGATGACTCTAGAGAATAGCACATTCTAGAGCACAACCTTTAGCAACGCACTCACTAGCATTCATTGTACGCCTAGGCTCCTTACCAAACGAAGTGCATTATACATCATGACAGTTCAGTGCAGCGTCCATCCATTTTCCATCATACCTGGTCGATGCCACCACGAGACGTAACCTGCACAAACAGGAGATGCAAACCTAATAAAAGAATCATTAACAGCCACCAAATACTTATTGAGGGTCAAACAAATGAAAACCTGCTGTCTGAGATAATATACATAACAAGTAAATGCATAGCAGAAAATGTGCTCAACCTAAAAATGCACACACCTGATTGACTTGATCAAGCTTGCTAATAATATTGAGGTGTACATCAGGAAATTCATACTTTAGAAGTGAAAGAAAATAACCAAAAGGGCAAGTGCAGTATTAGACTCTTCATGATATCACTATCATGTTACATCAAGTGCAGTAAATAACCAAAAGTCCATGCCTATTGTAAGATGATGGCTTGACTACCCAGTCCATTTCACTGCCGCAATAGAACAATCTTTAATTTCCCCTTTCCTCTATTATGTATAGGGAAAAACAATAGAATTTCAATGGGTATTTGATAGTACTTACAGACAATTGAAGCAAAAGAGATGGTAGGAAGCTACTGTCCTAGCAACAATTCATTCCCTGACATCGAGTCAAAAGCTACTTTAAATTATCATGCTTTTTCAATAGGTGAAGCCACCACATTTAGCTAGTCTCAAGTCCTGAGGGTGGACTATATATACAGAATGTATGGAATCACAAAAGAATGATAACCAGCCAATTAGATAAACTTAGATTGGACCAAGAATTAAAAAAATAAAAATGAACTAACCAGAGTGAAGTTTCCACCCAAGATGGACTCAATCAATCAAGTAATTTCAATTATTTTAAGTGACGTTCAGAACTGTTTTGAGAAATATATTCTGATTTTGTATATTACAGTACTGCCCCATAATATCAGTCGAACCCCATAAAATCAGTAAAACCCCAAACAACAGTCAAGCCCAAATGACCCAATCGGCAGACTATAGCAACTCCAGCAGACTGCAGCTACAGCAGTCATAGCCCAAAACACATTTAAAAGCCTTAAGTGTCCGGCAGACAACAGTGTAAACTAACAAACTTGGAACCTTCAAAAACTAACAAAGATTCTAGACTGTCCAGAAAACAAGATAATAGCATAGTGCATTTACAAATTTGCTCACCTGTATATTTAGATAATGCCATACAGGATCCATCTCAGAAAACAAGAACAGCCAAGCCCTGCATCACAGTACAGCAAAGCCCTGCATCACAGTATAAAATTTTTGAAGCAAGAACAGCCATATAAAATCATTATTTGAAATAATAGTATAAACACTTCTACATTCTACACACTTTATAACCTTAAAAATATAGAGCAAACTGCTATATCCCTTCCCAAACTTCATAATCAGAACCAAAAAACAGACACAATCTCATAACAAACACACAACACCAAAATGATTGGAAGTCAAATAATTTCAGCTTGGTTACCTCTTGAGAGATGAAAATATCTAGAAATCCAAAATCCATATAAGCTCGGAATTGCTTCCACATTAGCAGAACCTACAGAATTAAATGAGGGACCTCATGGAGGGAAGAGCATCTTTGTTGCCATGGCACTACCAAAATAGGAAATATAGAATGACCATCAAATTATAAAAATATAGAGAATGGACGTACAGAGGCACTATCACTATTCAAGGATGGAAGCTATCCTCTCTTGGTATGTCAATATTTTGGAAGTAATTGTCATGGTGACATAAGGAATTTGGTGCATATGTTATTATCTTGTGTTATTTTTTTCATCACTTTGTCCTATAATTCTTTACTGCTTCCTGTGAACTCTTTTTTGCTTTGTTTGAATGTATTAGTTTTAAGGTGAGCATGATACACTTCTCCAAAAAATCTTGGCCAAAAAAAATAAGGAAGAAAAAATTAAGTGAAATTCTAATGATGCAATATTGCACAGATAGCAACCGATGTGGTTGCTCAAGGATTGGATATTCCAGATGTTGAAGTAGTAATAAATTATATCTTTCCACTCACTACGGAGGATTATGTCCACAGAATTGGAAAGACTGGACGAGCTGGTAAGAAGGGTGTAGCACACACATTCTTCACAAAAGAAAACAAGGTAATGCTAAAAAGTAGCAGAGTTGGCCTTGCATTATCTCTTAATGATCTCTACGTAAGGCATTGGTTGTATTTGATGTATGAACCTGATTCATTTTAGGGACTTTCTGGTTAGCTCATAAATGTTCTTAAAGAAGCTAATCAAGTTGTACCAACTGTGCTTTTAAACTTTGGTACTCATGTAAAGAAGAAGGTGTGCAATTTTTTCTCTCACCATATCTTATTTTCAGTTATAGAAATTGTACATTATTACAAATGTTAAATTGAAATTAGATCCCTTTTAAGTTTATATTCTTGAGGTAGAAAGCCTTTAAGATAATTGCAACTTAGCACATATAGTTTAGATTTTTGTTATGGCTTTATCCATTTGGAATTTTTATGACTTAATAAAAACTATATAAACATTATGTCTATATCTGTTACATTTGTATTCTTCTACAAAATTGAGGACATTTTCACCAGCTATTTAAAATGTGTATATAAAAATAGTGGAATTTTTGTATTCTCTCTTAAGTTATGGCTGTGTACGTTGCGCTACCTATGTAACCGTCCTGTGTCTGCTAGAGTAACAAATACATATACGAAAAATATGTAAGAGAAATTAGATAAACTCAAAAAAATAATTACGGAGGAGAAATGAAACAAGTGCGATGAACACAAGCTCCGCTGAATCGAAACTACTCCGTGAAATCCAGACAAACAGAAGAGAAAAATGATAAAATTAATGTTGAAAATTCAGTGTTTATATGAATTTAGAGAGAGAAAAGGAGGAGGAGAGAGAAAATCGAAGATATAATACCTCCTCCGATAGGGGTATTGCAGAATTGAAACCAACAGATGACCCAAAGAAGAAGAGTTCCTCGTCGTTGTTGACGGTATGAAAGCAGGCAAAACTCACTGGAACTGTGCATACCTCGTCAAGTTTTGAACCTTATTCCTTCTTTGAAAGAAGAAATGGCCTGCGGCTTTAGAGTACGAAAGGGAGAAGCTCAATAATGCCAAATCTCCGAGCAAAACGCGATATCTGTCCTTTTCGCTTCATCTCCTTCAAAGAAGCACCCCAAATCAGATGCAAGCTTAGAGAGGTTCAGGAAATCTAGGCAAACCCTAGCTTTTGTTTTCCAGATGGAACGAAAAGAGGCTAAACAGAGAGATGAGAAACGAAGACACTCGGTGACAAATGAGACAGCGAATTTTAAGTTTTCATTTAACCGCCTATATTTTTGCTCCGTGTTTTTCTTAATAGATAACGTTTTTTTAAAAAAACGTTATCTAATTAAAATAAAAATAATGTCCTTCTAAATAGATAACGTTTTTGTATATATATCTACAACGTTTTTTCTAAAAATGTTGTAAAAAAAAAAACCACAACGTTTTTATAAAAAACGTTGTCTATTAAGCGTTGTCTATTAGGTACTTTGTACTGGTGCCCTCTTCCGTTCTCCCTCTTTTTCTTTCTTCTGTTGTTCGTCGAGCGAATGCCTGACTGTGATTATGTTTAAGAGGATCAGCGACCGCCATCTGCGACCGCTTGCGGTCGCTAATTTTTAATGACGTGTACGTATCAGCGACCGCTAAGCGGTCGCTGATAAGGATTGGTCGCCAAACACATCCGCGCCAACGTTTCGCACCAAATTTTGGGAGGGAAATTCAATCTAGCGACCGCATGCGGTCGCTGATATAAACTAGCGACTAGAAACAATACCGGTCGCAGATGGCCGTCGCTATTACCATCAACAGCGACCAAATAGTGCGGTCGCTGAAAACTTTGGTCGCTGATAGAGGTTTTTCTTGTAGTCTTAATTTCGAATTTCTAGAGAGAGAAGGTCTTGGCTAAGTAGAAAAGTAAAGTAAGTGAATTTTGCTTACTTTTGGACTTTGATCTTAGGTCCAATGTATTTATAGGATGCTAGATGGTTGATGGTTGATGATTAAAGGCTAGCACATAGACCACATGTCTAGCAAAGGTTGGTCACCAACTAAAGTTATGGCAACCTACACAAGTTATCTTATTAAATAATGCTAAAAGGGCATTTTGGTCATTTGGCTCATAAAGTGCATGGTACTTTGGTAACTTCTCACACCTATTAGGTTTTAACCCTTAGGGTTTGACCCTAGGGTTTCATAAGCTCTAAATCTAGAGTTGTGTATTAAGGACAAATATGGAAATCTTAGTTTCTTTGATTAGGGTTCCCTAATTACAGTAAGCTTACTAATCTTATTCAAGCTTGCTAATTAGGGTTAAAGCTTCCTAATTAACATTACACTCTATAAGCTAATAATTTGGTTTTCTCTAATTGCATGTTAGGGTTTCCTACATTAGAAATTAGGGCTTTCTAAATAAATCAATTAGGGTTATCCCTAATTACACTTACAATTAATAACATAAAAATTCTATACTTATCTTCAAGCTTACCACTTAGGGTTTTAACTTCCCGAATTAGGGTTTCAGACAGAATAATTAAGGTTCAAATTTTGGAAATTAGGGTTTGCTAAATAATTAAGCTTTACCCTATTAAGCTTATAATTTAAATCACTTGAGCATTATAATTCTCCGTTATATTCCTAGATTATGGTTTTAAATATTCGAAATCTGAAATTAGGATTTTTAGATATGGTATTAGGGTTTTCTAATACTCAAATAGGGTTTCCAGTAATTCATTAGGGTTTTCCCTAATTAATTTATAATTAATAACGTTAAACCTTATGTATAGCATTGCATTCCCAATCTAGGGTTTTTAATATTCGAATTAGGGTTTCGGACTCCCGGAACTAAAACTAGGGTTTCCAGAACCGATTTCTAGGTTTTCTTATTAGACGTTAGGTTTTCTAGCTGAACGTTGTCGTTCTTAATATATACTTAGGTTTGACACATATATAATTTATCTGGGTAACCCTTGACCCATAACCACATTCTGAACACATATAAAACCATATACACAGAACATAAACACATATAAACTTAATTCTGAATAATTCACCTAAATTCTTCACAAAATTTTGAAATCCTCAGAATTCCATCCTAATAACATCAAACACATACACTTATTTTTTATCTGGGTCTAATATTTGACCTTAAATCAATCATTTAAGATTTTAATAAATTGTCTAATTCTCGGGTTGTCACAATATATGCTTCTTTGTTTTTTGATTATGGACTATATACTAGTTTAAATGTCCGAACTTTTACGTTTTTCCAATTCTTATGGTACTATGTTTTCGAAAGTTGCAATAAAAGTTTTACAATTATAAAAGAAAAAGTCTGAAGTATTATTTGCCAGTATGGCATATCTGGTAAAATATTATGATAAGACTAGAATTTCTTTTCATGGAACTATGACAATTCTGCTTGGAAATGAAAGAGAAAGGTTGAAGGAGACTGAATAAGTAAGAAGGAGAGATAAGTTTCCATCTTTAACTTGATTCCAGCACATGCAGAATATGGTCCCCAGCAAAACAAGGTAGTAGTATCATTACTAAAGTCTCAAATGGAAGACTATAATTGGTGTGTCTAATCAAGCTTCTAAATTTAAGGTTAAATAAACTTTATGCACTAAGGATCGGTTATAGCATATTTCTCAAGTAGTAGTCACGGTTTGGTGCAAAGTCCTAGTTTACCATTTCTTAGGGTTTAAGTGAATATATAATTGGGTTATTCTGCAGGGACTTCATAGCAGTTGATTTGGCATCGGACGGTTGCAGATGCTCAAGGGATAACAATAACAGGTAATTTGTTTAAATTTTTGCCATATTTATTTAACTTTGTCTTCACCCCAAAGGATAAAGTCCAGTATTTTACATATGTTGAGAGGCCACTTTCAGACAAGCATGTCAATAATATGAATATTGAAGTAGACATCTTCAGTTATATATTTGGTTTCTGAACTCCATTTTTACCTACCATCCAACTTTTCTCTTTCCTCATGACCTTTTTTCATTATGAGGTGCCACTAAATGGCTCCAAGAGATGCAAATTCCTTAAATCAACCCTCAAGGATGCATTTTCCAATTGCCATACTTTTTGCGGCAGGCGTTCTTCTTCATGCCCGGAAGAAGAATATAATCCAACTAGCAATGAAGATAATGATGAACAGAAAGTACTAATGAATTATAAGTTGAACTTTTAAGTCTGTACAAAATTTTCTTGCCAAGGTGATTTGTTTAATTGCAGCATATGCTTCTTCTAATAATTTGATTATTTTTTTCGGATTTCAGGTATTTGTCTCGGCAGTTATAAGTAGATACATGGAGGCTAAAGCCAGACGTAAAAGTTGGGCGTTTTTCCCTACAACAGGAGAATTAATCACCCAAAAGGCAATGAAACAGGAGGAGGAAAGTGATAATGTCGGAGAAAAAGAAGACTTCTTCTCCGTTGACAGTCATTTTTCTAGCTGTTCAAGCACTACAGATATGGAAGAATTTCTATCCGTAAAGTCCAATCTTTCTCGACGCTCTAGCCTGAGCCGTCTCGATTTTACAGATTTGCGGCGGCGGTCAATAATTCTGGAGCTCTGCCATTGTGAGGGGTGGCCATTTGGGCTCTGCCGGAAGGTTATGTTGCTTCCTCCTCTACCAAAAACTCCATCTGAGCCTTGGTCATGGTGTAAAAGCAGAAGTGCTAGACTGGTCTGATACGACTCAATAATGGATGTTTTGCACCAAATATCAGTATTCAGGAAAAAGTGAATCAAAATGTAACAAATTTTAAGCCTTGTTTTGCAATTTGGTCCTTGAATATTCAAGTTAGTCCCCTTTATTACCAAATGCAAAGCTTAAATTAACCAAATATTGTAAACCTTTTCAGGGTAAGCTAGTCTAATTATGGAGAAAATTTTAGCTCGAATTTCGAAGTAATCAGCTTATCAGTCTCGGCATGTTAATAATAATAACGAGCAAGTTTCACATTCATGATTCATGTGGCAGAAATATTTTTTTTTTTAATGTGAAAATATCAATTTCCAAAGTTTATTGCATTTTTTCATTTTATTTTAATTTTTTACCTAGGAAGAGTTTATTGCATTCTTTTGTCATTTTATTTCAAATTTTGGACATTGAAAAACTATAGAGATTTACCACTCATGCTTCAATAAATTTCTAAATCAAATTCTACCAAAAATTTGAAAAGTTGGTTGTACGTGTAAATAGTAAACTTGGTGAAATGCAGATCCCCAGTAAAACATATATTTTTATCTCATTTTCAGTCGGGCCATATGTAATTTAGAAGCTTCTTGAGCTATCTGCCTAGATAATATATATGTAGATAAATATATAACTTTTCCTCATTGGGTTTCAAAATTATAAATGAATCGAGTATTCAGTTGCTTAAATTTAATTTAAAAATTTATGAATTATGAAAAAAATTTGTTTGAGGCTCGTTTAGCTATCCAGTCGAGTCCGAGCATTTTAAACTTTTCAAACGAATATGATCCGAGTATTAATAAAAAATTACTATAATTTAAAAAAGTTTGAGTAATTTATCGAACTTTAAAATTTACTCATATTTGAATCATTTATATTTCGAATCGAACTCAAATCAAACTTTTAATCGAATAATACGAATTGAACCCGAATATTTGCTCATAATCAAAACCACCGCATCTCATTTTCAAGTGAATCATTCGATCCTCGTCCCAAGCTCATTCTCTACTTTCTTCTGCAAAAAATGTCTCATCAGGCTCAATTGGAATGAGAAATTCGAGAGCAGAACTTCTGTTACCAAATTTCATGTTCTCCTTGTGTCCTCCCACTTAAATTTTGATCTTTTTATTTAATTTTAGAATTAATTAGGTTAAGTAAGATATTAGGTGTCAAAATTTAAGTAGAGGGACACAAAGGGACAGAAAAATTGAGGACAGAGGATCTGCTCTTGAGAAATTCGGCCACTCTTCTTCTATTTGGTTGGTCCACTATAGGAATTCATTATTATGAAAAGGTTTACTTAAATTACCTTAAAAAATAATAAGTTTTTTTTATTAATTCAATTTTAGAAAGAATACGTGAAAATTTTTAGAGAGATAAGGTGAAAAAGTTACACGGAGAAAGTAAAAATAAGTGAAAAATTGTTAAGAGGGTGAAAAATTTAGAGAGGACGAGTACAAAAATTAGAGAGAGAAAGTACAATATTTTCATAGAGGGAAAGTGTAAAATATTTAGAGCAATAATACTACGACGATCAAAAAATTGGTACATAAAAAAGATATAAAATTATATTGTTACATAAAAAAGATACAAAATTATGTGTATGACTTTGGCTGATTACAATACTGAACCCCATTCATATATAATGAATTATTTACTAATTACACTTCGATACATTGTTTTGTAAACAAATTTTTGTAAGAGCATTTACAACAATTTTCTTATTTTTGTTCCTATTCTATAGTGTTATTGGGTCAATTTTTTTACTATGTAATAAAATCTGAAATTTAAAAGTTAAAAGTTCTAACAGTCAAAACATTAAATTAATAATAACTTGTAATTTATAATTAAAAGAAAGATTATTTGTAAGATCCCAACTTTTTATAAATAAAATTGAATTTCTTATATTCATTATTTTGAAAATAATAAGGTGTTAATTGATATAATACTTTGGTTATAGGTGAAATGTGTAAATTTTATAAAATAAGCAAGTGATTATAAAATATTCATTGTTGTCGGAAAATATTCGTTTGGTCGTAGAATACTCAGGCGATTAAAACCTAAGTGGATTTTAAAAGTTAAATAATAATAATAATAATAACAACAACAACAACAACAACAATAAAAATAATAATAATAATAGCACTAATAACAATAATAATAATAGTAGTAGTAGTGGTAGTAGTAGTAGTAGTACTACTACTACTACTACTACTACTACTAATAATAATAATAATAATAATAATAGTAATAATAATAACAATAATTGTGAGACCCCAGATTTTATGAATAAAGATTTAAATTTTTTGAAATATTTTTTTTATATTATGGTGTGGATTTGATATAATGTTATAATTGTGGGTAATATTTATAAATTTTGCAAAGTATGCAAGTTGTCATATTATATTCGATTGGTCAGGAAATATTCTTTGTGTCGGGAAATATTCGTACGACGACACAATCATTGGTGGACCCCACAACGAAATTATTGTCGGATTGAGAAAACGACAAAAATATTTTACTAAAAATAACGGCGGAAGTTTTACCGTTAATACTGTTGAACTACTCGGTAGTAAAAGTACAGTAATACGCGTGGTTGGATAGTAGCGCACGGTATTGATTATTAATGCTTACGTGAGAAGTCACTCAGTTTTGTTCAATTATTGCTATAGTAATTGTTGCATATTATCTCACGTTATTTGATTCAATTATTGTCGATATTTTATATATTATTAAATCAATAATTGAAATGACAGAGTTATTAATATTATAAATTGCAATATTAACGATGTCTAGAAGTTCTGCCAAAGAGATGTTTGGTCACCTAATTGCGCGCCAATAAGGAGAAATCCTTATTGAAAAGCCCCTTCTTTCCTGGGAACGACCTGGTCGATTAATATTGTGAATTATAATAATGATGATAAATGTTGTTAAAATTATTAAGGTGATTTTTATGCAGTTTTGCTTATTTTATAGATTCCTATTTACCCATTTTTCAAAATAATTGGTAGAAAATTTTTAAAGGTGGGGCCCACATGTGGGGGCCACATGTGGGGCCTATATGTGTTGGGAAATGATTTAGGAAATGGAAGAGTATACGTATGGAAGTATATGTGTGTTTTGAGTATATAGTGGAAGAAAATGTTATGTGAAAGTGATAGGTGTGTGATGTGTGTGTGAGTGGAAAAGTGGCAGTGTGATAGTGATGTGTAAGAGTGTAGTGAATTTGATTATTGGGTGGGTGGGGGATTGATGTTGGTTATGGGGGAGAAAAATTAAGAGGTGTATATATAATATTGATACATATAAATTGAAAACATGTGTTTATATATATGTATTATATTTTAATTTTTGTTATGATTTTATTGGTTAGTTGATTGACTTTATTGTATTTGGTTGAAGAAATAATTCGTTCATAAACAGTACACTTCCATTCTCCTATAAATAGAAGCTCATTCCTTCATTATTTCTTACAAAATCACTGAAACTCTATATAGAGAAAATTATAGAAAGAAAGAAGAAAAGATTTCTGCTACTTAACTATTTTTATATTCAGTTCTTTTACGGTAAGGGATATTTTTTATTGTACCCGTAAGGGATATTATTCTTTTATATTCATGAAGAGAACTGTCGTTATTCTATTTCTTATTATTCTGTTGGAATAACCTGTATACGCGGAATACCCTATACTTGGTGACATTCTTTTATTATTCCGTCTTTATTATTCTGTCGGAATATCCTGTCCGTGCTATACGCCGGACCTGGTTCCATCTTTTATTATTTCGTCTTTATTATTATGTCAAAATATTCTGTCTGTGTTATACGCCGGACCTGGTTCCATCTTTTATTATTCTGTCTTTATTATTATGTCGGAATATCCTGTCTGTGCTATACGCCGGACCTGGTTCCATCTTTTATTATTCTTTCTTTATTATTCTGTCAAAATATCATGTCTGTACTATACGCCGGACCTGGTTCCACTTTTATTATTCCATCTTTATTATTCTGTCGGAATATCTTGTCGGTGTGAATTTCACCTGAGCTGGTTACGTTATTATTATTCTGTTAGAATAATCTGTCTATGCAAAGTACCGCATGCATGGTGATATCTTTTGTTATTCCATTCGGTATTATACTCAGTTGATTAAAATTTTGACTTCTATACTCCATGAAATTAGTAGAATATCCTTGATATTTGCGCTTCATCTAGTATCTTTTCATGAAAATATTCTTCTGAGCATTCTTGAATTTTACTCTACAAAACAGTATCATGTTGACAATTTGGACATTATTGGTTCTTGGATAAATTTAATTCTTGAACTTGTTTTATTGAATTCTTATATCATTGTCATCATCCTCATGTTTATGTTATGTTGAAAGTCATCTGTGGCCTGTAGTGCATAGATGGACTTGGTATGATTATAACCATGGTTTACTCGGTATAATCATGACCGTAATATTATGAATGATGTGATAAAAAGTCCTCATTGGCCCGTAGTGCATTGATGGACAGTTTTTGATATGATTATGGCTATGGATTCTCTTCGGCCAAGGGAGCAAAGATGAATTGTTTTATGGCATGATCAGGACCGTTGATGAAAACACAATTATCTTTGGCCCGTAGTGCATGGATAATTTGTGGTCGTGATACTAAATAATATCCTTGGCCTGTAGTGCAGGGATGATTTAATGATGTGGATTATTTATTGAGCTGAGTCTCAGCGATAAAAGTGATGAAAAATTTTTTAAATCATAAAAAATAGTAGACTTTATTCTCTACTTGACTCTTTTAATGGTTTGTTTATTCCGCTACAGTTAAACTTGATGTCTATTGTATTTTATCAATTTAACATTGTTGAAGGCTAATGATAATTTATTTTGCATTATCTTAGTCATAATATTTCTTACTAGGCTAGTTGAGCTCACCCTTTCTTTCATTGTTCTCTTCAGGAAATGAGAACGTAGCCGGGACTAGTCGGGGAATGGAGTGATGGTTCGAGATGATGTCTTAGTAGTATTCACTATTCTGTTAAATAGTGTAATAATAAATGTAATGAGGACTAAATTGGGTGTGGATATTGTCTAAATGACAATATTTGTATTAAAACTCACAGCATGTATTTTCTCATATTTTGCACGACTGTTGTAAAATCAAGTTGTATTTGAATTTAGTACCATATATTTGGCGACTCAAGATGAGTGATGTATACCTATTTTGGGGGTGTGACAGTTGGTATCAAAGCTTAGGGATATGATCCATGGCTGAGATGTGAGACAAGAACTAGGAGGGGAGAGACGGGGAATTCCTTCGCTAGTATGACCTACCTAAGTTTATGTGGTATTTAATTGGTCGGTCAGAGTATAGAGATAATAGGTGATATGTTATTTAACCCTTATTTTGTGGCAGTATTTGAAAATGGCATCCGAGAATGTTGAGGTAAGTAATGGAGCACATGAGACTGTTGAGTCACCACTGATTAATAGCCAGGATAATGTGCAACATGATGGCGATAATCCTCCTGTAAACAACAACACTAATCAGTTGACGAACGACGGTACATTTAGGAACTTTTTAGAATTCATGCAACATCAGGCGATGGTGGCTCCTGTTAATAATGCATGTAAAAATAATGACAACCCACGGTCGGTCACCGCTAAGCAATTCAAGGAGCTGAGACCATCGGAGTTTTTGGGAAAGCCAGAACCACTTAAGGCGGAGACGTGGTTAAAGCAGATCACCTAGATATTTGATGTCTTGGGATGCTCAGAGGAGTAAAAAGCTCCATTCGCCACCTTTATGTTGCGTGAAGAGGCGGATTATTGGGGGAAATCTGTAAAACGTACCCAGCCCGACGCACTCAAGATGTCTTGGGAGAAGTTTCAAGAATTTTTCAATGACAAGTACTTTCCTGAAAGCATTCGTCACATGAAGGAGGTGGAATTCATCAAGCTGGAGCAAAACAATATGACCGTGTCGCAGTACGATGCTAAGTTTGCGGAGTTATCCCGGTTTGCATCCCATTTGGTCGATAATGAGAAGAGAATGACGCGAATGTTTCTGCGAGGTTTGAAACCCAATATACGTCAATACCTCATTTCTCACAAACTTTGTTTATATTCAGATGTTGTGAATAAGGCTCAGTTATTGGAGCGCGATAATGAGTCAGCACAACCAAAAGGCAACTACCAACAACACGATAATAATCATACCGGTGGCAACGGTAATCGGAACAATGATAACCATCGTGGGGGAAATTATCATTCCAAGAATGGTAACCACTTCGGTGGTAATCATGGCCAAGATAATAGAAGTGGACATTTCAAGAAGAGAAGGTTCAACAATGACGTGAAGACGTCGACACCAGCATCCGTTTCAAAGGAAGAATAACGACCATCGGTCGTATATTTCAAATGCGGACAGGAGGGACACATCCGTCCAAACTGTACGCAGCAATCCAAAGCGTGTTTTAATTGCGGAAGAGAAGGTCACCTAGCTCGATTTTGTCGTATGGTGAAGTCAAGTCCAGCTGGGATAGTGATGTTGAAGGATGTCCCAGACAAGCCAAAGCCGGTAGTTTAAAAGAGAGCATTTTTTTTCTCGTGACGAGGAACCTGAATAAAATTATCACGGGTAAGTTAATCATAAGCTCTTGCGAAGTCTATACCGTGTTACATACCGGTTCTACTCACTCTTTTATTTCATCTAGTTGTGTTCAATGTCTGTACTTAACTCCGGAGAAGTTAGACTTTGATTTATTTATTGAAACCTCGTTGGGAGAAACCTTCGTTACCTCCACTGTTTATAAATCTTGTTGATTCAAATCGACACTTTCACGTTATTTGTCGATCTTATCTCTTTGAAAATACTTGCCTTTGATGTGATTTTAGGAATCAATTGGTTAACTACTCATCATACTTTTCGTACGGTTGTTAGCTTTCATATTCCTAACCAACCTGTTATACGAATTCAAGCAACCAAACCACTAAAGTCAATCATTGTCATATCAAGCCATAAGTAAAAAGCCCCGATCATTTCATTATTGACTTCCTTGAGTGGAATGCACCGAAGCCAGACTTTCTGTAGGCGACGTCATGAATAACTGTGGCAAGTTGATAGGTATCAATGTGACGTGCTATCCAAGTCTTGCATGAGGGTCACAGTTTTGAATTATATTTCTATCGTTAATAAATTCCTTACGACTTCTTAGCCTACCTCAGAGCGTGAAATCGAATTTTGTACTGACCCCAGTACAAAACCCCATTTCTTAAATCCTCAAATAATTTTTCACCTAAAACGAACGTAACATGCGCCAAAGACGTTGGCTCGAGCTGTTGAACATTACGACCATACCATTCAATATCATCATGGAAGAGTGAACGTGGTAGCTGACGCGTTGAGTAGAAGATCGTATGCATTTACAAGTGCGGTGTTGTTATCAAAAAGACTCATTTCGTATAAATAATGAAGATAGAGTTAAAGACTCTAGGGACCCACGTGAAGATAATGAATATACGATTAGAATTGACTTTAAAGCCGCTCAAGCTACACACCCGGAGCTAATGAATGTGAAGAAGAAGGTTCAAGAGGGCGTTATTTTAAAAGCAATAGTTGCTGAAGAGAGGAAATCTCAACCCTCAATTTAATTGGCCCATTTGAAATCATTGATCGAGTAGGAACTGTGGCTTATAGATTCGTTTTACCGCCAAGTGTGTCGCGTGTTTATAACATTTTTAACGTATCAATGTTACGTAAATATGTGGACGACCCGAACCACATTATTGATTATCCAGGAACCTTATGTAGTTTTATGCGCCAAAAATCTTGCACATCGTAGAACCTCATATTAATGTCTGCACTTGGTCTCCTTGGACGATTGCTTTCCATTAGCTTTTACCTCTTTCAAATTATGAGAAGAGCGAGCAACACCGTAGCTGAACCCAGAGGCAAGGCAGATTATAGGTGTTGCAGAGCATCCACCTCGGGAAAATATCATGTAGTTTTGTCAAGTTCCTATTTGTTTTACTTAATCATGCTATCTTAAGGGAAATAAGCTTGACTACTTGGTAACTTTTGTAGATGATATTTCTTGAAAATACGTGTCCTTTCTTCCTGTACAAGTCCAATAAGTTGTTTGAGTTTTCTGCCAAGAATGAGAGATTCTACCTCCAAGCTAAGCTTCATAAAGCCAAATAAAATTATTAGAAGTAATTTATCAAAGGAAATTTCACGGGCTGCAGAGTAATAACCTTCTCAGAATAAAGCTTGTAGTTTTCCAAGGGTAAACACATCTTCCTTTCCTTTTATATGTTCATGATGTTATTAGCAAGTCCAACTATCTGTATTCCAAGGTTAAATTTGGTGTTTTTCCCCACTAATCTCGTTGACAAAATTATACTAATCTCTTAACTATCGGAATACATGGGCAGTATATGTAACTAGAATCTTTGTCGATCCTTCCTAGACCATGGATAGTGTTTATGATTTTTATTTACTAGTCTAGAAGAGAATAGTTTTGTATAGTAAAAATGTATAAATAATGCTTACTCTGAACATAAGCTTGTTGCTTTACTTGTTTTGTTGTTTTCATTTGTCACATTTTTAGTTAGACAAATGCAGTTTAATAATGTTAAATCTACAAATCAAATGGTGGAATTAAGTGCGCATGTTTGAATTTCTTTAAATAATAAATGAAGATGAGAAACAACAAGGTTCAGATCTGTGACACATAAGCCCAAACCAAGGGAGATCCCAAACCCTAAAAATAGTTTACTAGTTTAGAAAAACTTCAACTGCAGTATGTCGCTTTTGACCACTCGGTCACTCTCCTCTTCCCGCTTTCGTTTATCGGCAATCTATCCCCTGAAATAATTTAAATGGATAATTAATTCAAATGGTAAAAATTATAATTTCTACATCTATACCAAATTAATTTGAAGATTAATTATTGAAATTAATATCTTGTATCCCCATAATTACCGGGTAAAACCCTTACATTACGTTTTGGTAAGAACATTCCAAAATATGGCACACTTAAGTTTTGAAACACTAATATATGACGATTCAAAACTTTTTTCCTTATTTAATTCAATTTCTATTACATAAACATGATTGCAATTTTAATAAACTTCTATTGTACAGATATGATTACAATTTGATTTTATTATATACAAATGCGGTACATACTCTTATATTACCCTTGGACCACACAACCAATTTCTAGGATCAAATAGGAAGGTTATGATCGACTATAATCATACTCTAATATATTTAGCATATTTCCAAGTATAATACTCGCACAAGTAAATCTCAAACATTATTAGAAATCTTAATATGTAAAAGAAGATTTTATGAAATGTCAACTGATGCAGCCATATGAGAACCTAGTGGACATCCAATAAGCGATGGCATGTGTAACCTCAAAATGCGCTTGTTGTGACGCTATACTAGGAACAACTCAATTAGTCAGAACTCAATGTGTTTTAACTACATCTAGACTAGTTTTAATTATATTTCAATTAGTTTTAACAATTTTTTGTTGAAAGTTATTCTGACGTTTTAAGTAAACACATTTCGTACCAACTAAGTGATTTGAAGAAACCTACCCATAATGTACTTTGTACCACAAAAGTGGCATTTTTTGTTTCTTTTTCGTTCCACGTGCCGTATCGAACCACGATCTAGTAACATAGGCTAGAGTCCATTAGCTTTATTTACCTTAATTATTCATTCATCTAATGAATTAAATAAAATTATGCCGGACTTCAATTGATGGTTTTAAATGCTTAATAGGAACTTAAAAGCTAGGATTTAATCTAACTGCTGGCGATGCTCCGGCTGAGCGTAACCAAGTTATTTGCCCAGAAATCTGAATGCATGCAATTCCTATTGCAAGTTTTTAACCTAGCTTCTATTTGTGTCATATATTGATATAGGTTGTGTGACAAACTCTTCAATTCTACTTTTCTGGGTTATTGACATACGATATTATATTACTCTACAAGCATTATGGAGGATATGTACTATGCATTTCATTCTTTCCGGAAGGGGAAAAAAGTACCCCCCATCTTGGCAGTTGGCACACTCTTAATACAGTGTGAATATTACTAATAGCTGCCAAAATTTTGCAGGTGTATTCAACATATGTTGCTAACTTGCAGTTGTTTCTGTGTTTCTATTTAAATTTCACTTCTCCGTGGCCTTTTTCCAGGCTCCATGTAAGTAACTGGGTTCATGTTCTGGACCTTCTCTTTGCTTCTTCATATCAGGTACAGGGCCACCTAACCATTTCTTATATCTGTGTCTTCAGTGTTGTTTCTGACTCGGTATATATGCTCTCCATAGGAAAGCTGCAGATATGATGAAGACTTGTATCAACTTATAGCCCAGTTGAGCTGTCCTTGTAAAGCCTTGTATTTTGAAATTTTTTTCTTCTTCAACTAATTTTGTTGAAATGACACAGTCCTGACCATTGGTTCCTTTTACTTATAATCAACATGTTGTGTGATTACGGTTAGTTAGCTGCGCCAACAGCCCAAAACGATACGATGTAATTTTGATTGGTGAAATAGTGAACTGTCAAAACTGTCATGCATGAAATCCCAACGCTTCATTGTTCAAGAACCCAACATTGATTAGAATTTAGAAGGGATAATTTATTGTTGGTATAAGGACTATTTGTTGTTTATAAACAGGATTTGGAAGCTGATTCACAAGTTGAGTTGGAATAGGAGTTTTATGTGGGTAAATTTTAAATGGGAGTAATTTTTGATCCGTTTGAAATTACGGGGTCCATAATATATCAAATTGAAGCTTTCGATGAGCTCTACAAGCACTTTTGGCCATGACATACAACGTTTTAAGCCCGAAAAACATGTTTAAAGGGGTCTTATCGTTCGGTCAAAGTTTGGTCAATCTTAAGTATTATTTTAATTTTTTAGTATTTCATTGTTATCTTTTCTAATTAGGATTGGAACGCTAGGGTTTTGTAAAAGATCTTTGACAATTATTATCAATTACATTGTGCTTTCTTTTGGAGAATTCTTTATCTTCCTTATTGCAAGACTTTGGAGGTGTTTATTTAGGATTTAATGCATTTGACCGACTTTTGGTCTGAATCGGTCAGTCATTTAGTATGTTTGGTTTGAATTAAAACGATCTTAATGGTAGAATCGGTAAGCCCAACTAGATTGACCGAATAAGTTGCTATTTTTTTAACTGAATCAACCTTAAGCCACTGAATAGATTTTTTACACATGGCGCCCCTCTTTCACTCCAATTAATCTTGATAGGCGCACCAAGGTGAAGAAGAGTGGGTTGAACAAGAAAGATTTGGTGGAAGAGTTAAAGATCTGATCTGTTACAGAGAGGTGAAGAGTATAAAATAGAGAAGGGAAAATAAAGGCATAAATCACCTCTTGGTTATTCATTGATCATTATTTATAATTAACAAATGAGTTTAAAAACAATTCAAGTACAATATCTTCCTAAACTAACTCCTACAAATAATGAAACTGAAAATACAAAATTCAAACTTTATATACCAAGTCAAACAGAACCTAATTAATAACAGAAAGATAAAGACTCAGCAGCTTGCTCTATTATGCCCCCTCAAGATGGAGCTCGAGTAGAGATTCCAATCTTGGCCTTAAGAGAAAGAAATTGCGTGTGTGATAGGGGCTTTGTGAGTGCATTCGCAAGTTGATCTTTACATGAAACATGAGTAACACGCAGACATCCTGATTGGACTTGTTCACATATAAAATGAAAACCAATGGCCACGTGTTTCATTCTAGAATGAAAAACTGGATTTGAACAAAGATTTGTGGCCCCAACATTATCACAATAAATAATAGGAGAATGAGGGAGACACACGCCAAGTTCAGTCAAGAGAGAACAAATCCAGTTTAGTTCTACAGCAGTGTTAGCAACAGACCTGTACTCGGCCTCAGTGGAGGATCGTGCAACAGATCGTCGTTTCTTAAAACTCCAGGAAATCGGATTACGACCAAGATATACAATGTAGGCACTGATGGAGGAGAAATCATCACGATTCCCAGCCCAATCAGCATCTGAAAACGCATGTAAGAATAATGGCGAATCTCGGTAGAGAATAATACCTTCATTTAACGAGCCACATAGATAGCGAAGAAGAAGCTTAACAAGAACCCAATGATCTGAGGTTGATTTATGCATGAACTGTGACAACTTGTTAACAGCAAAAGCTATGTCGGGTCGAGTTAGTAAGAGATATTGTAGGCTCCCAACAATAAAACGGTATTCAGATGGATCAAAAAGTAAAAAATCGGAGTCCGAAGTGATTGGCAATGAATGGGAAGGGGTGTGAGAACTGGTTTTGCTTCCATCATTTTTGTACGAGCAAGAAGATCAAGAATATATCTTTTCTGAGACAGCAAAACACCATAAGGATGTGATAAAACTTCCACTCCGAGAAAATAAGATAGTTGCCCAAGATCTTTCAAGGAAAATTGGTGAGATAACATAGTGACAAATTGGTGAACAAAATCATCATTATCTCCCGTTATAATAATATCATCCACATAAACCAAGATATAGATAAGGTGACCACTATTTTGGGAAATGAATAGAGAGGTGTCGGCTAGTGAATTATGAAAACCCGAAGCAAGAAGAAATTTACGGAGTTCAGTATACCAAGCTCGTGGAGCTTGCTCGAGCCCATAAATAGCTTTCCTAAGCTTACAAACATAAGATGGTTTATCATGATAAACAAAGCCTTGTGGTTGTGACATATAGACATCGTCAGAAAGATGACCTTGTAAAAATTCATTATTGATATCCAGTTGACGAAGAGACCATCCTCGACTAACAGCAAGGCTCAAAACAAGGCGCACCGTAGTTGGCTTGACCACAGGACTAAATGTATCATGAGAGTCAAAACCAGGGCATTGATGAAATCCTTTGGCAACTAATCGCGCTTTGTACCTGTCAATAGAACCATCAAAATGTCTTTTAATGCGAAAAATTCACTTACAACCAACTATATTTTGACTAGAAGCAGGAGGAACTAGCTCCCATGTCCCATTTCGAACAAGAGCATCATATTCTTCAGACATGGCCCGATGCCATTTTTGATCCTTGAGGGCTTGGGTCGCAGTGGTAGGTTCTATATCGGTAAGAGGAGATAGTTGAGTGGAAAGGTTTAGTTTTTGGATAGGTTTGGTAATTTTGTTTTTGGCTCTGGTTACCATAGAGTGTGTATGAGTGGGTTGAGATGTAGAGGGATGTGAAGTGGTTTCTAATGTAGGTTGTGGGTTAGGGGACGGTGGAGAGGTAGTGGATGGTTGAGATTGTGTGTTTGTGGTTGAGGGCAAAGATGGTGAAGATGTCACACACGGGGGGCACCTAGAAGATTGCACGTTGGATGGGGTGACGTCTTGTGGCACATATGTTGGCAACGGAACAGTGATAGGTGAAGGAATCCAAGTGGAGATTGTATCAGGTTATGTAGGAGGAGATTGAGTGGAGAGTGTGTGAAAAGGGAACACGGACTCAACAAACTTGACATGTCTAGACACATATGTTTTTCTAGAAGATGAATGAAAGCATAAATATGCACTTTGAGTAAGAGAGTAACCTAGAAAAACACATGGTATAGAGCGAACATCAAGCTTGTGGGAAGAGTAAGGGCGAAGCCAAGGATAACATAAACAACCAAATATCCTAAGTTTTGAGTAGTTAGGGGTTGTTCTAAAAATTTTCTAAAAAGGAGATGAAAAATTCAGTGTTGGAGTTGGCATTCTATTAATTAGGTAGACTGCAGTAGCAAAGGATTGAGGCCAAAAGGTTAAAGGTATTGAGGCATGAGAGAGTAGAGAAAGACCTGTTTCAACAATGTGACGGTGTCTTCTTTCGGAATACCCATTGTGTTCAGGTGTGTGTGGTGGAGTAGTAAAAGAAGAAATGCCATGTGTAGCTAAAAAACTAGCAAACACTTTGTATTCACCACCATTATCTGAATAAAGGGTATGAATTTTATTTTCAAAGTGTTTTTCAACAATGGCTTTAAAGCGTATAAATACAACTTTGACTTCAGATTTTTGTTTAAGGGGATAAAACCAAATGTATTTAGTAAAGTGATCAACAAAGATGACATAATATTTAAAACCATCATGTGACACAATAGGAGAGGTCCAGACATCAGAGAAAATAATTTCAAGTGGTCGAGAAGAAATAACAGAGGATGTGAAAAATGGTAATTTGTAGCTTTTATTGCATTGACAAGCATTACATAAAAAATCAGATGACATAGAGGAAGACAAATCTAACTGATAATGAAAAACAATTTGTTTTAAAATGGGAAAGGCCGGATGTCCTAATCTATGATGCCATGCAGATGAAGTAGTCTTGACACTAGAGAAAGCTAATAATGGAGAGGATGTTGGAGAGGAAACTGGCCATTCATACTCCCCATCCTTCGTTTGCCCCTTCAAAAGGATTGCTCCCGTGCAAAGTTCCTTCACAAGAAAAGAAAAAGGTAAGAATTCAACAGAAATATTATTTGATGTGCAAAATTGGAAAATGGATATAAGATTCTTTTTCATCTTGGGTACACAAAGAACATTATCTAATGTAAAATTTGTGTTGGAAGAGCTAATGGAGGTAGAACCAGTGTGAGTAATGCGGAGACCCGAGCCATCGCCAATCATTATGTCATCAGAACCAGAATATGGAGCATGAAGAGATATATTGCTCAAGTCTTCAGTAACATGATGAGAAGCTCCACTGTCAAGTAGCCAATTTGGAGTGTTGGAAGTGGTGTTTGCAGCAAAATGAGCACGAGGCTGCCATGGTGTGGTGGAGTTGGTTGTCGGTGGACTTGGATTTGTGGAGGGCTGAATTTGTACGAAACGAAAAGATGGACATTTTTTTGCGGTATGGCCCTGTGTACCAAAAATTTGGCAAAATCCAAGATAAGGGTGTGGGGAAGGTCTATCACTGCGATAGAAATTAAGCCCAACATGGGAAGAAGTAGTGGAGTGATTTTTGGTATTTTGCGATGGGCGCCAACCCGTACTGTTGTTTCCAGAATTTGATGATGAACGCCATTTAATATTGTTGTTTCCTGGGTAAGAATTTGGTTGTCAACCTAAGTTTGTACGACTTGCAGGATTTGCTGAAGCTGGGAAGTGTGATGGTTCTGATTTTGTTCCGTCAAGAGACACTTCAAAATTCAGGAGTTTTTCATGGAGTTCGTCGAAGGAGATTGAAGTGTCCCGAGCTTGAACAGCTCGTACTAGCTCTTTGTAGTCATCACCAAGACCATCAAGGATTCTCTCCGTGAGATCATCTTCATCACGGTCTGAAGAAAATCTGTAATGCTACGAGAACCTTCGACATATCCTTAAGATGGCTTTTAACTTGCTTGATGCGTTCGCGAGACGGCTTGGCATATGTATTGGCTAGGATAGTTCAGGCTTCTTGAGAGGTTTTGGCTCGAGCAATAAACTGAATGATTGTGGGAGAGATAGATCCTATAAGTGCATTGAGAATCAACTGGTCTTGGCGCACCCAAAAAGTATGGGCTGGATTCATTATTGTTGTTGTGGAGTTCTCTGTCAAATTTGGTGGTGGGCAAGGTTTTGAGCCATCAATGTAACCAAGTAGATCATAACCGATGAAGAGTGTTTGGAACTGGAGTTTTCAGGAGACATAGTTGTTGGTGGTGAATTTTAGAGGAGCTTGGGCAGAGATGTTAATGGTGATGAGTTGAGCTTCATTGGTACTAAGAGTTGTTGAATTGATTGGAGTTGTCATCTTTGATCACTAGTGATAAAGATAGTTGGTGGCCTAGTTAAACAGGCTGGATCAAAGAGAGCCTTTGGGCATTATGCTCTGATACCATGTTACAGAGAGGTGAAGAGTATAAAATAGAGAAGGGAAAATAAAGGCATAAATCACCTCTTGGTTATTCATTGATCATTATTTATAATTAACAAATGAGTTTAAAAACAATTCAAGTACAGTAGCTTCCTAAACTAACTCCTACAAATAATGAAACTAAAAATACAAAATTCAAACTTTAAATACCAAGTCAAACAGAACCTAATTAATAACAAAAAGATAAAGACTCAGCAGCTTGCTCAATTATGATCTACTTTTTTCATTTTCATCACGACGGTTCGTCAAAGTCGCATTCCTTTCGCTGTGACAGAGTGGATCCCGTCGACGGTTTCTTTGACGATATGAGTGTCAGCAGTCTGAGCAGATGAGTAGATTTGTTGTTCGGCGTCGAATTTCCATTTGGTTCGATTGAGGAATTGTTGATTTTGTTTTGTTGTTTGTTTTGATTTTGTTATGTTGTTCGATTGATTTAGTGTTTTTTGGACTTGCCAACTTTCAAGAATATTCAATTCAGTAGGGTTGAAATCTTCAAAAAAACAAATTCAATTTAATTATTAATTCTTTTACAAGTTTATAAAGTTTATAATTATATTAATCCTAAATTAAAAATATGTGTACTAGTTTTGAATTTAAAAATATTTTAAAAAATCAATATAAATTTTATATTTAGCAACAAAGAGAGTATTTATATATTAATATTGTAGTAAACTTATTTTTCGGTACGTTCATACTAATATACTTGTTCATCATAGTTCAGAGGGGTAAAATAGTAAAAAAAATATTATTATTTAAATATTTCAGGCATATCAATTATCAAAAAAAAATTTTATTTAGTATTTGACTTCATTCAGCTCATTTAAATTGATTAAACATTCAGAATGATTTCATTCAGTTTTATCAAACAACCATTTTAATCTATTTTTTGTGTTAATATGTTAAACTAACCATTACCCAATATTGCATTAAATTTTGGTCCAAACATTTTATAAAAAAAAGGGTAAAATGCAAATGTGGTCACTGTATTTTTAAGTATCGAGCCTCTTCAACGCAAATCGAGCCCCTTTCTGTTTAAAAATTTGGATAATTGTCAAAAAAAAATTAGTGAAGCCTAGGATTCAAACTCGAAACCTTAACTTTGAAATCTTAATCATTACACCACAATCCAAGTTGTTAAATTTACTTGAGGATTAATTGTTATACCAAAACATTTCATCTCCTCCAGCTCCACCAGATTATTAATTATTATTAATAAATTATAATTCATCCCCCTTTTTTTTCTCCAGGGAATTACCACAGCTCACTACTTGAAACCATCCATCATCCCTCTTGTTCACTGCTTCAAGGAAATCTTTTTCGGTAACAGTTTTCCTTTTTGCTCGAATGGCATACATACCAGCCTCTGTGAAGACACTTCTTATGTCCGTCCGCTCATGAACAAAAAGCTTTATTGTTTAAGAAGGCAAAAACCAAAATCACCATTGAAGATATCTAGAACACACCAATAACAACAACAAATAATAAACCCACTTTAATCCCACCAAAACCACTCAAATCAAATTCAACAGTCCCTTAAACCCACTCTACCAATTCCACAAAAACCCACTTTAATCCCACCAAAACCCAGTTCAATCTCATCAAAACCCACTTCTATCCTGCCAAACTCCAGTTTAATTACAGAACAAATAGTCTCTTCCCCAACCCAAATTAGCGCCAAGAAGTGATTCCAATCCAACACCCCAAATTCGTTGAATCCTATCGATCAAGACCCAAATAAACAAAGCAAATTTGAATTTCTGTCAAGATATTCTTCCCAGATTGACGGTGATTTTGTTTTTGAGATGATTAAGAAGCCAAATTTGGAGTGTTGTCCTTAATTTTGCCTAATTTATAATTTTGGGTTTGAATTTAACGAACCCTAACTTTTTGAGATCTAAAAATGTTGAGTTTTAGATGGGAGAGACGACAATGGAGATATGTTGTTTTTAAATTAATGTGGGAATATTTGTCTTTTAATATTCTGTTCAGGAAATGAATTGATAGCTAGGCATGCCGTGCTCAAGTGGTCTCATTACCAAAATTTCAAGTCAACGCACATGCGGCATTTAAGGGCTCAATATCCAAATTTATGAATAGAAAGGGGCTCGATTTGTGTTTATAAAAAAACAAAGGCTCAATACTTAAAAATACCTAAAATTCAATAATCACATTTGCATTTTAGCCTAAAAGACGAGGTAGTTCACAAATTGCTTTGAATATCACGTTCTATTCACAGAGGTAATAAAGGATCAATTCATAAACAAAATGTGATATTACTGGTGAGAAAAAGGTCTGTTTTTATTGGGATGCAAATGATCCGATTCAATCTGAACTTTGACGAACTTGAATTGATTGTAATTTTAATATTATTTTTTTATGAAAATATTAAAATTATTTTAATTAAATTAGAGATGAAGAGGTACACATTATTATTTATTAATTATTTAATAAAAATGTTTACTTATAATCAATTATTAAAAAACAAAAAGATGTTTTAAGTTATAAAAAAAGAAAATTACTACAAATTTAGCAATTATTAATAAGACAAACTTTAAAAGTTAATATGAAATAACCAACTATTTGTATTTAGAATTTAAAAACATTAAACATGTAAGAAATATAATTCGAATTCAATCATCTCACAAGCTACTCGCGAACAATCGAACCGAACTGTTCGCGAACAAAGTCGAACCGAACCAAATGATTCACGAACATGTTTGATAGAGCAATCGAATGTGATACCATGCGCGAACTCGACTCGACAAATTAATCAAATCGAACCGAACTCGAACTAACCCGACCATGTTTGCGAAAAATTCAGATCATTGGCCTAGTTTTTACTAAAACCGGTGTCTACATATTGCTACTGATGTTAGGCGCGTTTAGTGTTTTTGAGAGTTCTAAACGCACTTGAAGATCTTGTATGTTTACTACCGTTTGAGTGTTTAGTGTGTTTGGAGTTCCAAAACATTAAATGCATTTGAAAATTTTATTTGTCTAAAAATAATTTAATTCAAATACAATTTATTTAACTCATGAATACATTATTTTGAGCTTATGACAATAGTATTTGAAGCGTTTTACTTCCAAATATACCGTATTAATGTTGTTGTACTTTTTTTTTTAAATACGTATATAAATTATACTTTGCTCGGGACGTAGGGATTATATATGCGCACAAAAAAAGTGTGCGCTCATTGAGTCAATGTTAGCGTTGACTTTTTTATGTCAATTGTGCAGGAGACGATCACGGTTCAATTGATTAAAAATAGATCAAAAGCCAGAGCAGAGCGTTGATTGTTCGCTTCATATTGGAGAGACAATGAAGAAGGTATTGGTGACCGGTGTTTCCGGTTACCTAGGTGGAAAACTCTGCCACGCCCTACTCAGACAAGGCCACTCCGTTCGGGCGTTCGTCCGCCGTACCAGCGACCTCTCCTCCCTCCCACCGCCCTCCCACGACTGCGCTCTCGACTTCGCCTACGGCGACGTCACCGACTACCAGTCACTCCTTCAAGCATGTTCCGGCTGCCAAATTATCCTCCACGCTGCGGCCATCGTCGAGCCCTGGCTTCCAGATCCTTCCAAATTCTTCTCCGTGAGCTCAACTTCCCAAATTTCATTCATTTTCACTTTAATTGAATATTTATTTACTCAAAAATCAATTCTCCATTGAATATTATTGGTACTAGTATTAGGAGTGAGCACAAATCGGTTAAAACCGAAAAACCGAACCGAACCGAATTTTTTTAACCGAATTATTTCGGTTTTTCGGTTTTTTTTACAATTTCGGTTATATCCGAATTATTATTCACTATTCGGTTTCGGTTTCGGTTTGGAAAAACAGGTTATTCGGGTATCCGAATAACCGAACATTACTTATTAAAAAATTAATTTTATAATATAATAATAATAACAATAATAATAATAATAATAATAATAATAATAATAGTAATAATAATAATAATAATAATAATAGTAATAATAATAATAATAATAATAACAGTAATAATAATAATAATAATAGTAATAATAATAATAATAATAATAATAATAACAGTAATAATAATAGTAATAATAATAGTAATAATAATAATAATAATAATAATAATAACAGTAATAATAACAGTAATAATAATAATAATAATAATAATAATAATAATAATAATAATAATAATAACAGTAATTCGGTTTTTTCCCGAATTACCGAAATTACAATTCGGTAATTCGGTATTCGGTAATTCGGTTATTGTTAAATTTCGGTTATTAGTTCGGATAGCAAAATCAACATTATTTCGGTTTTCGGTTATAACCGAATAGCTTATTCGGTTCGGTTATAACCGAATGATCACCCCTAACTAGTATTCCCTTACTTTTTACATTGAATATTTTTATTTTTTGTAAGTAGATATTCTAACACAGGGCCCGTTCGGGAATGATGAATTTTAAATTTCTTAGAACTTAAAATATAAGATGCCTTATAATTTGTTTTAAGTTGTGACAAAGTAAAAATATTTGGCATCAATTTGAATTATAATTCAAAAATTGTTCTGGTCATAATGACTTACAAATTAAAATAATAATGGTAAAGATTACTAAAAAAAGAGGGACAAAATAGAATAGGGGTAAGACAAACATTATATCTGGTCAAATTAAGTCATTTTTAAATAACTTATAAGTCATTTTAAAATAAGTTACAAATACTTATTTCTTCTTTTTTTTGACTTAAAACTCAACTTATAAGTAGAAAAATAAGTCAATCCCGAACAGGTGAATAGTAACAAATGACTTATAAGTTGGTTTGACCAACTTATAACCCGAACAGGCTCTAAATTTTGAGAATTTGGTTGAAATGATAGATTAATGTTGGAGGTCTGAAGAACGTATTACAAGCATACAAAGAGACGGGAACGATAGAGAAGATTATATACACGTCGTCGTTTTTCGCTTTAGGGTCAACTGATGGATATGTAGCAGATGAAAATCAAGTAATTTTATGTTTTTATTCAATAATTTATACTATGATTTGCTGCTTGATCATCTGTAATTTAGTGATATTTAGAAAAGTTTGTGTTTTTGAAATTGTGATAATTAGATTCATCCTGGGAAATTTTTCTGTACGGAGTATGAGAAATCGAAGGCGGTTGCTGATAAGATTGCTTTGGATGCTGCATCTGAAGGGGTGCCTGTAGTTGCGGTTTATCCAGGAGTTATATATGGTTCAGGCAAAGTCAGAACTGGAAATGTTGTTGCTAATTTGGTAAAAAAATTCATTTTATTTTATTTTAAATTTTTTTTTTTTGGGGGGGGGGGGGAAACTTGATGATCTTTTTCCTGCTTTAATTGAGCATGGTGCATTGGATTTATTAGTGCCAATTGCATTGTAAAATATTTATATCTGCATGAGCTCTAATTCTGTTCACATGCAATGTTCTTGAAGCAAGGGAGATCTTTTACGGGTAATTACTCATTATAGTCTGTACTAATAATGCACCATACCTGGATATGTATTCGGATGTAGGAATGCGTCTGCAGTCTCTCTTCTTGGTAGATTATTGTACATCTTTTTTGGTATATACAGATAATATGCAGGACCAGAAACTGAAATTTTTTGGAGCTACAAGAATAGTTCTTAAATCATTAGCACCACATTAAAATATTTCTCCAAGAGTAGCTGTTAATACGAATAACAGATTGAAAGTAAACATTGTCCTGTCAGATTATAAATTTTAATTTTTGTGATCTCTTATGTGTATTTGTCCTTCTCTCAGATCATCGAAAGGTTTAATGGACGATTACCCGGTTATATAGGTCAAGGAAAGGATAAGTTTTCTTTTAGTCATGTTGATGACGTGGTAGAAGGGCACATTACAGCTCTCAACAAAGGTCGACCTGGTGAAAGATATCTTCTTACTGGAGAAAATGCGTCATTTATGCAAGTTTTTGATATAGCTGCTATCATCACTCAGACAAAAAAGCCTTGGTTTAGCATCCCTTTATTTGTGGTTGAGGTTTATGGATGGGTATCAGTTCTTATATCTAGAATAACAGGAATGCTACCCCTGATCAGCCCTCCGGTATGCTCCTTGTGGTTCTTCCTAAAGAGCTGTGTTATTTATATTTTGTTTCTTTTACTAATTTGTTGCATCTTTGTTACTTCTTTTGGATAAGAAAAACAAAATTAAGAAAAGAGATAATGGCTTACATCTATAATTGTGGCATTTTCAAATCTCTCATCAAAATTTATAAGAGTCGGAGCTAGTATGTTTGCGAGATTCAAATAGTTAAAGAGAATTTATAATTACTGCTGTGTTTTTCTTCCAAAATTTTGGGTAAACAATTCAACCCCAAGTTTGATGATTGTGGTACTTTGGAAACTAGGGAGGATGTTTTTCCATTTTAAAACTAACAAGGAGTATTGCACTGTCTAGAGTCTCACGGTTCCTAGCAATCATAACTCTGTCTAGTTGTCTACACATATTGCCTCCATCACGAGTCTCATGACATCACTGCCACCTCCAGTGCCCAAGCACTAAAACCATTGCCACTACATTACCATTGTCATTTGACCCCACTTTTCTGCTTCTGCCACGATCGTCACTTCTCTGCTTGTTTTACCCACGAAATCATGTTTGTCATTGTGCCAACAGGCAGACTCTTCTACACTGATGTCACTGACGCCATATCGAAACAATCTCCAGACATTGTGATTCCCCCTTTCTAATTATCAGTACCAGCATACCACAATCATTGTTGCCACTGGTGCCACCAAAATTATACCAGCCTAAATAATTCTTCCATGACTTTTGAGTCTTTATTATGCTTTATTTAGTTTTAATGACTTGTAACCAACACTTTTAAACTAAAACTTACAGTGGTTTCACTTGCATATAGATTGGGTTTGCACATGGGCTCTGCAAATTTTGCTCCTTGGCCCTGAACATTTTATATATATATTTCTACATTTATTTTTATTTTTCCTTTTTCTTTCTTATTTGTCTGCGTTTTTCAAGTCCCAAACAAATATATGTGAATTAAAATGAAACAATATTTATTTTAAATTGGATGAATTAAGTACTCCTGCACGTATATTCAAATTTTTGTATAAATAAAGTAACTAACCATAGTTAGAAAAAATTATACAGGTAGGTATTTTTTATATATTTGAATTTGAATTTGAACTTGAATTTAAAAAGTTTGGTCATTGGTGGATAAATTTGAATGGTGACTGATGAGTAAATTGTCCTCTGCAGATTTGACTAGAGCACATAAATGGTAAATATCCGTACGGCGTGCCTCTGCAGATTTCACCCATATGGAAATTAAAAATTTACAGCTTGATAAATCCAGATAATTTTACCCAATCAAATTCTACCTGTGAGGTAACTAGCACAAGTCAGCAGTAACTCCATCATTTCCCCTCCATTTCATAGTGGAAATCCAACGGTCGACTGTATATTTTTACTCCTTCCACAGTTCCCATTGCATTACATAGTTTCTCTCTCTGAAAAATTCCAAGAATCTCTTTCTCTCTCTAAATTTGCAGCTCAAATTCATACACAAAAATGGTGATGGGTACAACGGAAACCAAATACGAGGAGTTACGCCGGCAAAGATTAGAAGAAAACAAGAAAAGGATGGAAGAACTTCACCTCCCACAGCTCACTCTTGCTCTCAAACCCTCTTCTCCTAAACCCTCTCTTAAACCCTCTCCGGTCAGTCATCTATTTATTTTTTTTACATTTGACCGTATTCACAAACTTATTCAAAAAAACAGGAAAAAAAAACCTCTTTATAAAACTAATTTCCTCTCTCATTTATTTTCAAAAATGAAAAAAGATGAAACGGGTCAAGCGGACAGAAGTGGTGGAGGTGAGAAGATCAAGTCGTGTTGCAAATTTGCCTGCCCCTGTCTACAAAGAAATTGTATGTTTTTTTAACTATGAGTATTACCCACAATTTTTTTTGGGTTTGTTTATTATTTCATACATTTTGATTTTATTTATGATTACAGGTTTCTTATGAACGTTTTGTTATTCCCAGAAGGTATATTCTTGGTTGCTACTACCAATTTCTGGGATTTGTTTGTTCTGCTTTGATTGTTTATTAATCTTATAAGTTTGTTGTTAATTATGTACAGAATCCATAGTTATAAGAGGGATTTGTCAAACCGGGTGTATGCATCGGATGAAGGTAGGGCCTCTGCTACATTGAAAGCAGAGGAATTGGAATCGAGTCTTGGAGCTGATTATCCTACTTTTGTCAGGCCAATGCTCCCGTCACATGTCACTGGTGGATTTTGGCTGGTAAGTGTTCTTTGTTATATCTGCTTCCATTGTTTAAATTGTTACTCTCAATCTCATGTTAAATTTGTTCATTTTAATAGTACATTTTAGTTTGTACCATTAAAGGGATTTCTGCAGTTAGTGGAAAATGTTGTTGATCAAAAATATATTGATAACGCCATAAGAATTGGTCTGATTCTTTTTCTGAAGTAAGTATTTTTAAAAATGTAATGAACAGGGCCTTCCAGGTTATTGGTGCAGGAAACACCTTCCAAAGCGTGACGATACTATTACATTAATTGACGAGGAAGGAGAAGAGTATCCAACAGTGTACTTGTTCTATAAATCAGGACTAAGTGGTGGATGGAGAGGGTTTTCGATTGCTCATGAGTTGGTAGATGGGGATGCATTGGTGTTTCAGTTGATCCGACCAACTGCATTCAAGGTGATAATTGTAAAATGGACATTGCATAATTGTTGTTGGTTTTTCATGTTCCACAACCTATTTTTTGTTTGTCTTAATAAACCTTAAATCCTACCAAAGCCCTTGATGAATGAATATAACCTCATCATAGTCACTGATTTCAATCCCCTCACTTTTAGGACCAAGCTTACATGTTCCCAAGTTTTTAATTCATCTTCCATTTGCAGGTGTACATTATAAGGGTGAAAAGTTTTGAAAAGGGTAGCACCCTTGAGAATATGGATCAATGCTGGTAAGATACTGTACCCTACCCAATTTTGTTTATGACATTGTTACTAAGTTCATTTGGTTAAAAACAAATTTGGTCAACTATCTCGAGTTTTTGATAGAAACCACATGGAAAATCAATAACAAGAGCCAGTGCTGATTCTATAAACTGAGCATGAATAACTGGTTCAAGTTCATTATCATCCATCCCTATAGACTGAAATCTTTGAAAACACAAATTTTGAATGCTCTAGATTGATCTGCTATTATTTCACAGGCCTAAGGTAGATTGATCATTTGATTGTGCCTTGCTCTATATTTGACTCTTTTAGTCTTTAGAATACTTATCTAATGTATGTATGTATGCTTTCATATCACTATTTCTGACATGTTATTAAGTGGGCATGAGTTTAGTGCATAGATTTCTCTTGCAGGTGAAGGATTGGAGGCACAATTTTGGTCATGCAGTTGGGCGTAGTATTCAGGCTCTAATCTGGGAACATACATAGATGGGATCCTAGTCTATAACTTTAGTGATAATGTATGAACTATTAATTAAACGGTTTGTTGTGCACCTTATTGACTGATATGGTTCTAAAGTTGAATAAAGAAGTTTATAATAATTCTATGGCTCCAAAGTTCAAATTATTGAAATCAGTTTCAGTTGATGATTTTAAGATTGCAAGATTTGAGTTTCCATCTTTTTATGGGTACTATGAGTTGACATCTTTTTATTTTTTGTTACACTATAAAATTGATATTTAATAGGAGATTCACAAATATTTTCTTCCAAGTACTTGCTTTAGAGTTGAGCACACTAACACAAGTGTATCTAACAGGATCCGGTTAGAGTGAAATTGATACAAATTTTACCTTAGTAAGTTTGTATAACTCATGCAATGAAGAAATTATGTAGAATTTGTTACGATGAAATTAATGTCAGTTTCACCCTAATCAAATCCATCTAATAGGTAAATGTAATGCTTTCAAAACTCAATAAAATAAGAAGATTTTTGTTCACCCTCAAAAACTACCATTTATAATATTTATTTATTGATACTATTAATATATTTTTCTTTTATAGTTATTCTTCAAAATAATAAATAATTAATTTAATAGTGATGGTATGATAATAAAAGTATTATTATAATAAAAAAACATTGTGAATTATATACTATTTACCAATAAAAACAATACTTTTTGTTGATAAATAGGACATTTTTGTGTAGGGCTGAGCATTCGGTTATAACCGAACCGAAATAGCTTATTCGGTTATAGCCGAAAACCAAAATTAACACTATTTTGATATCCGAATTGTTAACCGAATTTGGAGATAACCGAATTACCGAATAACCGAATTTACTATTCGGTTATACGGTTAATAACCGAAATGTAAGACTTCACTAAAAAACTTCTGTTACAAAACCTGCACAAAAATTTATGTTCTTCATCATCTTCCATCATTTGATTCACAAACAAATCCTCAATGAGTAAATTCCCAAAAACCAAAAATGTTTTAAAAAATTGAAAAATCCTATCATACAATTAAAGCAAAACTATACATATGCCAAATACCCAAAAAGAAGCAAAATAAGCATTTCTGTAGGGAGGGGACATCCGGACATGGTTAAGTATGCCAATACCCAAAAAGGAATCAAAATCCTATCAAATATGCTTATCTCAGTTATCTGGTGCCGCCTCCGCAGCTGCCTTCCTCGTCGCCCAGTCACCACTACTCACAAACTCAACCAAACACCGCAGGTGACAGGAGAAAAATCGAGAGCAGCTGCAATCGATGTGAAGGGAGGGTTTAGTGATGTGAGACGAAATTAAGCTAATGGCGGTGACGCAGGCAGAGCGCAGCGGACTGCGGAGTTGTAGCACCGCCATATGGCATCGGCAGCGAAATCGAGAGCAGATCTGAGGAAAACTGAGGGACGATGACAGGGAGAGAAATCGAGAGCAGATCTGCGGGATAAGGGTTGAGATCTGAGAGATTGATTTGGTGAGAGAAGATGAGAGTTGACTGTCGAAATAGGCAAGAGATGAGAGTCTTTTGAGTTTTTTGAGTTTTGAGATTAGAAAAACTGAGAGATAGAGGAGACTGAGAGATATTGGAGTTTCTGAGTAAATGACTCTCGTCACCTGAGGAGACTAATACATAAATAAGAGTCAGAATATTATTTTAACTTTGCAAGAATTTGTTCGGTTATTCGGTTAAACCGAATAACCCAAAACTAATACCCGTACAAATTAACCGAAAACCGTACAAAAATTCGGATATAACCGAAATAGTAAAAATAACCGAATTGTCAGAATATTTCGATTAAATTATTTCGGTTGTGTTCGGTTTTTCGGTTATATACGTTTTTTGCTCAGTCCTATTCTTGTGAAAGGGAGGGAGTAGTTGGTAGTGGCTAGCTAGTAGTAGTCTAGCATAACTGCATAAGAAAAACATGGAACTCCGTGCATTATGCACTACTGTATTAATTAATGAGTAGTTCTAGGGCGACATTGTTTGCTGACAGTTTTTTGCGACATTTTTTTTGTTTTTTTTATAGTACTTCTTAAAAAATGTATAGTATTTATTTCAACTGAAATTTTTATAAAAAATAGTATTTTAGGTGTAAATTGAATACATACAAGAAACAGGGTTATACAGACTGTACAGGCCCTATTTCTTGTATGTATCCAATTTATACCTAGTTGCAATAAATACTATACATTTTTTAAGGGGTACTACAAAAAAAACCAAAAAAAAAAAAGAAAAAATAAGTCACTAGACAATGTCACAAAAAAATGCCCCCCTAGAATTTCTTTTAATTTAGGGGCTACTTGTTTACATTTGAGTCCGAATCTATCGAATAAGGACTATTTGTTTAGAACTGAATATAATTGAATGGTTGAATGACTGAATTGATCAGTTATTAAATACGTTTATTTTAGTAAAAATTATCTAAATAGTTGAATCGGTCCGATGATTAAGCTGCATGGTCAAGTCAAATTTTTTTTACTAAATAGTTGAATGAGTAGCTGAATAAAGTAAAAACAAATATTAACTATTATATTAAGTAATATTAAATAAATTTACAACAACTTTAAATTTTTTCAGAGATGTAAAATAATAAAATTTTGTTATTCAGATGTTTCAAACATGTTAATTATCAAATAATTTTTTTCATTTTTTTCATTCTTTTTTATCAAACACCCCTAAGTCATTTAGACTATTTGTTTTATAATCTATAAATTCTGAATGTATTTGAACAATTTATTTAAAAAATTATAGATGAATCAATAAGAAATTATGTTAAATGATAGATAATTATAAATTACATTTAATATCCATCTTTTTTTATTATTGTAAATAAATTTTGTTATGTACAAATTATTTTTTGATTTTTTTCTTTAATAAATCGGTCAATAAGCAATTTAATTAATGTTATTGTAGTCTTTTATTTTGATTTTATGGACTAATAAAATATTATTAAAAAATTAATGTTTATTCTTAAAATTATATTACTACTAGTATACTCCATTAAAGATTGTTCACAAATTTATATTTAATTTTTATTAAATAACATTATTTGTAAGACCCCAACTTATTATAAATAAATTAAATTTTCCTCTATTCATTATTCTAAATTAATAAGGGTTAATTTGATATAATACTTTGGTTATGGGTGAAATGTGCAAAGTTTACAAAATAAGCAAGTGGTTATAAAATATTCATTATTGGGTCCCTAGAGTTTTTAACTCTATCTTCATCATTTGTAAGTTATACGAAATGAGTCTTTGTGTTAACAACATCGCTCTCGTAAATGTATACGATCTTCTATTCAACGCGTCAGCTACCACGTTCGCTCTTCCACGATGATATTAAATGGTACGATCGTAATCTTCAACAACTCGAGCCAACGTCTTTGGCGCATGATACGTTCATTTTAGTTGAAGAAATATTTGAGGGTTTAAGAAATGGGTTTTGTACTGGGGTCAATACAAAATTCGATTTCACGCTCTAGGGGTAGGCTAGGAAGTCTTCAGGAATACATCAGGAAATTTATTAACGATAGAATATCATTCAAAACTGTGACCCTCATCCAAGACTTGGATAATACGTCACATTAATACCAACTGTGACTTCTATCCCTTAGCCTGGATAGCACCTCACAATGATACCTATCAATTTGCCATCTTCATTTATGATGTCGCCTACAGAAAGTCTGGCTTCGGTGCATTCCACACAAAGAAGTCAACAATTAAAGGATCGGGACTCTTTACTTATGGCTTGATATGACAATGATTGACTGTAGTGGATTGGTTGCTTGAATTCGCATAACAGGTTGGTTAAGAGTATGAAAGCTAACAACCTTACAAAAAGCATGATGAGTAGTTAACCAATCGTTTCCAAAAATTACATCAATGCAAGTATTTTCAAAGAGATAAGATCGACAGGTAACGTGAAAGTATTTATTTGAATCAAACAAGAATTAAAAACAGTAGAGGTAATGAAGGCTCCTAATAACGAAGTTTCAACCAATAAGTCAAAGTTTAACTTCTCCGGAGTCAAATGTAAACGTTGAACGCAAGCAAGAGAGATAAAATAACGGGTAGAACCGGTATCTAATAAGTCATAGACTTCGCATAAATTTATAATTAACTAAGCCGTGCTAACTTCGTTCGGGTAACTTGCTTTTTGAGGAGTCACAAAAAACGCTCTTCCTGAAATCACTGACTTTGTTTTGTCCGTATCCGGCTTTGGTGCCTCCATCCTAGCTGAACTTATCCTCGGTGAATGACAAAATCGGGCTAGGTGACCTTCTCTTCCACAATTATAACATGCTTTGGACGGCATCGCGTAGTTTGGACTGATATGTCCCTCTCCTCCGCATTTGAAACATATGATAGGTGGTCGTTCTCCTTCCTTAACAACGGGTGCTGGTGCTGACGTCTTTACATCATTGTTGAATTTCCTCTTCTTGAAATGTCCATTCTTATTATTTTGACCATGATTACCACCGATGTGGTTACCGTTTCTGGCATGTTGATTCCCTTCACGCTTATTGTCACCGCTTCGATGACTGCTATCACTGGTACTATCATTTTGTCGGCTGCTCTCTTTTGGTTGGGTTGACTCACTATCGCGCTCCATTAACTGAGCCCTATTAACAACATCTGAATACAAACAAAGTTTATGAGAAATGAGGTATTGACGTATCTCGGGTTTCAAACCTCTTAGAAACATCCGCGTCATTCTCTCCTCATTATCAACCAAATGGGACGCAAACCGGGACAACTTGGTAAACTTGGCTTCGTACTGTGACACAGTCATGTTCTTTTGCTCTAGTTTAATGAACTCTACCTCTTACATGTGACGAATACTTTCGGGAAAGTACTTGTCATTGAATAATTCTTGGAACTTCTCCCAAGTCATCTTCAGTGCGGCAGGTTGAGTACGCTTTACAGATTTCCACCAGTAATCTGCTTCTGCCCGCAACATGAAAGTGGCAAAGGGAACCTTTTGCTCCTCGGAGCATCCCAAGACATCAAATATCTTGCAGATCTGCTTTATCCACGTCTCCGCCTTAAGTGGTTTTGGCTCTCTAAAAAACTCTGGTGGTCCCAGTTCCTTGAACTGCTTAGCGGTGACCGTCCGAGAGTTGCCAGTGTTTCCACCTGCATTTTGGACAGGAATCTCTCTTACCTGATGCTGCATGAATTGCAGAAAGCCTCTAAACATTCCATCGTTCATCATTTGGTCAGTGTTGTTATTTGCATGATGATTGTCGCCTTCCTGATGCACATTGTCCTGATTATTGATCTGTGGAGACTCAATGGTCTCCTGTGCTCCATTGCTATTCTCAACATTCTCGGATGTCATTTTCAAATACTGTCACAAAACAAGGGTTAAATAACATATCACATATTATCCATATACTTTGACCGACCAATTAAATACCAAATAAACTTAGGTAGGTCATACTAGCGAAGGAATTCCCCGTCTCTCCCCTCCTAGTTCTTATCTCACATCTTAGCCAGGGATCATATCCCTAAGCTTTGATACCAACTGTGATGCCCCCAAAATAGGTATACATCACCTATTCTGAGACGTCAAATATATGGTACAAAATTCAAATACAACTTAATTATACACCAGTCGTGTAAAATACGACAAAATACATGCTGTGAGTTTTAATACAAATATTGTCATCTAGACAATATCCACACCTAATTTAGTCCTCATTACATTTATTATCACACTATCTAACATAATGGTGAGGACTACTAATACTATCATCTTAGACCATCACTCCGTTCCCCGACTAGTCCCGGCTACGTTCCCATTTCCTGAAGAGAACAGTGAAAGAAAGGGTGAGCTCAACCAGCCCAGTAAGAAATATTATGACTAAGATAATGCATAATAAGTTATCAATAGCCTTCAACAATGTTAAACTGATAAAATGTAATAGACATTCAGTTTAACTGCAGCGGAATATGAATCCATTAAAAGAGTCAAGTAGAGAATAAAGTCTACCATCTTTTATGATTTAAAAAGTTTTTCATCACTTTTATCGCTGAGACTCAGCTTAATAAATAATCCACATCATTCCTGCACTACGGCCAATGATATTCATTAGGGTCACGACCACAAATTATCCATGCACTACGGGCCAAAGAAATTCGTGTATTCATCAATAGTCATGATCATGCCAACAACTGTCCATCAATGCACTACGGGCCAATGAGGACTTTTACCACATCATTTGTAACATTACAGTCATGATTACACCGAATAATCCCTGGTTATAATCATACCAAGTCCATCTATGCACTACAGGCCACAGATGACTTTCAAAAAATATAAACATGAGGATGATGACAATGATATAAGAATTCAATAAAACAAATTCAAGAATTATTCTATCCAGGAACTAATAACGTCCTAATTGTCAACATGATACTTCTTTGTAAAATAAAATTCAAGAATGCTCAAAAGAATATTTCCATGAAAAGATACTGGATGAAGCGCAAATATCAAGAATATTCCACTAATTTCATGGAGTATAGAAGTTAAAACTTTAATCAACTGAGTATAATAAAGAATTGAATAACAACAGAAATCACCATGCATGCGGTACTTCGCATAGACAGGTTATTTCAACAGAATAATAATTAACGGAACCAGGTCAGGTGAAATTCACACTGACAGGATGTTCCAACAGAATAATAATGACGGAATAATAAATAATGGAATCAATTCAGGTGAAATTCACACCGACAGGATATTCTGACAGAATAATAAAGACAGAATAATAAATAATGGAACCAGGTCCGGCGTATAGCACAGACAGGATATTCTGACAGAATAATAAAAAGGGAATAATAAAAGATGGAGCCAGGTCCGGCGTATAGCACAGACAGGATATTCTGACAGAATAATAAAGACGGAATAATAAAAGATGGAACCAGGTCTGGCATATAGCACAGACAGGATATTTCGACAGAATAATAAAGACGGAATATAAAATGATTTCACCAAGTATAGGGTATATCGCGTATACAGGTTATTCCAACAGATAATAAAGAATGGAATAACAGAAGTCCTCTTCATGATTACAAAAGAAATAATACCCCTTACGGGCAGAACAAATAATATCCCTTCCCGTAAAAGAAACTGGATATAAGAGTATGAAAGTAGCAGAATACTTTTCTTCTTCTATAGATTTTCTCTCTATAGCTTCTCTCTATAATTTCTCTCTATAATAATTGCTCTATAGCTTTGGTGAATTGGTGAGAAATGAAGGAAGAATGAGCTTCTATTTATAGAAAAATATAGTTTCGATAATTGCACGTTTTGGGGCTCAGAAAATTACAGTACAATACCTTCAACTTTTCTTTCATTTTTAATTCAGTCATCCAAGTATTATCAAACTTGCACAAACTCCCCTATTAGTAAATCATGTGATTTAATAGTAAATCATGTGAACAAATAGTTCTAGACATGTGAAAATACGAATTACAGTATAGCACCTCCATCTATACATCTATTTTTAACTTAGTCATGCAAGTATTATCAATTTTGTACCAACTCCCCTAATAGTAACAAGAATGTGAATCAATAGTACACACATGTGAACAAACAGTTATAATCATGTGAATTAATAGCAATCAATTGCTCATTTATCCGGTTAAATACTCGATTGGTTAATCTAACCTCCAAACATCAATTTTTATCAAAATAAATGACGATTTTTACTAATAGAAATAATTCCAACATAATGAAATTATTTTTATCAAAAATATAAATTTTGAAATTTTGAAGTTTGACTTTTTCTGAAAAAGTTAACTGTTGACTTTTTGACCAAATAGTGAATTCTAAAAAAAATTTGTGTTTATAGACTATTTTTACTAATTTTGACGTTCCAGACTCAAATATCACGTCCGCGTCTCCAAATTCAACTCCGAACAATATTCAACATTAATATTATAACTCACAATATTTATCAACCAGGTCGTTCTCAGGAAAGAGGGGGCTTTCCATTAAGGAATTCTCCCTATTAACGCGCAATTAGGTGACCAAACCTCTCCTTGGCAGAACTTCTAGACATTGTAAATATTGCAATTTAATAATATTAATAACTTTGTCGTCTCAATTATTGATTTAATAATATATCATATAATGCAGATGATACTATGACAATAAATGAATCAACAATATGAGAGATATGATGCAGCAATTATTGTAGCAATACTTGGGTAAAACTGAGTGACTTCTCACGTAAGCATCAATAATCAATAACTTGTGCTACTACGCAACCACGCGTATTACTGTACTTTTACTACCGAGTAGTTCAACAGTATTAATTGGTAAAACCTCCGCCGTTATTTTCATAAAATATTTTTGTCGTTTTCTAACTACGACAGTACTTCCGTTGTGGGGTCCACCAATGATTATGCCGTCGTACGAATATTCCCTGACAAAAAAGAATATTATATAACAACTTACATACTTTGCAAAATTTCCAAATACTACCCACAACTATATCAATATATCAAATCCATAATATTAAAAAAAATATTTCGAAGAAAAAAATAAATATTTATTCATAAAATTCGGGGTCTCACAAATATTTCCTGTTAAAACGAATATTTTCCGACCAATCGAATATTATATAACAACTTGCGTACTTTACAAAATTTATAAATATTACCCACAACTATAACATTATATCAAATTAATTCTATAATATTTAAAAATGATATTTATAGAAAAATCATCTTTATTAAAAAAAATGGGATCTTACAATATGTTTAACTTCCACTTGCAACAATTGTCAAGGCAAAAATATTTATGGGCTCACACACCATCAGCGCAAGCTGGTTCAAAGAAAAGACTGGTCCGAGTTGAGGGATTAGTCTGACTGCAGTTAGGAAACCCCACATTATCAAAAAAAAAAAATTAAATTTTCATCCGCACCACATTTGCAAAATTTAATTTTATTGTGAACATGAATGAGGTGCGGATGTAGATTTGGATGTTATTTAAAAAAAAAAAGAAAGAAAAAGAATTGCATATTGTGGGGCAAAATCCGGTTCACCTTATGATCACAATATAAAACTTACAGAGGTTTCACTTGAATATAGATTGGGTTTGCACATGGGTTCTGCAAATTTTGCTCCTTGGCCCTGAACATTTTATATTCTTCTCTTCTTCCCCATTTTAGTTCCCCTTACCCCATCTCTTATTTATCTCTTATATTAAACATTTCCTAAATTCGTACATGCTCTATGTTTTATGCAGATTGTGAATGTTCTTAGACATCAGTGGGCTTACTCTTGCGAGAAGGCAAAGGGAGAGCTGGATTATAACCCTAGAAGCTTGAAAGAAGGTCTGATAGAGGTACTCCCCTGGTTGAAGAGCTTAGGCAAGATAAAATACTAGAAAGATAAATAAGAGTTGATGTTTCTACTACAGCGTGGAATTTCGTTTTGTCTACTCAATGTGGATTATGATGTGTAGTTCTTTATATCAGCCAAGTGGCGTAGACTAGCAAAAGGATATAGTACGCAAATAAATTCATATACGGACCAATTCTCCATCTCAAAGCAGTTCAGAGAAGACACATTAAGCATATAGAAAGCATATAGCAGGTCTTCGTATGCCTTGGAGTGTCATTTACTATCGAAGTAACCTTCAAGTCGAGTAGCAATGTCTCATGGTTGAATGTTATTCCCTCTCTGTTGGTAAGTTATGTAATCGATAATTTAACACTCGATTTCGTTATTATCTAGCCACATATAGTTTTATGGTGTATGTTTTATAATTAAGATTCAGCCATGTAATAAGATTCTGTAATGTAAATGTCTCTCTATTTTTTAACATCTGCAATGCATCGTTCATTATGGTTTCATCGGCTCTCATCCAGCACAAAGTTATAAAAACTTATAATGGCAAATTAATCTTTACTATTTTCTTAAATTTTTACTTCAAGTATCCTTTGTATTCACCCTTTCATATCTAAAGCAGTTTATATTAACTTCAACAATAAGTTTTGGCGGACAGGTTTGTCCGATTGGAATATTAGACTGGTTCAATTTTATTTTATGTTCTTTCATGTGACTCTTAAAAAATGTATAGTATTTATTTTAACTGAAATTTTTATATTATACAGTGTTTTAAGTATAATTTTGATAAATATACAAAATAGGTTGTACAGTCCTGAACAACCTTGTTTTGTATATGTATCTAAATTACACTTAAAACATTGTATGGAATAAATATTATACATTTTTTAAGTCATATATAAAATAAAATTAAATTAAATTAAACCGGTCCAATAATCATGTCCAATTAACATGTCCCTGTATAAAGACCCTAACTTCAATGCACTATCACAATTTTTACCATTTGTACTGGGCTTCATTTGAAACTTGGAAAAGGAAAAGAAAATGAAATTAAAATTTTTATTGGAGCATTTTACTTCATTTTTAACTCTAAATTAACATTGTTCATAATATTAGATTTTTTTAAGTATAAATAGTTAGATTTATCTTTTTTAGAGATATATATTTTATATTCTTTTTTTGGTTGTTGCTAATTTCAGACATAATTTAAACACACCCCCAACATTTGTCAATGCCAAGATTTGAAAGCCCTTCTTAGGCCGGAGCTCCATTAATTTTAGACTATATTTAGTCCATGCACCAGTTAGACTAAATACATAGTCTAGGAGATTTTTCGGTAGATTCAAAAGACTATATCAAGGAATCTAATTTTGGTGGACTATAATTTTTAATATATTTAAATGAGAGTGTTGAAAAATAGTTGGTGTACTATAATTCATTAAATATAATATAATCTTTTAATATTAAAATCTATGGGATAGTCACCGACTACCAGTCACTCCTTCAAGCATGTTCCGGCTGCCAAATTATCCTCCACGCTGCGGCCATCGTCGAGCCCTGGCTTCCAGATCCTTCCAAATTCTTCTCCGTGAGCTCAACTTCCCAAATTTCATTCATTTTCACTTTAATTGAATATTTATTTACTCAAAAATCAATTCTCCATTGAATATTATTGGTACTAGTATTCCCTTACTTTTTACATTGAATATTTTTATTTTTTGTAAGTAGATATTCTAACACAGGGCCCGTTCGGGAATGATGAATTTTAAATTTCTTAGAACTTAAAATATAAGATGCCTTATAATTTGTTTTAAGTTGTGACAAAGTAAAAATATTTGGCATCAATTTGAATTATAATTCAAAAATTGTTCTGGTCATAATGACTTACAAATTAAAATAATAATGGTAAAGATTACTAAAAAAAGAGAGACAAAATAGAATAGGGGTAAGACAAACATTATATCTGGTCAAATTAAGTCATTTTTAAATAACTTATAAGTCATTTTAAAATAAGTTACAAATACTTATTTCTTCTTTTTTTTGACTTAAAACTCAACTTATAAGTAGAAAAATAAGTCAATCCCGAACAGGTGAATAGTAACAAATGACTTATAAGTTGGTTTGACCAACTTATAACCCGAACAGGCTCTAAATTTTGAGAATTTGGTTGAAATGATAGATTAATGTTGGAGGTCTGAAGAACGTATTACAAGCATACAAAGAGACGGGAACGATAGAGAAGATTATATACACGTCGTCGTTTTTCGCTTTAAGGTCAACTGATGGATATGTAGCAGATGAAAATCAAGTAATTTTATGTTTTTATTCAATAATTTATACTATGATTTGCTGCTTGATCATCTGTAATTTAGTGATATTTAGAAAAGTTTGTGTTTTTGAAATTGTGATAATTAGATTCATCCTGGGAAATTTTTCTGTACGGAGTATGAGAAATCGAAGGCGGTTGCTGATAAGATTGCTTTGGATGCTGCATCTGAAGGGGGTGCCTGTAGTTGCGGTTTATCCAGGAGTTATATATGGTTCAGGCAAAGTCAGAACTGGAAATGTTGTTGCTAATTTGGTAAAAAAATTCATTTTATTTTATTTTAAATTTTTTTTTTTTGGGGGGGGGGGGGGGAAACTTGATGATCTTTTTCCTGCTTTAATTGAGCATGGTGCATTGGATTTATTAGTGCCAATTGCATTGTAAAATATTTATATCTGCATGAGCTCTAATTCTGTTCACATGCAATGTTCTTGAAGCAAGGGAGATCTTTTACGGGTAATTACTCATTATAGTCTGTACTAATAATGCACCATACCTGGATATGTATTCGGATGTAGGAATGCGTCTGCAGTCTCTCTTCTTGGTAGATTATTGTACATCTTTTTTGGTATATACAGATAATATGCAGGACCAGAAACTGAAATTTTTTGGAGCTACAAGAATAGTTCTTAAATCATTAGCACCACATTAAAATATTTCTCCAAGAGTAGCTGTTAATACGAATAACAGATTGAAAGTAAACATTGTCCTGTCAGATTATAAATTTTAATTTTTGTGATCTCTTATGTGTATTTGTCCTTCTCTCAGATCATCGAAAGGTTTAATGGACGATTACCCGGTTATATAGGTCAAGGAAAGGATAAGTTTTCTTTTAGTCATGTTGATGACGTGGTAGAAGGGCACATTACAGCTCTCAACAAAGGTCGACCTGGTGAAAGATATCTTCTTACTGGAGAAAATGCGTCATTTATGCAAGTTTTTGATATAGCTGCTATCATCACTCAGACAAAAAAGCCTTGGTTTAGCATCCCTTTATTTGTGGTTGAGGTTTATGGATGGGTATCAGTTCTTATATCTAGAATAACAGGAATGCTACCCCTGATCAGCCCTCCGGTATGCTCCTTGTGGTTCTTCCTAAAGAGCTGTGTTATTTATATTTTGTTTCTTTTACTAATTTGTTGCATCTTTGTTACTTCTTTTGGATAAGAAAAACAAAATTAAGAAAAGAGATAATGGCTTACATCTATAATTGTGGCATTTTCAAATCTCTCATCAAAATTTATAAGAGTCGGAGCTAGTATGTTTGCGAGATTCAAATAGTTAAAGAGAATTTATAATTACTGCTGTGTTTTTCTTCCAAAATTTTGGGTAAACAATTCAACCCCAAGTTTGATGATTGTGGTACTTTGGAAACTAGGGAGGATGTTTTTCCATTTTAAAACTAACAAGGAGTATTGCACTGTCTAGAGTCTCACGGTTCCTAGCAATCATAACTCTGTCTAGTTGTCTACACATATTGCCTCCATCACGAGTCTCATGACATCACTGCCACCTCCAGTGCCCAAGCACTAAAACCATTGCCACTACATTACCATTGTCATTTGACCCCACTTTTCTGCTTCTGCCACGATCGTCACTTCTCTGCTTGTTTTACCCACGAAATCATGTTTGTCATTGTGCCAACAGGCAGACTCTTCTACACTGATGTCACTGACGCCATATCGAAACAATCTCCAGACATTGTGATTCCCCCTTTCTAATTATCAGTACCAGCATACCACAATCATTGTTGCCACTGGTGCCACCAAAATTATACCAGCCTAAATAATTCTTCCATGACTTTTGAGTCTTTATTATGCTTTATTTAGTTTTAATGACTTGTAACCAACACTTTTAAACTAAAACTTACAGTGGTTTCACTTGCATATAGATTGGGTTTGCACATGGGCTCTGCAAATTTTGCTCCTTGGCCCTGAACATTTTATATATATATTTCTACATTTATTTTTATTTTTCCTTTTTCTTTCTTATTTGTCTGCGTTTTTCAAGTCCCAAACAAATATATGTGAATTAAAATGAAACAATATTATTTTAAATTGGATGAATTAAGTACTCCTGCACGTATATTCAAATTTTTGTATAAATAAAGTAACTAACCATAGTTAGAAAAAATTATACAGGTAGGTATTTTTTATATATTTGAATTTGAATTTGAACTTGAATTTAAAAAGTTTGGTCATTGGTGGATAAATTTGAATGGTGACTGATGAGTAAATTGTCCTCTGCAGATTTGACTAGAGCACATAAATGGTAAATATCCGTACGGCGTGCCTCTGCAGATTTCACCCATATGGAAATTAAAAATTTACAGCTTGATAAATCCAGATAATTTTACCCAATCAAATTCTACCTGTGAGGTAACTAGCACAAGTCAGCAGTAACTCCATCATTTCCCCTCCATTTCATAGTGGAAATCCAACGGTCGACTGTATATTTTTACTCCTTCCACAGTTCCCATTGCATTACATAGTTTCTCTCTCTGAAAAATTCCAAGAATCTCTTTCTCTCTCTAAATTTGCAGCTCAAATTCATACACAAAAATGGTGATGGGTACAACGGAAACCAAATACGAGGAGTTACGCCGGCAAAGATTAGAAGAAAACAAGAAAAGGATGGAAGAACTTCACCTCCCACAGCTCACTCTTGCTCTCAAACCCTCTTCTCCTAAACCCTCTCTTAAACCCTCTCCGGTCAGTCATCTATTTATTTTTTTTACATTTGACCGTATTCACAAACTTATTCAAAAAAACAGGAAAAAAAAACCTCTTTATAAAACTAATTTCCTCTCTCATTTATTTTCAAAAATGAAAAAAGATGAAACGGGTCAAGCGGACAGAAGTGGTGGAGGTGAGAAGATCAAGTCGTGTTGCAAATTTGCCTGCCCCTGTCTACAAAGAAATTGTATGTTTTTTTAACTATGAGTATTACCCACAATTTTTTTTGGGTTTGTTTATTATTTCATACATTTTGATTTTATTTATGATTACAGGTTTCTTATGAACGTTTTGTTATTCCCAGAAGGTATATTCTTGGTTGCTACTACCAATTTCTGGGATTTGTTTGTTCTGCTTTGATTGTTTATTAATCTTATAAGTTTGTTGTTAATTATGTACAGAATCCATAGTTATAAGAGGGATTTGTCAAACCGGGTGTATGCATCGGATGAAGGTAGGGCCTCTGCTACATTGAAAGCAGAGGAATTGGAATCGAGTCTTGGAGCTGATTATCCTACTTTTGTCAGGCCAATGCTCCCGTCACATGTCACTGGTGGATTTTGGCTGGTAAGTGTTCTTTGTTATATCTGCTTCCATTGTTTAAATTGTTACTCTCAATCTCATGTTAAATTTGTTCATTTTAATAGTACATTTTAGTTTGTACCATTAAAGGGATTTCTGCAGTTAGTGGAAAATGTTGTTGATCAAAAATATATTGATAACGCCATAAGAATTGGTCTGATTCTTTTTCTGAAGTAAGTATTTTTAAAAATGTAATGAACAGGGCCTTCCAGGTTATTGGTGCAGGAAACACCTTCCAAAGCGTGACGATACTATTACATTAATTGACGAGGAAGGAGAAGAGTATCCAACAGTGTACTTGTTCTATAAATCAGGACTAAGTGGTGGATGGAGAGGGTTTTCGATTGCTCATGAGTTGGTAGATGGGGATGCATTGGTGTTTCAGTTGATCCGACCAACTGCATTCAAGGTGATAATTGTAAAATGGACATTGCATAATTGTTGTTGGTTTTTCATGTTCCACAACCTATTTTTTGTTTGTCTTAATAAACCTTAAATCCTACCAAAGCCCTTGATGAATGAATATAACCTCATCATAGTCACTGATTTCAATCCCCTCACTTTTAGGACCAAGCTTACATGTTCCCAAGTTTTTAATTCATCTTCCATTTGCAGGTGTACATTATAAGGGTGAAAAGTTTTGAAAAGGGTAGCACCCTTGAGAATATGGATCAATGCTGGTAAGATACTGTACCCTACCCAATTTTGTTTATGACATTGTTACTAAGTTCATTTGGTTAAAAACAAATTTGGTCAACTATCTCGAGTTTTTGATAGAAACCACATGGAAAATCAATAACAAGAGCCAGTGCTGATTCTATAAACTGAGCATGAATAACTGGTTCAAGTTCATTATCATCCATCCCTATAGACTGAAATCTTTGAAAACACAAATTTTGAATGCTCTAGATTGATCTGCTATTATTTCACAGGCCTAAGGTAGATTGATCATTTGATTGTGCCTTGCTCTATATTTGACTCTTTTAGTCTTTAGAATACTTATCTAATGTATGTATGTATGCTTTCATATCACTATTTCTGACATGTTATTAAGTGGGCATGAGTTTAGTGCATAGATTTCTCTTGCAGGTGAAGGATTGGAGGCACAATTTTGGTCATGCAGTTGGGCGTAGTATTCAGGCTCTAATCTGGGAACATACATAGATGGGATCCTAGTCTATAACTTTAGTGATAATGTATGAACTATTAATTAAACGGTTTGTTGTGCACCTTATTGACTGATATGGTTCTAAAGTTGAATAAAGAAGTTTATAATAATTCTATGGCTCCAAAGTTCAAATTATTGAAATCAGTTTCAGTTGATGATTTTAAGATTGCAAGATTTGAGTTTCCATCTTTTTATGGGTACTATGAGTTGACATCTTTTTATTTTTTGTTACACTATAAAATTGATATTTAATAGGAGATTCACAAATATTTTCTTCCAAGTACTTGCTTTAGAGTTGAGCACACTAACACAAGTGTATCTAACAGGATCCGGTTAGAGTGAAATTGATACAAATTTTACCTTAGTAAGTTTGTATAACTCATGCAATGAAGAAATTATGTAGAATTTGTTACGATGAAATTAATGTCAGTTTCACCCTAATCAAATCCATCTAATAGGTAAATGTAATGCTTTCAAAACTCAATAAAATAAGAAGATTTTTGTTCACCCTCAAAAACTACCATTTATAATATTTATTTATTGATACTATTAATATATTTTTCTTTTATAGTTATTCTTCAAAATAATAAATAATTAATTTAATAGTGATGGTATGATAATAAAAGTATTATTATAATAAAAAAACATTGTGAATTATATACTATTTACCAATAAAAACAATACTTTTTGTTGATAAATAGGACATTTTTGTGTAGGGCTGAGCATTCGGTTATAACCGAACCGAAATAGCTTATTCGGTTATAGCCGAAAACCAAAATTAACACTATTTTGATATCCGAATTGTTAACCGAATTTGGAGATAACCGAATTACCGAATAACCGAATTTACTATTCGGTTATACGGTTAATAACCGAAATGTAAGACTTCACTAAAAAACTTCTGTTACAAAACCTGCACAAAAATTTATGTTCTTCATCATCTTCCATCATTTGATTCACAAACAAATCCTCAATGAGTAAATTCCCAAAAACCAAAAATGTTTTAAAAAATTGAAAAATCCTATCATACAATTAAAGCAAAACTATACATATGCCAAATACCCAAAAAGAAGCAAAATAAGCATTTCTGTAGGGAGGGGACATCCGGACATGGTTAAGTATGCCAATACCCAAAAAGGAATCAAAATCCTATCAAATATGCTTATCTCAGTTATCTGGTGCCGCCTCCGCAGCTGCCTTCCTCGTCGCCCAGTCACCACTACTCACAAACTCAACCAAACACCGCAGGTGACAGGAGAAAAATCGAGAGCAGCTGCAATCGATGTGAAGGGAGGGTTTAGTGATGTGAGACGAAATTAAGCTAATGGCGGTGACGCAGGCAGAGCGCAGCGGACTGCGGAGTTGTAGCACCGCCATATGGCATCGGCAGCGAAATCGAGAGCAGATCTGAGGAAAACTGAGGGACGATGACAGGGAGAGAAATCGAGAGCAGATCTGCGGGATAAGGGTTGAGATCTGAGAGATTGATTTGGTGAGAGAAGATGAGAGTTGACTGTCGAAATAGGCAAGAGATGAGAGTCTTTTGAGTTTTTTGAGTTTTGAGATTAGAAAAACTGAGAGATAGAGGAGACTGAGAGATATTGGAGTTTCTGAGTAAATGACTCTCGTCACCTGAGGAGACTAATACATAAATAAGAGTCAGAATATTATTTTAACTTTGCAAGAATTTGTTCGGTTATTCGGTTAAACCGAATAACCCAAAACTAATACCCGTACAAATTAACCGAAAACCGTACAAAAATTCGGATATAACCGAAATAGTAAAAATAACCGAATTGTCAGAATATTTCGATTAAATTATTTCGGTTGTGTTCGGTTTTTCGGTTATATACGTTTTTTGCTCAGTCCTATTCTTGTGAAAGGGAGGGAGTAGTTGGTAGTGGCTAGCTAGTAGTAGTCTAGCATAACTGCATAAGAAAAACATGGAACTCCGTGCATTATGCACTACTGTATTAATTAATGAGTAGTTCTAGGGCGACATTGTTTGCTGACAGTTTTTTGCGACATTTTTTTTGTTTTTTTTATAGTACTTCTTAAAAAATGTATAGTATTTATTTCAACTGAAATTTTTATAAAAAATAGTATTTTAGGTGTAAATTGAATACATACAAGAAACAGGGTTATACAGACTGTACAGACCCTATTTCTTGTATGTATCCAATTTATACCTAGTTGCAATAAATACTATACATTTTTTAAGGGGTACTACAAAAAAAACCAAAAAAAAAAAGAAAAAATAAGTCACTAGACAATGTCACAAAAAAATGCCCCCCTAGAATTTCTTTTAATTTAGGGGCTACTTGTTTACATTTGAGTCTGAATCTATCGAATAAGGACTATTTGTTTAGAACTGAATATAATTGAATGGTTGAATGACTGAATTGATCAGTTATTAAATACGTTTATTTTAGTAAAAATTATCTAAATAGTTGAATCGGTCCGATGATTAAGCTGCATGGTCAAGTCAAATTTTTTTTACTAAATAGTTGAATGAGTAGCTGAATAAAGTAAAAACAAATATTAACTATTATATTAAGTAATATTAAATAAATTTACAACAACTTTAAATTTTTTCAGAGATGTAAAATAATAAAATTTTGTTATTCAGATGTTTCAAACATGTTAATTATCAAATAATTTTTTTCATTTTTTTCATTCTTTTTTATCAAACACCCCTAAGTCATTTAGACTATTTGTTTTATAATCTATAAATTCTGAATGTATTTGAACAATTTATTTAAAAAATTATAGATGAATCAATAAGAAATTATGTTAAATGATAGATAATTATAAATTACATTTAATATCCATCTTTTTTTATTATTGTAAATAAATTTTGTTATGTACAAATTATTTTTTGATTTTTTTCTTTAATAAATCGGTCAATAAGCAATTTAATTAATGTTATTGTAGTCTTTTATTTTGATTTTATGGACTAATAAAATATTATTAAAAAATTAATGTTTATTCTTAAAATTATATTACTACTAGTATACTCCATTAAAGATTGTTCACAAATTTATATTTAATTTTTATTAAATAACATTATTTGTAAGACCCCAACTTATTATAAATAAATTAAATTTTCCTCTATTCATTATTCTAAATTAATAAGGGTTAATTTGATATAATACTTTGGTTATGGGTGAAATGTGCAAAGTTTACAAAATAAGCAAGTGGTTATAAAATTCGTACATGCTCTATGTTTTATGCAGATTGTGAATGTTCTTAGACATCAGTGGGCTTACTCTTGCGAGAAGGCAAAGGGAGAGCTGGATTATAACCCTAGAAGCTTGAAAGAAGGTCTGATAGAGGTACTCCCCTGGTTGAAGAGCTTAGGCAAGATAAAATACTAGAAAGATAAATAAGAGTTGATGTTTCTACTACAGCGTGGAATTTCGTTTTGTCTACTCAATGTGGATTATGATGTGTAGTTCTTTATATCAGCCAAGTGGCGTAGACTAGCAAAAGGATATAGTACGCAAATAAATTCATATACGGACCATTTCTCCATCTCAAAGCAGTTTAGAGAAGACACATTAAGCGTATAGAAAGCATATAGCAGGTCTTCGTATGCCTTGGAGTGTCATTTACTATCGAAGTAACCTTCAAGTCGAGTAGCAATGTCTCATGGTTGAATGTTATTCCCTCTTTCTCTTGGTAAGTTGTTATGTAATCGATAATTGAACACTCGATTTCGTTATTATCTAGCCACATATAGTTTTATGGTGTATGTTTTATAATTAAGATTCAGCCATGTAATAAGATTCTGTAATGTAAATGTCTCTCTATTTTTTAACACCTGCAATGCATCGTTCATTATGGTTTCATCGGCTCTCATCCAGCACAAAGTTATAAAAACTTATAATGGCAAATTAATCTTTACTATTTTCTTAAAATTTTACTTCAAGTATCCTTTGTATTCACCCTTTCATATCTAAAGCAGTTTATATTAACTTCAACAATAAGTTTTGGCGGACAGGTTTGTCAGATCGGAATATTGGACTGGTTCAATTTTATTTTATGTTCTTTCATGCTACTCTTAAAAAATGTATAGTATTTATTTTAACTGAATTTTTTATATTATACAGTGTTTTAAGTGTAATTTGGATAAATATACAAAATAGGTTGTGCAATCCTGAACAACCTTGTTTTGTATATGTATCTAAATTACACTTAAAACACTGTATGGAATAAATATTATACATTTTTTAAGTCATATATAAAATAAAATTAAATTAAATTAAACCGGTCCAATAATCATGTCCAATAAACATGTCCCTGTATAAAGACCCTAAGGTGTTGTTTGTTTACATCTGATTGCCTCTTAATGGACTGCCTCTTATTCGCTAAGAGGCATGATGTTGTTTGTTTTGTTTTTTGTTACCTCTGAATGCCTCTTAATCGGTAAGACAGAAAATGAAATCTTAATAATTAAGAGTTACCTCTTAATGAATTTTTTTTGCTAATTTTTTTTTATATAAATATATTAAACAATATTATGCACTCATTTTTATTAAATTGAATATTTAAAATTATTAAATAAAATTTTATCCTTTAAAATGGTAAAATAGTGTCATTAAGAGACAACTTACTTTTTAGTTATCAAATAATTTTTTAGATTCAGACCTCATAACCATTCAGATGACCTAATTTATTAAGACATCATAATCATTCAGATCTTAATTCCCAAATTTACCAAACACAACCTAACTTCAATGCACTATCACAATTTTTACCATTTGTACTGGGCTTCATTTGAAACTTGGAAAAGGAAAAGAAAATGAAATTAAAATTTTTATTGGAGCATTTTACTTCATTTTTAACTCTAAATTAATATTGTTCATAATATTAGATTTTTTTAAGTATAAATAGTTAGATTTATCTTTTTTTGAGATATATATTTTATATTCTTTTTTTGGTTGTTGCTAATTTCAGACATAATTTAAACACACCCCCAAGCCAAGATTTGAAAGCCTTCTTAGTGTACTATAATTCATTAAATATAATATAATCTTTTAATATTAAAATCTATGGGAGATTCTCTTAATACAAAAATCACTGGGCCAAGATCCTTTGATTGTATATATATATATATATATATATATATATTTCTACATTTACTTTTATTTTTCCTTTTTCTTTCTTATTTGTCTGCGTTTTTCAAGTCTCAAACAAATATATGTGAATTAAAATGAAACAATATTATTTTAAATTGGATGAATTAAGTACTCTTGCACATATATTCAAATTTTTGTATAAATAAAGTAACTAACCATAGATAGAAAAAATTACACAGGTAGGTATTTCTTATATAGTATTTGAATTTGAATTTAAATTTGAGAGGTTTGGTCATTGGGTAAATTTGAATGGTGACTGATGAGTAAATTGACCTCTGCAGATTTGACTAGGGAACAGAAATGGTAAATATCCGTACAAAATTTCACCCATATGGAAATTAAAAATTTACAGCTTGATAAATCCAGATAATTTTACCCAATCAAATTCTACCTGTGAGGTAACTAGCACAAGTCAGCAGTAACTCCATCATTTCCCCTCCAATTCATAGTGGAAATCCAACGGTCGACTGTATATTTTTACTCCTTCCACAGTTCCCATTGCATTCCATAGTTTCTCTATCTGAAAAATTCCAAGAATCTCTTTCTCTCTCTCTAAATTTGCAGCTCAAATTCATACACAAAAATGGTGATGGGTACAACGGAAACCAAATACGAGGAGTTACGCCGGCAAAGATTAGAAGAAAACAAGAAAAGGATGGAAGAACTTCACCTCCCACAGCTCACTCTTGCTCTCAAATCCTCTTCTCCTAAACCCTCTCTTAAACCCTCTCCGGTCAGTCATCTATTTTTTTTTACATTTGATCGTATTCACAAACTTATTCAAAAAAACAGGAAAAAAAAACCTCTTTATAAAAACTAATTTCCTCTCTCATTTATTTTCAAAAATGAAAAAAGATGAAACGGGTCAAGCGGACAGAAGTGGTGGAGGTGAGAAGATCAAGTCGTGTTGCAAATTTGCCTGCCCCTGTCTACGAAGAAATTGTATGTTTTTTTTAACTATGAGTATTACCCACAAATTTTTTTGGGTTTGTTTATTATTTCATACATTTTGATTTTATTTATGATTACAGGTTTCTTATGAACGTTTTGTTATTCCCAGAAGGTATTTTCTTGGTTGCTACTACCAATTTCTGGGATTTGTTTGTTCTGCTTTGATTGTTTTATTAATCTTATAAGTTTGTTGTTAATTATGTACAGAATCCATAGTTATAAGAGGGATTTGTCAAACCGGGTGTATGCATCGGATGAAGGTAGGGCCTCTGCTACATTGAAAGCAGAGGAATTGGAATCGAGTCTTGGAGTTGATTATCCTACTTTTGTCAGGCCAATGCTCCCGTCACATGTCACTGGTGGATTTTGGCTGGTAAGTGTTCTTTGTTATATCTGCTTCCATTGTTTAAATTGTTACTCTCAATCTCATGTTAAATTTGTTCATTTTAATAGTACATTTTAGTTTGTACCATTAAAGGGATTTCTGCAGTTAGTGGAAAATGTTGTTGATCAAAAATATATTGATAAAGCCATAAGAATTGGTCTGATTCTTTTTCTGAAGTAAGTATTTTTAAAAATGTAATGAACAGGGCCTTCCAGGTTATTGGTGCAGGAAACACCTTCCAAAGCGTGACGATACTATTACATTAATTGACGAGGAAGGAGAAGAGTATCCAACAGTGTACTTGTTCTATAAATCAGGACTAAGTGGTGGATGGAGAGGGTTTTCGATTGCTCATGAGTTGGTAGATGGGGATGCACTGGTGTTTCAGTTGGTCCGACCAACTGCATTCAAGGTGATAATTGTAAAATGGACATTGCATAATTGTTGTTGATTTTTCATGTCCCACAACCTATTTTTTGTTTGTCTTAATAAACCTTAAACCCTACCAAAGCCCTTGATGAATGAATATAACCTCATCATAGTCACTGATTTCAATCCCCTCACTTTTAGGACCAAGCTTACATATTCCCAAGTTTTTAATTCATCTTCCATTTGCAGGTGTACATTATAAGGGTGAAAAGTTTTGAAAAGGGTAGCACCCTTGAGAATATGGATCAATGCTGGTAAGATACTGTACCCTACCCAATTTTGTTTGACATTGTTACTAAGTTCATTTGGTTAAAAACAAATTTGGTCACAACTATCTCGAGTTTTTGATAGAAACCACATGGGAAATGAATAACAAGAGCCAGTGCTGATTCTATAAACTGAGCATGAATAACTGGTTCAAGTTCATTATCATCCATCCCTATAGACTGAAATTAACATTTTATTTTTTGAGTTTCCATCTTTTTATGGGTACTATGAGTTGACCATTTTTAATTATAATAACACAAGTAATTTGGAGAAGGGAGGGGGTAGAAATTAACATTTTATTTTTTGTTACACTATAAAATTGATATTTAATAGGAGATTCACAAATATTTTCTTCCAAGTACTTGCTTTAGAGTTGAGCACATTAACACAAGTGTATCTAACAGGATCCAGTTAGAGCGAAATTGATACAAATTTCTCTCATGCAATAAAGAAATCAGAAGCGGATCTAGCACAAAATTCACTGGGGTTAAATTAAAAAAAAATATGTTAAAAATAAAAATTATAACTATATACATACTTTTTTAAATTCAATATAATTTCTCAACATTTAAATCGTTAAGTATAATATATATAGTCGTAATTTTTTTATAAGGAAAATATTAAAATGTCTTTTTTTATCAATAATTTTTTTTTATTAAAAATCCAATGTAGTACAAATGTGACAAATCTAAAATATTTGGATAAGGCCACACGGAATAAGAAAAAACTAAGTAAATAGGTGTCTTGGAGTTTTAACCCATTGTCTTTGAGTTTTAATTTGGAGATAAAAAAAATGAAAGTGAAGAAAAACAAAAAAGGTAATGTCTTTGAATATTGTAACAAAAGAGAATTTTTTTAAAGAAAAATGGTGTCTTTAAGTTTTAGTTAAAAAAGAAAAAAAATAAAATAATAAGTTTATTTTGAGTCAAAAAATTTCTTCTCATTTTTTTCCTACAAATAAAAAACTTTACAATGTGTTGGTTAAAAAAAAAGAAAGTAAGAGAGAATACTTAATTTTTGAGCTAAATATTTTATAGGGTGTTGGTTAAAATTAAAAAGAAAGTCAGGGTGGTGGTGGGAGTGAGTACTATAAGGGAAGAAATTCAGTCGGGGCAGATAGTAAATGGGGTTCTTTACATAAGTATATAACAAATTGAAAGTAATTACAAGAAAAGTGTATCAACCAAATAATTACAAAAATTGTGTAATTAGGACCCATATTATAAAAATAGTATAATTCACATCAATAAGAAAACCTAAAATCAAGGACAAATAACTGTCATAATTAATAATTCAAATTCAAATATTTGGATTTAATAACAAAAACAAATTCAAATTCAAAAAAATAATTCAAATTTAAATATTCAAATTCAAATCTTCATCTCCCTCATATACACTTTGAAATAATAGTCCGCCGCTACACCTCACATACTCCGCCGCTACACCGCCGCGAATCTCCGTTGTCCAAAACGCCAATAAGAATAAGAAGAAGATTCGCCCTACAAAAAATTTAAAAATAAATAGATGTAACTATTAATGTTCTGATTTTTTTTATAACTATTTTGTTACTCATAAATAAAAAAACTGGTTACCTTTGTATGAATGGTTGGCTACCAACTGCATCACATTCAAACGAAATTGGTAACTTAATAAAATTGAATTGGTTACCTTGGTCTAAAGGTTTGGCTACTAGCTGCACTATGAAAAAACTGCAGGTGTGGATGTGAATTAGTTACTTTGGTATGAAGGTTTTGTTACCATGGTACGAAGGTTTGGTTACCTTGATCTGAAAGTTTGGTAACCAACTGTACTAAGAAAAAATTTAAAGTGTGGAGGTTGATTAGTTACTTTGATATGACAGTTTGATAACCTTGGTATGAATGTTTGGTTACCTCCAATTCCTTTCGTCATGCCTCTTCACGTATTTTAACAACACTGAATCCTTCGCCGCCGTCCACGACCCCTTTTTATGTAACTGCCGCTCCCCATTACTTGATCCGCCCTCCGTCGTCGTCACCATCTTAAGAACATATTTTATGGGCAAAGAAGGAGGAGTTTAAAAGCATAAAATTAGTCGCCGCAAAAGCAGCCGCCTCCAATGAATTAGCAGAAATTAATGTGGGTTCTGATTCTAGAAGGAATAACAACAGAATTCACCATGCATGCGATAGACCGCACAGGCAGGTTATTCCAACAGAATAATAAATAATGGAACCAGGTCATGCGTAAACGCACAGACAGGATATTTCGACGGAATAATAATGTGACGCCCCCAAAATAGGTATACATCACCTATTCTGAGTCGCCAAATACATGATACAAAATTCAAATACAACTTAATAATACAGCAGTCGTGTAAAATACGACAAAATATATTCTGTGAGTTTTAATACAAATATTGTCATCTAGACAATATTCACACTCAATTGAGTCCTCACTACATTTATTATCACACTATTTAACAGAATAGTGAGGACTACTAATGCTATTATCTGGACCGTCACTTCGTTCCCCGACTAGTCCCTGCTATGTTCTCATTTCCTGAAGAGAACAGTGAAAGAAAGGGTGAGCTCAACTAGCCTAGTAAAAAATATTATGACTAAGATAATGCAGAATAAATTATCATTAGTCTTCAACAATGTTAAACTGATAAAATATAATAGACATCAAGTTTAACTGCAGCGGAAAAAGAAATCCATTAAAAGAGTCAAGTAGAGAATAAAATCTACTATCTTTTATGATTTAAAAGGTTTTTCATCACTTTTATCACTGGGACTCAGCTTAATAAATAATTCACATAATCCCTGCACTACGGCCAAGGATATTCGTGTATTCATTAATAGTCATGATCATGCCATAAAATAATTCATCTTTGCACCCTCGGTCGAAGAGAATTCATAGCCATAATCATACCAAAAACTATCCATCAATGTACTACGGGCCAATGAGGACTTTTTCCATATCATTTGTAAAATTACGGTCATGATTATACCGAATAATCCCTGGTCATAATCATACCAAGTCCATCTATGCACTACAGTCCACAAATGACTTTCAACATAATATAAACATGAGGATGATGACAATGACATAAAAATTCAATAAAACAAGTTCAAGAATTAATTTATCCAGGAACCAATAACGTCCAAATTGTCAACATGATACTTCTTTGTAGAGTAAAATTCAAGAATGCTCAAAAGAATATTTCCATGAAAAGATACTGGATGAAGCACAAATATCAAGGATATTCCACTAATTTCATGGAATATAGAAGTCAAAATTTTAACCAACTGAGTATAATAAAGAATATATAAAAATGCACATGAATTTTCACCCGCCATGCGGTAATCCACGTAGACAGATCATTTTCATAATTTAATAAGGAATGAATACAAAGGATCATTCACCATGCATGTGGTAATCCACATAGACATGTTATTCCAACAAAATAATAAAGAATGGAATAATAGAAGGATTCACCATGCGTGCGATAGACTGCACAGACATGTTATTCCCAACAGGATAATAAAGAATAGAACCAGGTCATGCGTAAACGCGTAGATAGGATATTCTAACGGAATAATAAATAACGGAACCAGGTCACGCAAAATTCGCACCGACAGGATGTTCTAACAAAATAATAAATAACGGAACCAGGTCATGCGTAAATGCACAGACAGAATATTCCAACAGAATAATAAATAACAAAACCAGGTCAGGCGAAATTCGCACCGACAGGATGTTCCAACAGAATAATAAAGAATAGAATAACAGAAGAATTTCACCATGTATGCGGTACTTCGCATAGACAGGTTATTCCAACATAATGATAAAGAATAGAAGAATTTCACCAAGTATAGGGTAGCCCGCGTATACAGGTTATTCCAACAGAATAATAAATAATGGAATAATAGAAGTTATCTTCATGAATACAAAAGAAATAATACCCCTTACCTTATACAGAAGAGTACTCCGACGGGTAGGGCGGGAATGTACTTAAAGAAAACTTGCACTACGCTCAAAGCTTTCTTATACTCTAAAGAAATACGCTCAATATTATAGAAGAAGAATTCTCTCTATAGTTTCTCTTTCTAGAGTTTCAGTGAATTCGTAAGAAATAATGAAGGAATGAGCTTCTATTTATAGAAGAATGGATTGAATAGTAACTAATTCATGAACGGTCTAGATTGATTTACTTTTAAACGGACGGTCCAGATTAGTTTACTATAAAATATTCTAATAAAACAAAATCTTTTAAATAAAATATAATATATTCTATTTATAATCTAATAAAATGAATAACTTTATAAAAGTATTTTATTTTATATAAAAAGATTTTACTATGCAAATACTATGCAGGCACTATGCAAACACTATACATAATAAAATATAATATATTCTAATTATTGTCTAATAAAACAAATAACTTTATAAAAGTATTTTATTTTATATAAAAAGTTTTTACTATACAAAACACTATGCATAATAGAATATAATATATATTCTAATTATTGTCTAATAAAAAGAATAACTTTATAAAAGTATTCTGTTTTATACAAAAAACTTTTCTGTTTTATTACATTAATAATACTAATAAAACAAACTTCATCATCATTATTATAATTCACACTATTAATCGACCAGGTCGTTCCTAGGAAAGAGGGGGCTTTCCAATAAGAATTTTTCCCTATTAACGCGCAATTAGGTGACCAAACCTCTCATTGGCAGAACTTCTAGACATCGTTAATATTACAAATAATAATATTAATAACTTTATCATCTCAATTACTTATTTAATAATATATAAAATATCGACAATAATTGAATCAAATAACGTGAGATACTATGCAACAATTACTGAATCAATAATTGAATAAAACTGAGTGACTTCTCACGAAAACATCAATAATCAATACCGTGTGCTACTATGAAACCACGCGTAGTACTGTACTTTTAACACCGGGTGTTTCAACAGTTAACTGTAAAACTTCTGCCGTTATTTTCATAAAATATTTTTGTCGTTTTCTCAATTCGACAATAATTCCATTGTGGGGTCCACCAATAATTGTGTCGTTGTATGAATATTCCCTGACATAAAGAATATTTCCTGACCAATCGAATATTATACAACAACTTGCATAAATATTACCCACAACTATAACATTATCTCAAATCCACACCATAAATTTAAAAAAAAATCGAGAAAAATTAAATTTTTATTCGTAAAATTTGGGATTTTACAATCTTCCCTCCTTATGGCGAAATTTACGCACGTACCTGGTATGCCGAACAAATGAGGACACTTCGTCAGATTCTAACTCTTGAGGTATAACCTTTGAGCGTAAAATATATTTCAAGATTTTAACAAGTACATCTTCATATGTTAAATCTTCCGCTATCTCGTCTGGTTCTAAATTAATAATGTGGTTTGGGTCATCCACATATTTACGTAACATTGATACGTTAAAAACATTATGAACACGCGACATACTTGGCAATAAAACGAGTCTATAAGCCACAGTTCTTACTCGATCGAGGATTTCAAATGAGCCAATTAAATCGAGGGTTGAGATTTCCTCTCTTCGTCAATTTTTGCTTCCAGAATAACGCCCTCTTAAACCTTCTTCTTTACATTCATCATCTGAGTATGTAGCTTGAGTGGCATTAACTTTATTGATTAAAGTCGATTCTAATCGTATATTTGTTATCTTCACGTGGGTCCCTAGAGTCTTTAACTCTATATCCATCATTTGTAAGTTATACGAAATGGGTCTTTGTGTTAACAACATCACACTCGTAAACGCATACGATCTTCTACTTAACGCATCAGCTACCACGTTCGCTTTTCCCACGATGATATTAAATGGTACGGTCGTAATCTTCAATAGCTCGAGCCAACGTCTTTGGCACATTACACGTTCGTTTTGGGTGAAGAAAATATTTAAGGGTTTAAGAAATGGGTTTTGTACTGGGGACAATTCAAAATTCCATTTCACGCTCTAGGGGTAGGCTAAGAAGTCTTCAAGAATACGTCAGGAAATTTATTAACAATGGAAATATCCTTCACAACTGTGACTCTCATCCAAGACTTGGATAACACGTCACATTGATATCTATCAACTTGCCATCGTTATTCACAACGTCCCCTACGGAAAGTTTGGCTTTGGTGCATTCCACACAAAGAAGTCAACAACGAAAGGACCGGGGCTCTTTACTTATGTCTTGATATGACAATGATTGACTTTAGTAGTTTGGTTGCTTGAATTCGCATAACAGGTTGGTTAGGAATATGAAAGCTAACAACCTTACTAAAAGCATGATGAGTAGTTAACCAATCAATTCTTAAAATTACATCAAAGGCAAGTATTTTCAAAGAGATAAGATCGACAAGTAACGTAAAAGTGTTGATTTGAATCAAACAAGATTTGTAAATAGTGGAGGTAACGAAGGTTTCTCCCAACTGAGTTTCAACAAATAAATCAAAGTCTAACTTCTCCGGAGTTAAATTCAATCATTGAACACAACTAAGTGAAATGAAAGAGTGAGTAGAATCGGTATCTAATACAATATAGAATTCACAAGAGTTTATGTTTAACTTACCCGTAATAATTTTATTCAGGTTTCTCGTCACGAAAAAAAAATGCTCTTTCTTAAACTACCGGTTTTGGCTTGTTTGGGACATCCTTTGGCATCACCATCCTAGCTGGACTTGACTTCACCATACGACAAAATTGAGCTAGGTGACCTTCTCTTCCGTAATTAAAACACGCTTTGGATTGCTGCGTACAGTTTGGATGGATGTGTCCCTCCTGTCCGAATTTGAAACATACAACCGGTGGTCATTCTTCTTCCTTTGAAATGGGTGTTGGTGCTGCTGTCTTTCCATCATTATTGAACCTTCTCTTCTTGAAATTTCCACTTCTATTATCTTGGCCATGATTACCACCGAAGTGGTTACCATTTATGGCATGATAATTTCCCCCATGATGGTTATCATTGTACCGATGATCGTTGCCACCAGTACGATTATTATCGTGTTGTTGGTCGTTGCCTTTTGGTTGTGTTGACTCATTATTGTGCTCCAATAACTGAGCCCTATTCACAACATCTGAATATAAACAAAGTTTGTGAGAAATGAGGTATTGACGTATATTGGGTTTCAAAACTCTTAGAAACATTCACGTCATTCCCTCCTCATTATCGACCAAATGTGATGCAAACCGAGACAACTCGGCAAACTTAGCCTCGTACTGCGACACAGTTATATTGTTTTGTTCCAGCTTGATGAACTCCACCTCTTTTATGTGACGAATACTTTCGGGAAAGTACTTGTCGTTGAACAGCTCTCGAAACTTCTCCCAAGACATCTTGAGTGCGTCAGTCTGGGAACGTTTTACAGATTCTCACCAGTAATCTGCCTCTTCATGCAACATAAAGGTGGCAAATGGAACCTTTTTCTCCTCTGAGCATCCCAAGACATCAAATATCTTACTGATCTACTTTAACCACGTCTCCGCCTTAAATGATATTGGCTTTCCCAAAAACTCCGGTGGTCCCAACTCCTTGAACTGTTTAGCGGTGACTGATCGTGGTTTGCCATTATTTCTACCTATATTTTGAATAGGAGTCTCTCTTACCTGTTGTTACATGAATTGCATAAAGCCTCTAAACATTCCATCGTTCATCATTTGGTCAATGTTGTTGTTTGCCTGAGGATTGTCGCCTTCCTGATACACATTATCCTGATTATAGATATGTGGAGACTCAACGGTCTCCTGTGCTCCATTGCTATTCTCAACATTCTCGGATGTCATTTTAAAATACTGCCACAAAATAAGGGTTAATTAACATATAACATATTATCCCTATACTCTGACCGACCAATTAAATACCAAATAAACTTAGGTAGGTCATACTAGCGAAGGAAATCTCCGTCTCTCCCCTCCTAATTCTTGTCTCACATCTCAGCCAGGGATCATATCCTTAAGCTTTGATACCAACTGTGACGCCCCAAAAATAGGTATACATCACCTATTCTAAGTCGCCAAATACATGGTACAAAATTCAAATACAACTTAATAATACATAAGTCGTGTAAAATACGACAAAACATATGTTGTGAGTTTTAATACAAATATTGTCATCTAGACATTATCCACACTCAATTGAGTCCTCACTATATTTATTATCACACTATTTAACAGAAAAATGAGGACTATTAATGCTATTATCTGGACTGTCACTCCGTTCCCCGACTAGTCCCTGCCACGTTCTCATTTCCTGAAGAGAACCGTGAATGAAAGGGTGAGCTCAACTAGCCCAGTAAGAAATATTATGACTAAGATAATGCAGAATAAATTATCATTAGTCTTCAACAATGTTAAACTGGTAAAATACAATAGACATCAAGTTTAACTACAGCGGAATAAGCTATCCATTAAAAGAGTCAAGTAGAGAATAAAATCTACTATCTTTTATGATTTAAAAGGTTTTTCATCACTTTTATTGTTGTGACTCAGCTTAATAAATAATCCACATCATCCCTGCACTACGACATAGGATATTCATTAGTATCACAACCATAAATTATCCATGCACTACGGGCCAAGGATATTTGTGTATTCATCAATGGTCATGATCATGCCATAAAATAATTCATCTTTGCACCCTTGGCCGAAGAGAATCCATAGTTATAATCATACCAAAAACTATTCATCAATGCACTACAGGCCAATGAGGAATTTTTCCACATCATTTGTAACATTACGGTCATGATTATACCGAATAATCCCTGGTCATAATCATACCAAGTCCATCTATGCACTACAGGCCACAGATGACTTTCAACATAATATAAACATGAGGATGATGACAATGACATAAAAATTCAATAAAACAAGTTCAAGAATTAATTTATCCAGGAACCAATAACGTTCAAATTGTCAACATGATACTTCTTTGTAGAGTAAAATTCAAGAATGCTCAAAAGAATATTTCCATGAAAAGATACTGGATGAAGCGCAAATATCAAGGATATTCCACTAATTTCATGGAGTATAGAAGTCAAAACTTTAAACAACTGAGTATAATAAAGAATATATGAAACTACAAATGGATTTTTACCCGCCATGCTGTAATCCACGTAGACAGATCATTTCCATAATTTAATAAGGAATGAATACAAAGGATCATTCACCATGTATGTGGTAATCCACATAGACAGGTTATTCCAATAGAATAATAAAGAATGGAATAACAGAAGAATTCACCATGTGTGCGATAGACTGTACAGGCAGGTTATTCCCAACAGAATAATAAAGAATAGAACCAGGTCATGCGTAAACACACAGACATGATATTTCAACGGAATAATAAATAACGGAACCAGGTCAGGCGAAATTCGCACCGACAGGATGTTCCAACAAAATAAAAAATAACAGAATCAGGTCAGGCGTAAATGCACAGACAAGATATTCCAACAGAATAATAAATAACGGAACCAGGTCAGGCAAAATTCGCACCGATAGGATGTCCTAACAGAATAATAAAGATTGGAATAACAGAAGAATTTCACCATGTATGCGGTACTTCGCATAGACAGGTTATTCCAACATAATGATAAAGAATAGAAGAATTTCACCAAGTATGGGGTAGCCCGCATATACAGGTTATTCCAATAGAATAATAAATAATGGAATAATAGAAGTTCTCTTCATGAATACAAAAGAAATAATACCCCTTACCTTATAAAGAAGAGTACTCTGACGGGTAGGGCGGGAATGTACTTAAAGAAAACTTGCACTACGCTCAAAGCTTTCTTAAACTCTAAAGAAATATGCTCATGATTATAAAAGAAGAATTCTCTCTACAGTTTCTCTCTCTAAAGTTTCAGTGAATTCGTAAGAAATAATGAAGGAATTAGCTTCTATTTATCGAAGAATGGATTGAATATTAAACGGACAGTCCAGATTGGTTTACTATAAAATATTCTAATAAAATAAAATCTTTTAAATAAAATATAATATATTCTATTTATAATCTAATAAAGCGAATAACTTTATAAAAGTATTCTATTTTATATAAAAAAAATTTACTATACAAATACTATGCAGGCACTATGCAAATACTATACATAATAAAATATAATATATTCTAATTATTGTCTAATAAAACAAATAACTTTATAAAAGTATTATGTTTTATATAAAAAAAATTTACTATATAAAACACTATGCATAATAGAATATAATATATTCTAATTATTGTCTAATAAAACGAATAACTTTATAAAAGTATTATGTTTTATATAAAAATATTTTCTTTTTATTATATTAATAATACTAATAAAATAAAACTTCATCATCATTATTATAAGTCACACTATTAATCGACCAGGTCGTACCCAAGAAAGAGGGGCTTTTCAATAAGGATTTCTCCCTATTGACGCGTAATTAGGTGACCAAACCTCTCCTTGGCAGAACTTCTAGATATCGTTAATATTGCAACACTCTAGGGGTAGGCTAGGAAGTCTTCAGGAATACATCAGAAAATTTATTAAGGATAGAATATCATTCAAAACTGTGACCCTCATCCAAGACTTGGATAATACGTCACATTAATACCAACTGTGACTTCTATCCCTTAACCTGGATAGCACCTCACAATGATACCTATCAATTTGCCATCTTCATTCACGATGTCGGCTACAAAAAGTCTGGCTTCGGTGCATTCCACACAAAGAAGTCAATAATTAAAGGATCGGGGCTCTTTACTTATGGCTTGATATGACAATGATTGACTGTAGTGGTTTGGTTGCTTGAATTCGCATAACAGGTTGGATAGGAGTATGAAAACTAACAACCTTACAAAAAGCATGATGAGTAGTTAACCAATCGTTTCCAAAAATCACATCAATGCAAGTATTTTCAAAGAGATAAGATCGACAGGTAACGTGAAAGTGTTTATTTGAATCAAACAAGATTTAAAAATAGTAGAGGTAATGAAGGCTCCTACTAACAAAGTTTCAACCAATAAGTCAAAGTTTAACTTTTCCGGAGTCAAATTTAAACGTTGAACACAAGCAAGAGATATAAAATAACAGGTAGAACCGGTATTTAATAAGTCATTGACTTCGCATGAATTTATAATTAACTAACCCGTGCTAACTTCGTTCGGGTTACTCGCTTTTTGAGGAGTCACGAAAAACGCTCTTCCTGAAACCACCGACTTTGTTTTGTCCGTATCCGGCTTTGGTGCCTCCATCCTAGCTAAACTTCTCTTCGGTGAACGACAAAATTGGGCTAGGTGACCTTCTCTTCCATAATTATAACATGCTTTGGACTGATATGTCCCTTTCCTCCGCATTTAAAACATATGATAGGTGGTCATTCTCCTTCCTTAACAACGGGTGCTGGTACTGACGTCTTTACATCATTGTTGAATTTCCTCTTCTTGAAATGTTCATTCTTATTATTTTGGCCATGATTACCACCGAAGTGGTTACCGTTTCTGGCATGTTGATTCCCTTCACTCTTATTGTCATCGCTTCGATGACTGCTATCATTGGTACTATTATTTTATCGGCTGCTCTCTTTTGGTTGGGTTGACTCACTATCGCACTCCAGTAACTGAGCCCTATTAACAACATCTGAATATAAACAAAGTTTATGAGAAATGAGGTATTGACGTATCTCGGGTTTCAAACCTCTTAGAAACATCCGCGTCATTCTCTCCTCATTATCAACCAAATGGGACACAAATCGGGACAACTCGACAAACTTGGCTTCGTACTACGAAACGGTCATGTTGTTTTGCTCTAGTTTAATGAACTCTACCTCTTTCATGTGACGAATACTTTCGGGAAAGTACTTGTCATTGAACAATTCTTGGAACTTCTCGCAAGTCATCTTCAGTGCGGCAGGTTGAATACGCTTTACAGATTCCCACCAGTAATCTGCTTCTGCACGCAACATGAAAGCGGCAAAGGGAACCTTTTGCTCCTCAGAGCATCCCAAGACATCAAATATCTTGTAGATCTGCTTTATCCACGTCTCCGCCTTAAGTGGTTTTGGCTCTTCAAAAAACTCCGGTGGTTCCAGTTCCTTGAACTGCTTAGCGATAACAGTCCGAGAGTTGCCAGTGTTTCCACCTGCATTTTGGACAGGAATCTCTCTTACCTGATGCTGCATGAATTGCAGAAAGCCTCTAGACATTCCATCGTTCATCATTTGGTCAGTGTTGTTATTTGCATAAGAATTGTCGCCTTCCTGATGCACATTGTCCTGATTATTGATATGTGGAGACTCAATGGTCTCCTGTGCTCCATTGCTATTCTCAACATTCTCGGATGTCATTTTCAAATACTGCCACAAAACAAGGGTTAAATAACATATCACATATTATCCCTATACTCTGACCGACCAATTAAATACCAAATAAACTTAGGTAGGTCATACTAGCGAAGGAATTCCCTGTCTCTCCCCTCCTAGTTCTTATCTCACATCTTAGCCAGTGATCATATCCCTAACTTTGATACCAATTGTGATGCCCCCAAAATAGGTATACATCACCTATTCTGAGTCACCAAATATATGGTACAAAATTCAAATACAACTTAATTATACATCAGTCGTGTAAAATACGACAAAATACATGCTGTGAGTTTTAATACAAATATTGCCATCTAGACAATATCCACACCCAATTTAGTCCTCATTACATTTATTATCACACTATCTAACATAATGGTGAGGACTACTATTACTATCATCTTGGACCATCACTCAGTTCTCCGACTAGTCCCGGCTACGTTCCCATTTCCTGAAGAGAACAGTGAAAGAAAGGGTGAACTCAACTAGCCCAGTAAGATATATTATGACTAAGATAATGCAGAATAAGTTATCATTAGCCTTCAACAATGTTAAACTGATAAAATGTAATAGACATTCAGTTTAACTGCAGCGGAATTTGCAATCCATTAAAAGAGTCAAGTAGAGAATAAAGTCTACTATCTTTTATGATTTAATAAGTTTTTCATCACTTTTATCGCTGAGACTCAGCTTAATAAATAATCCACATCATCCCTGCACTATGGCCAAGGATATTCATTAAGGTCACGACCACAAATTATCCATGCACTACGGGCCAAGGAAATTCGTGTATTCATCAATGGTCATGATCATGCCAACAACTGTCCATCAATGCACTACGGGACAATGAGGACTTTTACCACATCATTTGTAACATTACGGTCATGATTACACCGAATAATCACTGGTCATAATCATACCAAGTCCATCTATGCACTACAGGCCACAGATGACTTTCAAAAAATATAAACATGATGATGATGACAATGATATAAGAATTCAATAAAACAAATTCAAGAATTATTCTATCCAGGAACTAATAACGTCCTAATTGTCAACATGATACTTCTTTGTAAAAAAAAATTCAAGAATGCTCAAAAGAATATTTCCATGAAAAGATATTGGATGAAGCGCAAATATCAAGAATATTCCACTAATTTCATGGAGTATAGACGTTAAAACTTTAATCAACTGAGTATAATAAAGAATTGAATAACAACAGAAATCACCATGCATGCGGTACTTCGCATAGACAGGTTATTTCAACAGAATAATAATTAACGGAACTAGGTCATGTGAAATTCACACTGACAGGATGTTCCAACGGAATAATAATGACGGAATAATAAATAATGGAACCAGGTCAGGTGAAATTCACACAGACAGGATATTCTGACAGAATAATAAAGACAGAATAATAAATGATGGAACCAGGTCCGGCGTATAGCACAGACAGGATATTCCGACAGAATAATAAAGACGGAATAATAAAAGATGGAACCAGGTCCGGCGTATAGCACAGACAGGATATTCTGACAGAATAATAAAAACGGAATAATAAAAGATGGAACCAAGTCTGACATATAACACAGACAGGATATTTCGACAGAATAATAAAGACGGAATATAAAAAGATTTCACCAAGTATAGTGTATACCGCGTATACAGGTTATTCCAACAGAATAATAAAGAATGGAATAACAGAAGTCCTCTTCATGATTACAAAAGAAATAATACCCCTTACGGGCACAACAAATAATATCCCTTACCGTAAAAGAAACTGGATATAAGAGTAGGGAAGTAGCAAAATACTTTTCTTCTTCTATAGATTCTCTCTATAATTTCTCTCTATAATAATTGCTCTATAGCTTTGGTGAAATGGTGAGAAATGAAGGAAAAATGAGCTTCTATTTATAGAAAAATATAGTTTCGATAATTGCACGAGAAATTTGATAATGTTATGTTATCAAATGGATTTAAAATGAATGAGTGTGACAAATGTGTTTATGTCAAAAGCACTCAAAAGGAATATGTCATTGTTTGTCTTTATGTGGATAATATGTTAATCATGTGTAGCAACAATGAAGTTATAAACTCTAACAAACGGTTGTTATCAAATAGATTTGACATGAAAGACTTGGGGGTTGCTGATATAATATTAGGAATCAAGATTTCTAGAACATCTGATGGAATTATATTATCTCAAACTCATTACATTGAAAAAATACTTGAAATTTTTAACATGTATAATATAATTCTAAATAAGACCCTAGTTGATATAAATCTTCATCTAGCTAAAAATAAAGGTGATAGCATATCTCAATTAGAATATTCTCGTATAATAGGCAGTTTAATGTATGTCATGAACTGTACTAGATTAGATATAGCTTATTCAGTAAGTAAGCTAAGTATGTATACGAGTAATCCAGGTAAAGACCACTGGAAAGCAATTTTGAGAGTTTTAGGATATTTAAAACATACTCAAAAATATGGGTTGCACTATACAAGATATCCAGCAGTATTAGAATGATATAGTGATGCTAATTGCATATCTGATAATAAAGACTCGAAATCCACAAGTGGATATGTCTTTACCCTTGGAGGTGCTGCGGTATCTTGGAAATCCTCAAAATAAATGTGTATTGCAAGGTCTAAAATGGAATCAGAATTCATTGCTTTAGACAAAGCTGGAGAAGAAGCAGAGTGGCTTTGTAATTTCTTAGAAGATATTCCAAATTGGTCAAAACCTGTGCCAGCTATATGTATACACTATGATAGCCAATCAGCGATTGGAAGGGCACAGAGTCATTTATATAACGATAAGTCATGTTATATACAACGCAGACATAATACCGTTAGACAATTGCTCTCAAATGGAATTATCTCAATTGACTATGTTAAGTCCAAAGATAATATTGCGGATCCGCTCACGAAAGGTTTAACAAGAGAGCAAGTGAAAAGATCATTGAAGGGAATGGGTTTAAAGCCTACTGTTTAAATAAGAGTCATCATTGTGAAAACCCAACCTAGCTGACTGGAGATCCCAAGATCTAGGTTCAATGGGAAAACCGAACTATGTAGTACTTAGTAAAGCACTGAGGAGATATTTACTCCTAACCATTCCTAGAATGAGACAGTGCATATCTGCCGCGAGAATCAGAATAAGTTATGTTTTTAATGACTTTTATATCTTGAAATATGTTCAAGTGGGGTATTTCAGGATACTCTTGATAGAAGTCACCTACGTGAGTAAGAAGGATGCCACTTCTGTGAGAATTTTGAAGACTGAATTCTCTAATATACTCATAGAACCAAGAGGTGTTTCAAGGCCAAAATGAACACAAACGTGAGAACCAATTATGTCTAAAGAGATATTTTGTGAATTCTATTATTTTGGTTTACACAAAAAGCTGACAGTTCAAAGACATCAAGTCTATTGATTAGCCAAGTAAATCCGATAGAGTTTACTATGGCAAGTTCAAAGCCACTAGGCTACTTAACCTAATGAAATATCTTTTCTCATGTACTTGAACTAGTGTCTGCATATTCATAACATTTTTACATATTGTAAAACCAATTTTATATTCATGTGGGAGATTGTTGGAAATGGGATTTGAAATATTAAATATTAGAGTATTTTGAGGCTTAATTAAATGAGGGACCTACATTCCGAAAATATCGAGTCTTTGCACCAATATATTCTCCTTCATGAGGAGTATAACTTGGTATATTTATATGTTCAAATCCATTAAGAATTAAATGAGAAAATTGACTCCAAAGTCACCTACTTGAAATGTTGTAAATTGCAAAAGTCTCACATAGGGCATTAGAGAGAAAAATGAAGAACATATATATGGGATGTTTGTTCAATAGGAAGGGCCCCAAGGGGTACCCCACTTTTGTAAAAGGGAGAGGACCTAGCCAAGGCATGGTTCAAACCCACACGCGCGCGTCGCCGCCGTCCGTTCGGTCGGTCCGGTTCGGTTCGGCGGGTCGGGTCGGGTCATGATATATATTTTTTGGACAAAATCTATTTAATAAATTATCAAATTTTGTTTTAAGGTTATTATCAATACTACGTAGTTTTGACTCTCAACGGTAATAAACTGCCTACAGCCAACAAGGGTACAACCAATTTTCCCTCCCGTTCTGAAGAATTTTTGTCCCGTCCCGTTCTGCATAAAAATTCCTTGTTCTGGAAAATATTTTCCATTCCTTCCCTTTTTCAAAATTCCGTTACTGCAAAATAATTTCCATTCCGTTGCAGTGTTCTTCCTTCTCCCCTTCCTACTGTAAGTTGTATATACATGCATGCATCATTACTGTTCGTTATATTTATATGCATAATTACTGTAAGTTCAGTACATAACATTGAAATTGGTTCGATGTGTTCTTAACTTTGAAGTGCTTCTAATTAAGAACTGGAAATCCGTTTTATCTTGGGAAGCAATTATTCAATTAATCCTTAGCACCAGCGAGAGAATAAATTTGATTTAAGTAGACTTTGTGAATTCAATGGACTCGGATTTATATTAATATATGTTTCTTTTTTTGCATAATTTTAATCATATATATATATATATATATATTAAATAATACTATATATTATAGATTACAATAACCCTGTTTTGTATATGTATCTAAATTACACCTAAAATACTGTATAGAATAAATATTATATATTTTTTGAGAGTCACATTCAAAAAAAAATAAAATAAAATTGGACCGGTTCAATAATCATGTCCTATAAACATGTCCCTGTATAAAGACTCTAACTTCAATGCACAGGGCTATCACAATTTTTACCATTTGTACTGGGCTTCATTTGAAACTTGGTAAAGAAAAAGATAATGAAATTAAAAATTTTATTGGAGCATTTTACTTCATTTTTCACTCTAAATTAACATTGTTCCTAATATTAGATTATTTTAAGTATAAATAATTAGATTTATCTTTTTTTGAGATATATATTTTATATTCTTTTTTTGTTGTTGCTAATTTCAGACATAATTTAAAGGCTTAAATATGAATTAGTACCCTAAACTATTGACCATATTCCACTTCGGTGATCGACCTTTTAATTTTGTCAATTAGATGATTGAACTATTAATTTTTTTCAATTGCAACAAATTGAACTTGTCACGTCAGAAATTGCTGACGTGGCTACTTGTGTGGGGCCATATGAAGCTGATGTGGCAAAAAAATATTTTTTTAATTATGAATTAAATAAATTTAATTTAATAGAGGGTAAAATGGTCCAATAAAAAATTAATACAAAACAAACATTATTTTCAATCGATTAATACAAATTAATTACAAAACAAATAAACATGATATCCTAATATCAGACAATCGATCTAAACCAAGATCTAAATCAAAAAAGCCTAGCTCATCAACCCCATTATCAACCCCAATCTTATATATCAGTCAATCTCTTACTCCATCATCAACCCCATTATTTTCGATCCCCGCGAGAATTGGATTCTGAAACCCTAGCCCTCGCCTGTCTAAACCGATTCCAAAAATCAACTTGTAGCCATATTTACATAGCCTGCTAGAGATACAAGGGTTGCTTAGAAAACTCACCCCCCCCCCCCTCGTAGAAGGAAAATCATCAAAAGCCCAAATATCTATCAGATTTCGACCATCTTGAGTTGTGTCTCCACCAAGGAAGGCATCTATTGAAGCATCCCAGTTGCAATACATATATGCAATCTGAAAGAACTTCATCTCGGACTCGAAACCAGAGAGCTCTGGAGACGACTTCTCAGTATTTTCTTCACAAACACCAAGTCTAAAGAGTTAGACTTCTGTTTCTTTACAAGGTTAGCATCTTCCACATATTGAGCTTCATCGCCTTCTAGAGTAGAAGAGAAAACATATGTTATTTCTGGATTCTTTGAGGAGTGTTCTCCCCAACCGAAGTCAGAGTAATCAAAGGAGTTACTTGTGAGTATTAATGGAGGTGTGAGAGCATGTGAGAATTACCAGGTGATCTCATTCTCTTCACCGGTTTTCTCAACTTGGATTTTCGGCTTCCTAATTTGGTGTCTTCGAATTTTGGGTTTTCCAGGTAATCGCAACTGTCGTTGACGAGGTTGGTTAGGAGTCGTAAGGGAGTGTAGCTGGTGGTGGCTCTCCTCCGATCTTACCTAATCGGACACTGGACTGGCGTTGGCGCTTGGGAGCTAAATTTGGGCGTGTACAATGGTCGAAGATTTAGGGCGGCGTGGGTAGGAAGATTAGGAGAGATTAGGGTCTGTGTGATGGAAGATTAGGAGAGAGAGGATGTATTTAATTTATTTATTATTTTGTTTAATTATCATTTTACTATTTTACCCTTCAATGTATCAATAATGTTTAATCTTGAAATAAGAAAATATTTTTTGACACATCAGCTGCTTTATGGCCCAACCGAAATTATCACGTCAGCGATTTCTGACGTGGCAGCTTCAATTGAACAAATTGAAAAAAATTGATAGTTCAATCACGTGATTGAAAAAATTAATACTTTGATCCCTGAAGTGGAATATGGTCTTAGTTTAAGGTAGTAATTTATATTTAAGTCTAATTTAAACACACACACACCCCCCAACATTTGTCAATGCCAAGATTTGAAAGCCCTTCTTAGGCCATCTCTAGCAGGCCGGAGCTCCATCAATCTTAGACTATATTTAGTCTATGCTCCAGCTAGACTAAATACATACTCTAGAGATTTTTTAGTAGATTCAAAAGATTAAATCAAGGAATCTAATTTTGGTGGACTATAATTTTTAATATATTTAAATGAGAGTGTTGAAAAATAGTTGGTGTACTATAATTCATTAAATATAATATAATCTTTTAATATTAAAATCTATGGGATAGTCCCAAACATTTACTTTTATTTTTCCTTTTTCTTTCTTATTTGTCTGCGTTTTTCAAGTCCCAAACAAATATATGTGAACTAAAATGAAACAATATTTATTTTAAATTGGATGAATTAAGTACTCCTGCACGTATATTCAAATTTTTGTATAAATAAAGTAACTAACCATAGTTAGAAAAAATTACACAGGTAGGTATTTTTTATTTATTTGAATTTGAATTTGAATTTGAAAGGTTTGGTCATTGGTGGGTAAATTTGAATGGTGACTGATGAGTAAATTGTCCTCTGCAGATTTGACTAGAGCACATAAATGGTAAATATCCGTACAAAATTTCACCCATATGGAAATTAAAAATTTACAGCTTGATAAATCCAGATAATTTTACCCAATCAAATTCTACTTGTGAGGTAACTAGCACAAGTCAGCAGTAACTCCATCATTTCCCCTCCATTTCATAGTGGAAATCCAACGGTCGACTGTATATTTTTCCTCCTTCCACAGTTCCCATTGCATTACATAGTTTCTCTCTCTGAAAAATTCCAAGAATCTCTTTCTCTCTCTCTAAATTTGCAGCTCAAATTCATACACAAAAATGGTGATGGGTACAACGGAAACCAAATACGAGGAGTTACGCCGGCAAAGATTAGAAGAAAACAAGAAAAGGATGGAAGAACTTCACCTCCCACAGCTCACTCTTGCTCTCAAATCCTCTTATCCTAAACCCTCTCTTAAACCCCCTCCGGTCAGTCATCTATTTATTTATTTTTTACATTTTATCGTATTCAAAAACTTATTCAAAAAAACCTCTTTATAAAAACTATTTTCCTCTTTCATTTATTTTCAAAAATGAAAAAAGATGAAACGGGTCAAGCAGACAGAAGCGGTGGATGTGAGAAGATCAAGTCGTGTTGCAAATGCTCCCGTCACATGTCAATGTAGGGCCTCTGCTACATTGAAAGCAGAGGAATTGGAATCGAGTCTTGGAGCTGATTATCCTACTTTTGTCAAGCCAATGCTCCCGTCACATGTCATTGATGGATTTTGGCTGGTAAGTGTTCTTTGTTATATCTGCTTCCATTGGTTAAATTGTTACTCTCAATCTCATGTTAAATTTGTTCATTTTTATAGTACATTTTAGTTTGTACCATTAAAGGGATTTCTGCAGTTACTGGAAAATGTTGTTGATCAAAAATATATTGATAACGTCATAAGAATTGGTCTGATTCTTTTTCTGAAGTAAGTATTTTTAAAAATGTAATGAACAGGGCCTTCCAGGTTATTGGTGCAGGAAACACCTTCCAAAGCGTGACGATACTATTACATTAATTGACGAGGAAGGAGAAGAGTATCCAACAATGTACTTGTTCTATAAATCCGGACTAAGTGGTGGATGGAGAGTGTTTTCGATTGCTCATGAGTTGGTAGATGGGGATGCACTGGTGTTTCAGTTGATCCGACCAACTGCATTCAAGGTGATAATTGTAAAATGGACATTGAATAATTGTTGTTGATTTTTCATGTTCCACAACCTATTTTCTGTTTGTCTTAATAAACCTTAAACCCTACCAAAGGCCTTGATGAATGAATATAACCTCATCATAGTCACTGATTTCAATCCCCTCACTTTTAGGACCAAACTTACATATTCCCAAGTGTTTAATTCATCTTCCATTTGCAGGTGTACATTATAAGGGTGAAAAGTTTTGAAAAGGGTAGCACCCTTGAGAATATGGATCAATGCTGAATCAATGCTGGTAAGATACTGTACCCTACCCAATTTTGTTTGACATTGTTACTAAGTTCATTTGGTTAAAAACAAATTTGGTCACAACTATCTCGAGTTTTTGATAGAAACCACATGGGAAATGAATAACAAGAGCCAGTGCTGATTCTATAAACTGAGCATGAATAACTGGTTCAAGTTCATTATCATCCATCCCTATAGACTGAAATCTTTGAAAACACAAATTTTGAATGCTCTAGATTGTTCTGCTATTATTTCACAGGCCTAAGGTAGATTGATCATTTGATTGTGCCTTGCTCTATATTTGACTCTTTTAGTCTTTAGAATACTTATCTAATGTATGTATGTATGCTTTCATATCACCATTTCTGACATGTTATTAAGTGGGCATGAGTTTAGTGCATAGATTTCTCTTGCAATTGTAGGATTGGAGGCACAATTTTGGTCATGCAGTTGGGCGTAGTATTCAGGCTCTAATCTGGGAACATACATAGATGGGATCCTAGTCTAAACTTTAGTGATGATGTATGAACTATTAATTAAACTGTTTGTTGTGCACCTTATTGACTGATATGGTTCTAAAGTTGAACAAAGAAGTTTATAATAATTCTATGACTCCAAAGTTCAAATTATTGAAATCAGTTTCAGTTGATGAATTTAAGATTGCAAGATTTGAGTTTCCATCTTTTTATGGGTACTATGAGTTGACCATTTTTAATTATAATAACACAAGTAATTTGTAGAATGGAGGGGGTAGAAATTAACATTTTATTTTTTGTTACACTATAAAATTGATATTTAATAGGAGATTCACAAATATTTTCTTCCAAGTACTTGCTTTAGAGTTGAGTACATTAACACAAGTGTATCTAATAGGATCAATTAATACAAATTTTACCGTAGTAAATTTGTATAACTCATGCAATAAAAAAAATATGTAGAATTTGTTACGATGAAATTAATGTCAGTTTCACCCTAATCGAATCCATCTAATAGGTAATGTAAATCTTACAAAACTCAATAAAAATATTAAGATTTTTGTTCACACTCAAAAACTACCATTTATAATATTTATTTATTGATACTATTAATATATTTTTCTTTTATAGTTATTCTTCAAAATAATAAATAATTATTTTAATAGTGATGGTATGATAATAAGATTATTATTATAATAAAAATACACTGTGAATTATATACTATTTACCAATAAAAATAATACTTCTTGTTGACATTCTTGTGAAAGGGTGGGAGTAGTTGGTAGTGACTAGCTAGTAGTATTTCTAGTATAAGAAAAACATGGGACTCCGTGCATTATGCTTTATTATTAATTTAGGGGCTACTTGTTTATATTTGAGTCCGAATCTAATCGAATAAGGGTCTGTTTGTTTATAATTGAATATATTTAAATGACTGAATGATTGAATTGATTATTTATTAAGTATATTTATTTTAGAAAAAAATTATGTGAATGATTGAATTGGTCAAATGATTGAGCTGAATCACTAAGTCAAATTTTTTTGATTGAATGGTTGAATGAGCAGCTGAATAAAATAAAAAAATAAAAATTAAAAAAAATATTAACTATTATATTAAGTAATATTAAATAAATTTACAATAACTTTGAATTTTTTTCAGATGAGTAAAATAATAAAATTTTGTCATTCAAATGTTTCAGACATGTTAATTATCAAATAATTTTTTTCATTCAGATTCAGATTCATTTTTTTATCAAACACTTCCTAAGTCATTCAGATTATTTGTTTTATAATTTTTAAATTCTAAATGTATTTGAACAATTTATTTAAAAAATTATAGTTGAATCAATAAGAAATTGTGTTAAATGATAGATAATTATAAATTACATTTAATATCCATCTTTTTTACTATTGTAAATAAATTTTGTTAGGTACAAATTATTTTTTGATTTTTTCTTTAACAAATCGGTCAATAACCAATTTAATTAATGTTATTGTAGTCTTTTATTTTGATTTTATGGACTAATAAAATATTATTAAAAAAATTCTATTTATTCTTAAAATTATATTACTAGTAGTATACTGCATTAAAGATTGTTCACAAATTTATATTTAGTTTTTATTAAATAACATTATTTATTTATAATTACATAATAAATTTGTTCATAATATCTAGAAAGTTAAAAATAGGAAAAAACACGTATTCAGATATTTTAGACACACAATTATCATACAGATCATTTTATTCTATATTTAAAACTTTTATTTCATTCAGCTAATTTAAATTATCTTATACATATAAAGCTTTTCATTCAGTTTTAACAAACAACACCTTAGTGGGTGTTTGAGAAAACTGAATGAAATAGTTGTGAATGTTTAAGTAATCCGAATGAGTTGTATGAAGCAGAATTTTGAATAAAAAAAATTATTTAATAATCAACATGTCTAAAACATCTGAATAACAGATTTTTATTATTTTATTCCTCTGAAAAAATTTAAAATTGTTGTAAATTTATTTAATGTTACTTAATATAATAGTCAATATTTTTTAAAAAAATAAATATAAAATATTTCATTCAGCCCAAAAATCCAACCGATTCAACTATTCAGACGAATTTTATTCAAAACAAATGCATTGAATAACTGATTGATTCAGTCATTCAACTATTCAAACATTCAGTTACATTCAACTCTAAAATGACACCCCCTTAATCTAATCTTGCAAAAGGAATTTGATTGGATTGACTATATTATTATACAAACATATGTTAGGGGTAGGCCATGAACTTTAAGCACACGACAGGCTGTTATGTTGTTGTTGTTGTGTCCGGCTAGCTGGACCCAGCCCCCAAGCACCCCTCTTTCCAGGCTGTTATCCTTAATCCTTTCCTTCTAAATACTCATCATATTTATTTATATGGTTAATCATTCATAATTAAAATTAGCTATGAAATCTTTAGTAATCGACTTATGTGATATTATTTGTTTTTAAATTTAATAGAATAAATTAAGATACCAAGAATTTTCTTTTTCTCTTATTTTTGGTGAGATTCTGCACTACATTTCTTTTTCTTTTTCTAGACCTTATTTATTTTTTGGGACTTATTTTTTTCATGTTAAATTAATTTATTTGTTTTTATTTGTGAAATTTTGTCCACGGATTTCTATTGTTATTTATTTGTTTTTATTTTTTGAATGATTTCTATTGTTATTTTCGGACTTGACCATTTTTTAAGAATATTTGTGGTGTTCACCAGATGTTACTACGATCGGCTTTCTTTTTGATAATCTGTTATTTATTTGAAAGGATTATCATTTCAATTTTTTATAACGTAATTTTTTTTATATCATTTTTAACAAATTGCAATTTTTTAAGTAAAAAGGACTTTTTGATAAAAATAAATAAATATAAAAATTGGCTACTCCACACATTTGTCAAGGAGTAATTAATTAGCCCAACATTGTGTACCTAAATTTAGCTAAATGGGGATTAAAATTAAAACCTAACAAGTTTATTGAACTAAACAATTTTGGGAGGGTTTGGTCATAACTTTGATGAGTACTATGTTAAAAATAAAACACAAATATTAATACAGTCAATATTAGGAATTTATGACCTATTAATAATAGCCTAATGGAGCCAAAAATAGGGCTAGATCGGCTCCGAGCCACTGAGCTTAGCCGATGTTATTAAATGCCTGATCCAACGGACAGGGTGGTTTTCTCCAACCAAACTTCCGCGTCACGCGCTTTCTCCCGGTCCGGGGTTGTCTCTTTCAAAGAAGGCAAGCATTTCCCGGTCTAGCCTGTGAAACCTAACCACTCCATTACTTTGGCATGTGCTTATTGTTGCTTACAAATGGAAAACTATTACACATTTTCTTTTTAATTTTTAAATTGAGAATATGAGACTTCAATACTTAAAAAATAAATATGTATTTCATTCATAAATTATTCAAAATTTAAAAAGGTTAATATGCACACCTTAAATTACTACAATGTATTCAATTTTCGCATGAAAAAAAATAATAATTCCACACGAGTCTCTCTCACGTGAATGTGGGGTCCACTTACTATTCACGAGAGAAAGATTATATGAAAATATTATTTTTTTTAATGTAGAAATATCAGTTCTCAACTTTGTATTTTTATTAAGAGAAGAATGAATATTTATAAATACAACATAGTTTTGAAAGAGTATTGATATTCTCACAAGTAAATTTGATACTCGTGTAAATTTGATACTTGTGTAGGGTGTGCATATAACACCACCCATTCTTAAATTGAGATGATCAAATTTCAAAAAAGATAAAAAAAAAAAAAGAAAAAAAAAAAGAAGAGTCACTCTCTCTAGTCTCCCCCTAAATTAAATTAAGGAAAGTTGAATGAGAAGCACCATCTATATTGCATATATGTCATGTTACTAAGAGTATATTAGGAAGGTTTTAGTAAGGCAATATTCTTAATGTAAATTAAATATGATTTTCATTCATTTTTTAACAAAATCAATAGACATATTCTAAATTAATAAATAAATTTTTATTATTTAAAAGTGTTAACTACTTTACAACTTGGTAATAAATTATCTCAATAAATGTTTTAAATAATTAATTCTCGTATCAAATTGACATTATAAAAAAAGAAAATGTTTTAAAAAGTAAGCGAAATAAAATTGTTAGCAAATTGACGCCGAGATTTTGGGGACAGAACTCCGGATTAGGTTGAAAGGACAGAGAAAAAACGGTGCCCTAATTCATGGCCTCATGGGCCAGCCCAATCTAGGCCCACCAAAGTCTCTTCGGGTATATTGGAATTTAGAATAAAAAAAGAGGTAAATAGAAAAGTTTGACTTCGTGACTATATCTAATCTATCTTTTATAATAAAGGACGAATAAACAAGGGAAATTTATTAGTATTAATTTTTAAAGGAAGAAGAAATAGGGAAAATATATTCTTATTTTTTTTAAGAATTTTTATTTTACAACTATAATATAATAAAAAAAATTATTCATTTTGTAACTCCTTGTTTATGTCTAAGGGTGTAAATGAATCGAGTCGAGTAGTTAATCAAATTTGATTCACAAAATTTATCGAGTATGAAATAAGATTTGATTGCGACTCATTTACTTACGGAGTTGAGCACGATCTCCGATCGAGCCCGAACAATTTGAACTTTTCGAGCACCGAAGACCTTTGTCCCGAGTAATATTCATCTTCCCATGGTAACCATGAGGTTGAGAGTTCGAGCATTGGCTTAAAAAGTTAGAAAGAAAAAAAACTTTTAAACGAATATGATCCGAATATCAATAGAAAATTAAAATTTAAAAATGTTCGAATAATTTATCGAATTTTAAAATTTATTCATATTTGAATCATTTATATTTCAAGTCAAGTGAGTATGAATCGAGCCCGAATTATTTGATTCATTTTACAGTCTTATTTATATCCTAATTCCGTCTCATTCCTATTTTATCTTCTCAAAAAATAATTTTTTTTTATAAGAAATTACATTTAGAAAAATTACTCTTCAATTATGTAAGACGTTCTCGTATTAAGACGTTCTCGTATTAACTCTTCACAAAATTTAAGACGTTCTTGTATTATGTTTTTTTTATATATTCAAATGCTATATTTTTTTAATTACATTACAAAATTTTAGAAAAACATCATTCACGAATATTTTTAATAATATCGGACAAAACAAAAGTAGTACTTCTTCCGTCCCTAATTATTTGACGTTTAAGAATTTTTTATTTGTCTCTAATTATTTGACGTTTGTTCAAATCTAAGAGAATTAATGATAGTTTTTCCAAAATTACCCCTCATTAAACTCTCTCTCTCCTTATTCCAACAAAAAATTTAAGGGTATTATAGATAATTAAGTACTATATTTAATATTTTTCAATCATTATCTTAATTCTTGTGCCCACTTCTAAAACGTCAAATAATTAAGGACGGAGGGAGTACTATTTAACCTAAGATTTTAAATAAACCGAGTCGAGTATTGAGTTGTTTAGATTTGGTTCACAAATTATGTTGAGTATAAAATAAAGTTTGATTTTGGCTCATTTAGCTACCGAATCGAGCACGTTCTCGAATCGAGTCCGAGTAGTTTGAACTTTTCGAACGAATATGATCCGAGTATCAATAGAAAATTACAATTTGAGGAGGTTCGAGTAATTTATCGAAATTTAAAATTTTGCTCATATTTGACTCATTTATATTTTGGGTCAAGCTTGAATCAAATTTTTAATCGAGCGAGTACGAATCGAACTCGAACTATTTACTTATTTTACAGTCTTAATTTAACCCCACCATTTGTCTCAATGGTTTAAAAGAAACTTAGGTCCAGTCGTAAACTCGAGAGGTCTTTAGAATGCTCCACGTATCAGTGATTTAAAAAAAACTTGGGTCCAATCATAAATTCGGAAGTTTTCGGAATGCTCCCCGTATAAAAAAAAATAAAAAAGAAAAATAAAAAAGAAGAAGAAAAAGTAGTACTATTTCTATTTGTTTATCCGGCTATAAAACGTTCCGTCAAGACCGTTTCTATGTCAATTTCCATTTGTCTATTGAAGATTTGCTAGCTTGATTCTCCATGTTAAAATACAACACTCCAAACATTTGACACATAACATTATTAGTATTTACTTAATTAATCAAACTTAATCCTAATTGGCCGGCTTGATTTAAATATATTAAAAAATGCCATAATAAGCTACAAATATATATAAATCATAATATTATATTAAATAACTAAAACTTGTTTATACATATATATTTGATATATAAATAATATTATATTATATATAAACTTTTTTATACATCACTAAATATTTATAGAGCATAATATTATATCAAATACTACTAAAATAACTTATTTATACATAATATTTGATTTCTAAACTTGTTTGTACTAAAATGGTATTTGAAAATAGAGTTTGAAAGTTTATCATTACTTGTTCATCATTTTTTGATGTATAAAAAATTTAAATTATAGTTTAAAAAATATTATTATTAGTAAGGGTATAATAGTCCAAACGATATTTTTTTTATCCGATCTTTTAATTAATACTGTAAAAAATAAACATAACATGAGATTATTTTAAGTTATCTCATGAATAATTCTATAAAAAAATAAACATGTAACTATAATTATTTAATTCTAATATTTTAATTCTTGCAAATAAATATAATCATTGGTGATTATTGGACCAACCAATACTGCTTTTTATAACTAAGGATATTTGATATTATTGGACACAAAATCTCTTAAATTTTTTAGCTTTAATATGGTAAACATTTCAAATTCCTTTAATTTTTAAGCACAATATCACTTAGCCTTAAATTTAAGATTTATGAAATAATTAACTTATTCACAAACTCTATTATTATAGGAAATTAATATTTTTATATTATTTTTTAATATTTTTAAATGTACCACTCATATATTAACTAATATGTTGAATTTTTATTAATTAATATGTGGACCATACATGTGTGAAAATATTAAAAAGTGAATACAAATATCAGTTTCCTTATTATCTATATAATAAAACATAACCTATTTTTGAATCTTTCATTTGACAAAACACAAAGACGGTTCATATTTCATCTCAATTCTTTCAACTTAATCTAAAGGCTCAAATTGTTATTGCAGTCGTGTGGTGAATTATGCAAATTTTTATTATAGTGGTGTGGTGAATTATGAAAATTATTATTGATAATTTGTAAGTTTTGCAGACATTTTTAAAATTTTCAGAATATCTATTTTTAAAGGAAAATTAATTATTGCGGTGATGTGGTGAATTATGATAATTGTTAATTGTAGGGGTGTTCAAAAAATTCGATTTTTTGGTTTTTTTACCGAACCGATTGAAATCGGTACCGGCGGTACCGGTTTTTTTCGGTTTTGGTTTATCGATTTTTTTGAACTTTTCAATATCGGTAGCGGTAATGAGAATTTTGAATTCGGTAAATACCGAAAACCGAAAACTTATCATTAATATTGATACTGTGATTCATTCTGCCAAGAAAAAGAACACTAATGTAGCTAGCAACCTAGCACATGGGAATATATAAACACTGCTGGTTATATCTATATCAATAAACTAAACCAAACATGCTATATGTATAATTAACCAAGTAAAGTACATATTACATATATATCTAATGGCATGGCATGCAGACATATATACTTATCATTAACATTGATACTGCATGCTCTGAAAATTAACCAGTTGATTCTATAGTTGATTCTATATTAGCCATTAGGCATGCAGGCATAGTTGATTCTCTAAAATATTTATCGCTAGTAACAAATATGAATTTTGTTAATATAATTGATTGTTAATATTTAAGTGGTTCTTAGTAAATAAATATTATTATTATACAAATTTTAATTTTAATTTAATATTTACTAGTCTCATTTCTAAGTTAAAAAAAATTTGTTAATATAATTTTTTTTTTTAATTATTGCGGTATAACCAAAAACCGAACTGAAAAAACCGGTACCGACTTTGTACCGAACCGGTACCGAAACCGGTTATTCGATACCGGTACCGGTTCTTGATTTTTTAGGTTTTTCAGTTCAGTACCGGTTTGATTTTTTCGGTACCGGTTCGATTTTTTACCGATGAACATCCCTAGGTAATTGTGATTGTAAGTTATTTTAGATTATAAAAAATCTTTAGGTAATATAGTATTTTACTATATTTTGAATTTTAATCTTTTTTTTTTTTTACATCCTATCTTGAGGCACAGACAATTAGTAATACTACAATAAATGCACCCACAAGCACAACTTGTATTGCTCCTAAAATTAAAAATAAAAAATAAAAAATAACGAAAAAGCACACAGTGTTACGTAGGTAGGCTGGAGCGAGGCGCACGTTAGCTGACGTCGACTCCAAGCACGGCTCAATTTAACGCCGAACTGAAATTTATAAATTAAAAAAAAAGAAAAAAAAAAGAGAAAATTAGTTGTAAGAAGAAAGAAAAACAGCTCTCCATTTACGTCCTCTCTCTTTCTCTTTCTCTTTCTCTTTCTCTTCTCTTTCTCTCTCTACCAAATATTTTCTCTCTCATAAATATGAAATTTTCGCAGTGAAACGCCGGGATCCGCGTTCTTCGATTACTGCTACCAGGCAAGGCCTGTACGTTCCTTTTTTCTCTCTCTTCGTTGATTCGGTGATTGAATTTATATAAATATATGTATGCAATTGTATTTATTCACGATTCAAGTAATTGACATAAAAATTCTACTACGTTTTTGGTTATCTACATTGTTTCATAGGTTTGTGTTTGTTTAATTAGACTGTAGGGGTTGCATATTATACGATTATATAAGTTTTACTGTTCTGTTTGATGTGTGTTTAGTGTAAAGATCTTAATGATTTTGTTTGCAGAATTTTTGATTAATTTGATTTGATGTGTAGAGGAATTTTTGTGTTATAGAGGCTTGATTTGTGTAATTGTTGTTATTTGGTTTAGGAATTGACTGGATTTGTGTTGATTGAAAGCTGATGAAAGAATAGAAGGGGCACATTTTGGTTTTTCTTGCTAGAGGTGATATATTTGTTTGATTTGAATAGGGGACCAAAAAATGTCCTCCACAAAGGGTGAACATCAAACGGTCCCACTCTCGGTATTGCTAAAGCGCGAATTGGCTAATGAGAAGATTGAAAACCCCGAGATATTTCATGGTCAGGCTAACCAAAGCAAGAAAGGCGAAGACTTTACGTTAGTCAAGACAGAATGCCAGCGGGTGCTAGGAGATGATGTTACTACATATCATGTTTTTGGGGTATGTTTTGACTACTACTTTGTTTTTTCAGGGACTCTTTTTTGGTTTGAATGCTAATTGTTTGGTTGTATTCGTGCTTTTGAGTCTTACATGATCTGCTGATTGATCAATTTGGAAAGAAATTTATTTTTGAGTTGTTTTCATAGATAATGCATTTGTCGGATACCTTACATAGTTATTGTGCTAGTTAATTTGTAGGATATATATCAGAAACATTTTTTTCTGCGATAAGTTTTATCAGAAACCTCCTATCAACAAGAGAAATGCTTTAATATTATGTGAATGAGCGATAGAAGAGGACAATATTGTTTACATATTGGCAGGGAATTGCCTTATTTTGTTGGATACTTTGGGAGTTAGCATTCATCTTTGAATGCATGAGAGTATATACTTGTTTCCCTTCATTGAGTTGCTGAGGGAGCTACAAAGGGAAATCTAAATGCCAAATGATGGGGATTGGTTGGTAACTCCAAAACCTGGTGTAACTTAGTGTGGCTAGTGTCATGCTTAGAGACCTAGGCACAAGGCTCGCAGGTAAATTGATCATTCATATTTTTTCCCATAAATATTTTTTCCCTTTTCTGGTATCCTAAATTCAAACAAGTATAGCTTAGGATTTTCTGATTGGATATATTGAGTTCTTTCTCTATGCTGGTTACTCTCTCATTCATCCATTTATTTGGTTTCATCTGCATCCTTATCTTTCTTTTCCCTTCATAGAAACAGACAACTTATGGGTCTTCTATATCTTTAGTCTACCCCAAATGTTTATTGTTTTTTTCTTTATTTAAAATTATTTCCTTGTTTGTTTTCTTTTATCCCTTTTCTATTTATTCACGGGTTTCTGGTAGCCTGTAATGAAGCAAGCTGCCAAGCTTGTTGAATTCTGGTAGAGTTTGGTTTGTTTTAGATCTTATTCAATATTGGCTGTAAAGATAACGAGCAACCTTGATCGCATTTCCAAGCCCATTAAATATTAAGTTATAATTGGTTCAATACGTTGAACTGCTTGGTATTCTGAAAAAAAAAACTCATAAAAAGTCAAGCTACTCAAGTCTGGTTCAATATTGCTCGACTATAGTTCACTTGAGGCCAGCTCAAAAGATAAGCAAGTTAAGTTTGAGCTTCATTTCAAGCTTGCAGAACAAATGAAGTTTGAACTACCCTCGTTTAACTTAACTCAGTTGATTTGCACCCATACTCTCGGGACTCTTTTCCATTCTTGACTTAAAGGATGGAAATCTTCAGTTATTACCAAATAAGATTGCTCTATTGAGTTTATTTGCACTTGTCAAATAAAATAATCAAAATGATTACCACACCAGAAACTATTCAAAAATGCATGCTATTTTTATAATTTGTTTTTGGTTTTGTTTCCCTAAACATTCACTCTTGTGTCTTTTATTTTATAATTTGTATTTTGCCTTCTTAAAACTTGGTTTGCAGATTTTTGATGGCCATAGTTGGTCCTTGTTGCTTCTGTCTATTTGTATTCCAGTCGTAATCTATTTCATTAGTGCTTTTATCTTTTTGCTTATGAAGCTTTACTTTGCAGCTATTTGATGGGCACAATGGGTCTCAAGCTGCTATATACACCAAGGAGAATCTCCTAAGCAATGTTTTGTGTGCTATTCCACCAGATCTTAACAGGGATGAATGGGTTGCAGCATTACCAAGGGCATTGGTTGCAGGGTTTGTGAAAACGGATAAGGATTTGCAAGAGCGAGGTATTTGTAGTTTTTTTCTTTTCGTCTTTGTTTTATTCTTCCTGATCCTTAGGTAAGGTAAGTTAAATATAAATATATAGCAGGTCAACAGTATATGAGCACAGTTATATGACACAATTCGACACTTCAAGTTTTACTTGAAGTACAAATGACATCACTAGAAGCTGGCTTCTATATGATATGTCTGTGAACACTTCAAAAGTACATTGAGGTTTTTAGAACATACATAGCAATACTCATGCAAGAAATCAATGTATTGCATATAACATGACTTCAACGCGTGCTTATAATAATCATACACATCAAATTCCTTTCCTCTATACTGTATTTTTTAGGCATCAACTAAATATCAAGGTTGTGCAAGAAATTTATTTTAACTTGTTATAAAATCTAATTAGATAGTTTCTATATGCTAAAACTTTGGTCAATTTTACATTAAGTCTACTTGAGAAGTATTTTAGAAATCAAAAATAAGGAATGAGTTTCCATTTATCATCATTCTCATGTATCATGTTCTCCCAAATTCTCTGAGAAGAATGGATATGGATACAAGGTACTAATATGATATGATACAGCTATATCAATATTATATTTTTTAGGTTCCGTAATACACTAAATTTTGTACATATCTTTCTATATAAGTGTCAACTATAAACACTTTTATGATGACACGTTATAATTACCCTTCCTTTTCACGCACATTTCTTTCATGAAGTTCTTATATCTCACTTTCATTTGGGTTAACTGCAAAAGTGTTTCTCAAAGTTTCATAAAATTTTATTTTTAGTCTCAAAGTACCAACTTTCTCAATTGTAGTCCTTTGGGTTTGAATTTTTTACAAAATTGTTCCCTTTTGACATATTAGTGAAACTATAACTGAAAACTCATGTTTTGTATAGTTGAATACACATTTGACCCATTCCAAACGTATGGATATTACAATGTATACGTCTATGAAGCGTAAATAACATAGTTATCAATGATTTCGGAAATGCATGTGAAGGATTCCAGCCTATAATTTCACCAATATGTTAAAAGGGAACAATTTTGTAAAAAAATTCAAACTTGAAGGAACACTACCGAGAAAATTTATACTTTGGGTTGGGGCTAAAAGTGAAATTTGTGGAAAATTGAGGGTAAATTTTGCAGTTAACCCCTTTCATTTTATGACATTGTTTTAGTTTCTTCTTATAGCAATTATGTTTCTTTTACACATCTTCATGCTATTGTTTTCGTAAACATGCTGTAACAGACGTTGAAGAAATACTGAGCACATCTCCTGAATGAAGATTTATATTTTTTAATAAAAAAATTTGAACATGCCAAAAAATGTCAGACTAAGTATCTGAGAGTATCTGTATCGATTCCTATCAACGGATATGTCGAAGTATTAGAAATATCCTTGGTTCCTAATTTGTAACCTTGCTTGAATTAATGTATGTATGCTGTTTTTCTATTCTTTGTCCATCATATTATGGTGGATATTTAATTCTACCTTCTTATTTTTCCAATCCAACTCTATACATATTTCAACAAATACAGCAATCGGTAGTAGATGATATCAGCCTAATTGTTGAGTTACATAGTTTGACTTCACTTCACCTGTGCATAACTGTTTAATTGGGTTTTCATGTTTTTCCACGCATTTTATATATCTGCATCTCGTCTTCTACAATGTATACATGACACTTACATATTGTTATTGGTCACATATCAGCACAAACTTCTGGAACAACTGTCACCTTTGTAATAATTGAAGGATGGGTCGTAACTGTAGCATCGGTTGGTGATTCCCGTTGTATCCTTGAATCTGCTGAAGGGGGAATTTATTATCTGTCAGCAGATCATAGACTTGAATGTAATGCAGAAGAGTAAGTTTACATATTTCTTCCTTGACCCATCACTTAAGATTAGCTTCTGATGCCAAGTCTTTATATTTAGTTTTCTCTTCTTTTAAATTTATAAATCAGGAGGGAACGTATAACAGCAAGTGGAGGCGAGGTCGGTCGGCTGAATACTGGTGGTGGTACACAGGTAAATTTGTTAGTTCATTTTAATTACTATTCTTTTGGTCGTTAATGTGGTTTGAATATGAGGAAGAATAATTTTTTTACCAGTCTCAATTTACTGTCTTAAATAATTAACCCCCTCATGTTTTTTTCCACATAAAGATATTTTTGATGTAAAGTTTTGATAGAATGGGTTAGTCTGATTTTTAAAGTACTTAAATGATAGATTGGTCCTTTGAGATGTTGGCCTGGTGGATTGTGCCTATCACGATCAATTGGAGATATGGATGTTGGCGAGTTCATTGTTCCTGTTCCTTACGTAAAGCAAGTCAAGGTTTGTTACTCATCTTGATGGCGTACGTAATTTTATGTAAATCTTTAATGATTCTCTCTATTAGCTTCCCTCTGTGAACTAGATTGATGTACATTACATAGTATGTGGAATGAAATCAGAAAGGGAAAACGTCACTTTTCGTGGTAGGGAGTATGGTGAGGAATAACTTTCTAAAAAAGATATATTTGAAACTAGTTGAGATATAGTTAAAACTAGTTGAGTTGTTTGTAAGCGTAGTGTCGCAACAATAGATTTTCAATGAGATTATGCCATACCTGGGGCCAAAATTACCTATTAAAAAATACTTGTATTTAAACAAAAATAAAATGAACACAAAATGACACAAAAATAACCAGAATCATAATATTTACAAGCATATTTTCAGAATAACACATCAGTGAAACATAATACTTTAATTTAACAAAAGATTGAATTTCTTTAATTATTACGAAAACAGTATATAATGAAACGTATAAATTCAAAAAAAGAATAAATAACATATTATAAGTACTATGTATATGCATTACATGATTGATATACACCAACACTATCATGCATACATATGCACATCACTTCAAAGAGAGTTTAAGGTGGAAAAATTTAATATACTTAATTGGATGCACCAAATATATCTATCTATATAGTAGTATATTTAAGTTAATTTTTGGATTTGGCTAGGATATATATTCAGATGTATCCTTTGCATATCCACTCTGGATATGTTATTTTAGTGCATGTATGCTGCCCAAAATGACGTTAGGTGCTTCATAGATAGATTATTGTACAATGAATTTTTTAGTGGTCCATAATGACCAAAACAAATATAGATTATGTCAATCTTCTGTGTTACAACTTCGTTTTGTTATCTATGCAGCTGTCCTCCGGTGGTGGCAGGCTTGTTATATCAAGTGATGGTGTTTGGGATGCTTTAAGTGCAGAAACGGCTCTGGAATGTAGCCGGGGAATGCAACCGGATGCTGCAGCTTCACAAATCGTTAAAGTATATGCTTATAACTTGATGTTTCCTCTTCTTAGTAATTTTGTTATCCGGATCAATTCCTTTATCTTAGTTAAATATCTAGTTTCAACAATTTACTCCCATCTACAGGAAGCTGTAGGGGTGAAAGGACTTCGAGATGACACAACCTGCATTGTGGTAGATTTACAACCTCCGGAAAAGACGACTCCACCATTGCCACCACCAAAGAAACAGGGAATAGCAGTGTTCAAGTCCATGTTTAAAAAAAAGAGTTCCGAGCCATCTTCCGCTATCGAGAAAGAATACACTGAACCAGATGTGGTTGAGGAATTAGTAGAGGAGGGATCTGCTATGCTTTCAGAAAGGTCTGTAATTTTGAATGTTTCATCGTGCCATGAGAAATTTAAGACTTTTACCTTGGAACAAGGAATGATTTGATTCTCATATGCATTATAAATTCTAGTTGTTTAGCATTAATGTACGAAACGGAAATTGTTTGTGATGGACCACCATCTTCATTCCGGGTAACATATTCTGCTGGTCTAGGTCTTTGGTGTCTTATGTATTTTTGTGTGGCTTGCAGGTTGGATACAAAATACCCGATCTGCAACATGTTCAAATTGTTCATGTGTGCGGTTTGTCAAGTGGAGATGAAACCTGGAGAGGGTATTTCAATACATGCGGGACCATCAAATACAAAGAAATTGCGGCCCTGGGATGGTCCTTTCCTTTGCTCAAGTTGCCAAGAAAAGAAAGAAGCCATGGAAGGGAGAAGACCTTCGGGAGGTATGAAACCTCTCCCTCTCTCTCTCTCTCTATATATATATATATATATATGTATTTTTTCTTTCAAGAATGCTATTGTTATAAACCTTACTTATTGCTTTAGCTACACTGTTTTCAGATTCTACATACAGTAGTGGAAGTGAATAGACAACTTGATTACATTTGCATCACGCACGCGAGAACTAAACAAATGTTTGGAGCTAATCTTAAATGGGAAGGCAAAAGGATATGACAAACAATTCTTTTTTTGTTTCCCACAAGGAGTTTGATTTGAATACATTTTTGACAAACTTGAGGACTCACGGTGATCTTTCCCCTATGCTTCGATTCTTTTAGTCAGAAGATCAGAGTTAGGGTTGCATAGTGTTGTTTAAAGTAGTCCTGATTTGGGTTGAATTACCAAATATGCATAGCTCCATTGGAAATGCACAAGACTCGGTAAAGTAACAAGCAGATTACCTGAAGTTGTAGATACTTCGTTTTCTCCTTGAATGTGTTCAATTTGATACTAGTCCATCCATCCATAGAGCTAACAGTATGTGTAGCAGTCCTCTGTAATATAATCACATAGGAAGTTTGACAAGAACAGTCGGGATTCGGTCCCCAGAAGAAACCTTTAGGATTCTCCGCCACGAAATTTGTTCCTGTTTACATTAATTGGTTCTTCCTTCTGAAGTAAGAAAGGTAAATCTTGAGAATAGAGAAATCTATTATTTTTATTTAAATTAATTATTTTTTAATGGTACAAGTTCATGTTAAGACTTTTTTTCCTTCTGTTTCTAATAATTTGACTTTGGTCCACCAGATGTCTCTTTTCTTTCCATCTTTTTATTTTTGTTTTTATTTTTTATTTTTTATTGTGGTCGTTGTTTCTTTGAAAGTTGGATTCTTGAACACTATCATAATTGAGGAGATCACTTATTTGTATCAGGTAGTTAAGATACCTAATAATGACTGTTTATAAATGAAACTACTGCTTTCTATTTTTTTTAAGATAACATTCAGAATCTAGCACTAGATAAAGAGGGCCAATTTAAATGGGACGGCCAGCAGTAGTTCCTTGGAACCACCTTTTGTAGGGACATGATCGATAATAAGCCCGCAGATATATTAACCGAGTGCTAGGATATGTCCTAGTGACTTGGTCACACATGATGAAAACACTTTTCATCAGTATCTGCTTTTCTTGTTCTTGTTGTTGATGATGCTTTTTCTAAGGTTCATGGAGCTTGGTTTAAGCTATTATGAAAATAAAGTGGCTGTAAAAAGCAGTACCCAATAATATCTTAGCTTTCTGTTTTTCTTGGCCATTCTCTAGGTATTTGCGATATATCTATCATGTATGTTAATCCGATCTCTCGCTGTCTTCCGCACATGCACCTAAGAAATTTTCTTTAGTCCAAGTTATACGTTGCAAATTTCCGAGGAGTATGAAACACGTGGAACGTACCATTTGATGAATTCTGTTGATTTGTTGTGGAATCCCGATCGCAGACAATTCAAAAATGGGCAGTTCATGGAAACACGTTGCATTTATACAGCAAATTTGCATTTCAGATGACCTTTGTTATACAAGTATTAAATAATAGCAACCTTGTGTTATATAAAATGCAACTTGTTTCTCTGGATTGCCCATTTTAGACGGTCTGCAATAAGGATCTTTTGGTATAGGCATCCTCCTGAATTGAAAACATGTTTCGTCTTCTCCCGGTGGCCCTATAGAGCACAATAACATACCAAAATGGTTTGAATAACCTATGAAATTTAGTGTTGAGAATCCTTAGTTCGTGTGTGTGTGTGAGAGAGAGAGAGAGAAGGAAACATGGAATAAAACAAAGATTTCACAGTCATTCAGCAAACAACTTTTGGTTGGGAGCCCTTTTTTTGCCACTAGCCATTGGAAATCTTATTTGTTCTGTCTAAAGACAGAAAGAGTCATAGGCGGAAAGGTAGCAAGCAAAGCAACGTGAAGTGGGACAAAAACTTGACCATCTACCTCTCTAGCTCCAACTGTGTATGCTTCTTCTTTATATCTTTTGACATTATACATAATATGATTTTGAGTGGTTTAGCAGAGAAGATGACCCTGTGCCACCCAAATAATGCCTCTATGATTGACTTGTTCACCTTAACTTCCATATGATGCCTCCATGAGATGGACCATATACCACACGTGTGTTGGTCCCCACTCGTCTTTCTCTTATTTTCTCCAATCACTGTGGGGATAATACTGGATTATTTGTTTTTGCATTACATGTACAATTTATTTCATCAAACTCATTTTCACAACTAGGAAAGAATTCATATCACGAATTTCCATCCCACCAGGCATCCGAAATGAATTTTTGACAATTTCATAGTTTCTATACATGTGTATAGTCAATCATCTGTCAAACAGATGTATTCTTAAACTAGAGTCCATCAACCAGTTGGACTCACGATAGTTATAGGGAATTGGTATTTACGCAAGTTAAATTTTATAGTTTTATAAGTTCCTCTTTACATGAATAGTACATTGTGGAATTAACTATTTAATTTGTGAAAATATCAATTCTCTAATTATAATAGGGTTTGTTCAGCTATCAGCTTTTGCGGTGGTAGTATTTGGACCTCCAAATCTACCGCACCAATTTTGGTGCGTCGTATTTGAGGCTCAAGTGTTACGTTTGTGAGTTAAATAAGTTGCGTTTAAAATAAGTTGTTGTTAGACGAACAAAATTTTCAAATGCATATGAACAATTAAATGCTCTAAACACACCAAACGTTGAGTAAGTAAACATATACACATATATTGTTCAACAAATTATTTGATTGATTGATAGCTACAACTACCGTTAACTGTGATTTATTTATTTTTCAATATACACATACAATATACAATGCCCGGAACCTAGAATTACCATTTCTCCTCCTATTGAATGGCTTAGAAGCATAAGATAAAACATTTGATGCAGCCACACAACTAAAGAACTATGGCGATGGAAAAATCGTTCATATAGTCGGTTCGTTCTTAGTTCACTCTCTCCAATTCGTTTGAGAAAGCTGAGCTATATATATATATATATATATATATATATATATATATAGTAGAATTAATAATTTATTAATTTAAAGAGTGTTTTTTTATTTGGTGAACATAAATTTAATTACATTAAAATTATTGCATTTTATTGATGTTTATGTCATATTTTTTTTTTGATGCAATGTATCATACTTATTAAATTAATGTAATAATAGAATTCATTGTAAGTGATATTAATTATTTTTAATAATTAAATAATGCTCATTGTATCCACTTTTCAAATTACATTCACATTTTATTTCAAAAAAAAGTATATTCACATTAAGTTTAATTAATTTGTATATATAAGTTCATTATACTCTAATTTAATGAAGCTGAGGATGATACAATACCTTTGGAGTCAATAACGCGAAAGAAAGCACTCATAGTGTCAACAACTCTTCACAAGTTTTTATTACAATTCGAGAATGTAAAACCAATAAGAAAAATTAAGGATGAAATTTAATTAGATTTGAATTTCAAGATAAAACAAACGAGAATAGAATCATATTTTATAAGATTATCCTAGATATATTTATAATTTTAAAAAAATTATTAATTTATGATTTTGATAGGACCATAGTCTTTTTAAAATTTATTATTTTATCAAAATTATGAATTTATTTTAACTTAAGTCGGAATTGAAAAAAAAAATTATTTTAAATAAATTATTAATTTATAGAGATTGTAGTATATTAGGTACACTTTAAAAGATCGTTGCCTAGCTATACTTCTCCCAAAGTTGTTGCGTGCAAAAAGATAACATCGAAACTATGAAACTAAGGGGCTGTTTGTTTAGAGCTGAAAGGGTCTGAATGGCTGAATCGGTAAGTGGCTGAATCATTAAGTGCGTTTGTTTTGAAAAAAAATCGTCTGAATGGCTGAATCGGTCAGATGCGTTGGCTGAATGGTTAAGGCCAAATTTTTGGTCTGAATGGCTGAATGGTTGGCTGAATGAAGTAAAAAAAATTAAAAATAATAATAAAAATAATAAAAAAATATTAACTATTATATTATGTAATATTAAATAAATTTACAACAACTTTGAATTTTTTCAGAGGGGTAAAATATTAAAAATATGTCATTCAGATCTTTAAGATATGTCAGTTATCAAACAGTTTTTTTCATTCAGATTCAGCTCATTCAGATTCAGATTCAGATTCAGCTCATTCAGATTCAGATTCAGATTCAGATTCATTCAATTTTTATCAAACACCCCCTAAGCAATCTAATCTCGTCTCTCTTAGTATTTCTATTACCAAAGATTCCTCTCCAAATGGGCGTGAGACATTATAAATAATAAATATATGTAGTGTGACATATTATTCGGTAAATACATATATCTTTAAATGGTTTAAATTAAAATTTTTTAATTCTTCTACTATTATTATTATTATTATTATTATTGGTATCGAATAATATTTTTTTTTAAAATTATTTGAAATATTCATTTTTTTTAATAAATAGTATGAACAATAAGAAGTAATTAGTCCGAAAAATATCATAACAAATATTTGTTATAAATTATTCCTCATAATATAAAGGGATTTTTTTAGTTCCATTTTCTTCTCAAGTAACTTGTATAGTCTCATACCCTCCTTGATATAATTATATACCCATTTTTTAAGTTTTATTTTCTTCTCAAATAACTTATAGTCTCGTGCCCACCCTAGCCTTACCCTTACCATTACCATTACCCTTACTCTCCTTGATATAATTATAAATTTATTTGTATTCAAGTAGGAAAAAAAACACATTTTAACAAAGAGTCCTGCCCACTGGCCGAGGCCCTCTTTCCCCTTCTCTCTCCACTGCTTCCTGATCTCCTTATCCCTCTTGCCCAAACACTTTTAACAATATCCATATCCAAAAACACCACTAAAACTGAGTCCTATTCTGGTTTTTTAATTAATTCAAGGCATGGAAATCCAAAGCTGCCAAGACAAAGTGAAAGAAAAGCCACTAAACACTTCTTCACCACCCTATGAATTCTCCTTCACCGTCTCCCTCCACCAACCACCACCACCACCAATTACCACCACTCACAACCATTCGAACCCCACTCCACGTCCATTCACCGCCGTGGATCTTTCTCCGGCCGACGAAATATTCTTCCACGGACACTTACTCCCCCTCCACCTCCTCTCCCACCTCCCCATCTCCCCTCGCTCATCCACAAATTCTTTAGACAGTTTCACCCTCCCAATACATGAACTCCTCCTACAAGACCAAATAAACCCCCGTCAAAACACCACAAATGAACCACAAGGTAGAGTAAAGTCCAACTCATTCTCATTATTCGGGCTATCAAAATGGCGAAAAGGGTGCGAAATTAAAGAGAAAGAAGATCAAGAAAAGCAGAAGAAAAAGCTACTTAAATTCGACGTAAACAATGTACTAAAAAGGTACATGAAAATGGTTAGGCCGTTATTGCCCTTTAGAGGATCAAGAAACAGGCAGTTTCATCGTCAAACTTATTCGTTTTCGGGTGGTTTAAGTTCAAGAGGCAAGCAAGATCAGTTTAGAGGGAGGAGAGGGGAGTTTTCGGCTCCGGCTTCAATGAGAACTTCACCAACAAATAGTGGACTTCTTGTAGCAACTGGGGGTCTTGCTAGTTCTACTAGTGATAGTACTATGGAGGAATTGCAGGCTGCAATTCAAGCTGCAATAACTCATTGCAAGAATTCTATTGCCATGGAGGAGAAAATAAAGTGTTAAGCTTAGGCTAATTAATTCTATTATTAGACGAATTTCCACTTTTACCTTCTTTATTTTTTGTATATATTTTAATTTTGTACATTTTGTTAAAATTTTGCCGTTTTGACATATTTGTTTTTTATTTCTGATTTGGGAGAAGATAAATTGTTGTTTTTTTAAAAGTAAATATGTAAAAATGACGTAATTTTGACCGACCGTGTACAAATAAAACATTGATCATATTGCCCATATATATATATATATAATAAAGGATTAAAATTTCATGGGAGCATAGCTAAGTTTGGTTTAGCAACCATTTTGAAAGTGTGGATGTTAATTAATAACGTTGAATAGTCAACCTAGTTTACTCTATTTTGCTTTGTTTAGTGTGCATGTGAAAATTGAATAAGTTTATTTGGTGAAAGTTGGAAATTCATGACCATTCATTATTTAACAATTGAATTATAACGCTACAGAAGTATATTTATAGGAAATTGATATTTTTATAATAAAAAATATTATTTTTATAATAAAATCGTCGCTATAGATCCTATAACAGTTTTCATAATTATAAATTCTATAACAACGATTTTCTTAGTTATTTTTATCCGCATAACTGTTATGCGGATGGTGGACCTTATCCGCATAACAGTAATGCGGATGTGATATCTCATCTATACAACTATTATACGGTTGAATTAAATCTTAGGTCATTCGATATTTTTTATTTTGGATATGAATCATTATATATATATATATATATATATATATATATATATATATATATGTAAATTAATTTTTAAATAGATAAGAATTACATGACTCCTATACATACATAAGATAAGATGAGACAAGAATTGATGAGATCAATGGCGGAGCCAAGATATTTTTTTCTCCTGAGCTGCTGAGTGCCATTTAAATTTCTCAAATAATAATAAATTAGTGCAGGCCAAACACATCCCCGCCCTCCAACTTACTCAAAAACCAACTTTTCCCTCTCGTAATTTTTATCGAACACCAGGGCATGGCTCCGATGTGAACCGGGACTATACCCATACCGCCCTCGAAGAAAGAGACGATAAAGCGGTTGTTGACGTTGTCCCGTCTGGTGCACTCACTAAGCCAGCCAGTACTACGAAATTGAAACCCGTGGGAGGTTGGTTTTAATTATTTCGAGAGATATGAGGATGCCTATTGAGACGGCTGTGAGGAGTAATATGAGTAAGAAAAACTTGATATATTAAAAGAATGTGTACTTAATTAAGAAAAACTTGATATATCCATGGGGAGAATGTGTATTTAGAGAAAGAAACAGGAAATGGATATTTAATTAGAGAAAGAAACAGAAGTGGGTATTTAGAGAAAGAAAGTATGATTACTGTGAGAAAGTTATCATCTAGTTAGATGGGGGAGAAGAGATTGAGAGATACAATTAACAGATGAGAGATAGGCGGAAGGAGGAGGGAAATCTAGAATTTTACCCGGGCTATAGCACACCTCAACCCAAACCAGAGGCGGAACTAGGGGGGTCGAGGGGGGTCATATGACCCCCTAGTATGCAAGGGCGGAGCCATGTAGGGGCTCTGGTGGGCTGTAGCCCGGGCTATTTTTTTTTTTTTTTTTACTTATGTCTTAGCCCAAGTTAATATTGTAGCCCAAAAATAAAAATCCTATCATTTATCAAACCCTCCCAATAGTAGAGTATCAAACCCTCCGGCCTCCAGAGTCCAGACTTGAGACTACCATTGTCGCCCGGCCCTATCAAAGTATTTAACCCTCCTGGCCTCCTTGTTGTGACGTTGTGGCTAATGAAAAGGGGGAACCGCCGAATCAGGAATGGCTGAAGGGGAACTCTGTCTCTACTTATTGTCTGCCGACTGCGGAGTGCGGACTGCCATCGTCCGTTGCCAAACCGGAGCTGACGCCTGTCGAGGCACCGAGCTGCCGCCTGCCATTGCCATCTTTCTCATCTTCTGTGTTACTGTGTAACAGACTAAGAGACAACAGTGTAACTGTGTAAGGCTGTAAGCTTTTCTTTTATTTCTTCTTCTTTGGAGTATGAGTCTGCCGCCTGCCGCCTGTATGAGTTATGAGTTATGACAGTATATTATATACTTATATAAATATATAATTAATTTTGTGTATGTGGACCATGTGGTTGTGTATAAAGTGCTACTGTGCTACAGATTGTAGCTTTAATACAATCTTTGAGAATGGGTCTTTGAGAATTGATAATTTTACACGCCTAAATTCCAAGAATATAAGATTTTAATATATGAGTTGTTTTGACTTTTGTGGCTTTTGGACTTTTTTTTAAACTGTATTACTGAAATGGCCAATGGGGTTTGGGTTTTTTATTTTTTTAACTGTATTATCTCTTGTTAATCATCAACATTCCCTATTTCCCTTTAAATTTTAATTGGATTGTTTTGTGGTTTTTGATTTCAACTCCCCCTAGACAACAGTTTATTTATTGTTATTGCGATGATTCAGTTTTAATGATGTTGAATTGTCATTTTTGATAGATTCTGAAACTTTAGATGGTTAAAGATTAATTTGAAGGTTGAAGCTTGATTTTATTGTTTAACAGGGAAGCTGATTGGGATCGAGCCTTTAATTTTTCTTCTAATTTGGACTTCTTAACTTCTTGCATTCAGAGAACTAAAGGTATTCAATCTTAATATATGCATCTTCTTAAATAATTCAGATCTGTCAGATAGTAGTATGCTTTATTTAGTTTTAATGTGCATTTGATTTTTAATGAACTACAGGTAGTATACATTGTCATACCAAACGTAGGGATATTATGATTCAAAATGAAATTTTTAATGTGCATTCTTTCTGAAATTTGTTTTTCTTAAAATAAATAGAGCCTAAGATTCAAAATGTTAGAGAGATTGGACCACGACACAAGTGCAATTCAGACCAATATCTTATAAACCACAATGGAAAGTCAAGGAAGCAAGAGAGAAAAAACTTTGTTTTCTTTCTTTAAACCAAGAGAAAGTGCTTCAACGACAACTAGTGAAGGGCATTCTCCATCTAATGTTGATATCTCAGATCACCAACCACCCCTTTCCAAATCTCGAAGAGTTGAAATTGATCTTAGTACTCTTGAACGGGATCCTGGGATTCGGATCCCTATATGGCAACATCCTGTTAATCAACGAGATGAAATTAGGAGAGCTTATATCAAAATGGGTCCGTATCAACCTAAGTTGGCAGAGTTCCCAAGTACTAAATCAGGCTCACAAAATCGAAAATTTCAATATTCGTGGTTTGAATCCTTTCCTTGGTTAGAGTACTCTCCATCAAAGGATGCAGCATTTTGTTTTCCATGCTTTGTTTTTCAAAATAAGGTGCCTCTTCATCCTGCATTCATTACTGAAGGGTTTAATAGTTGGAAGAGGGTTAATGATGGAGTTAGATGTGCACTTTTGATGCATGTGGGAGGTCCTACTTCACCACATAGGAATGCAGTGAAATGTGTTGAAGACTTGATGAAAGTAACTGGACATATTGACAAAGTCTTGAATGCACATACTCTAGAAGAAGTTCAGAAGAATCGGTTGCGACTTACAGCAACAATTGAGAGTATAAAGTGGCTTAGCTTGCAAGCTTGTGCATTTAGAGGTCATGATGAATCTCCAACTTCTAGCAATCGTGGTAATTTTATAGAGATGATAAAACTTATGGGCCGATTGAACGTTAATATTGGTGATGTAGTCTTAGAGAAAGCTCCGAAAAATGCTCAATATACTTCACCCACTATTCAGAAAGAAATTTTGCATATTATGGCAAACAAAGTTAGAAGAAAAATTCGTGAAGAAGTTGGAGATGCAAAGTTCTGTATTTTGGTTGATGAAGCCAAAGATGCATCAAATAAAGAGCAGATGACTATTGTTTTGAGATATGTTGACAACCATGGTTTCTTACGAGAGCGTTATTTTGAGATTGTGCATGTTTTAGACACTACTGCTTCAACATTGAAGAAAGAAATATCTAATGTCCTTGCTCGAGCTAATTTGCATATCCTTAATATGCGAGGTCAAGGGTATGATGGTGCTAGTAATATGCGCGGTGTTTGGAACGGACTTCAAGCTCTATTTCTTAAAGATTGTCCATACGCATATTATGTACATTGCTTTGCTCACAGACTACAATTAGCATTAGTTGCAGCTTCTTCAAAAGAGATTTCTGTTTGACAATTTTTTTTGAAACTAACAACCATTATCAATCTCATTGGTGCTTCTCCCAAACGGCATACTGAGTTACATTCTGCTCAAGCTATTGAAATTGCACGTATGGTAGCTTCTGGTGAACGTGATACTGGTAGAGGCCTTAATCAAATTGGTAATCTACATCGGAGTGGAACTACTCGGTGGAGCTCTCATTTTGATTCTATTTGCAGCTTAATTGATATGTATGGTGCAACTATTTCAGTGCTTGAAAGTATTGTTGAAGAAGGATCCTCTAACTCTATGCGTGGAGAAGCTGGTGGTTGTTTGATTATAATGAGGTCTTTTGATTTTATTTTCATTCTATATATGATGCATAAAATTATGGGGATTACTGATTTGCTTTCTAGAGCTTTGCAGCACAAATCTCTTGACATTGTAAATGCCATGGATCTAGTCTCAACTACTAAATCACTACTTCACACTTTGAGAGAAGAGGGATTTGATCATCTCCTTGAGCATGTGCAATCAGTTTGCACACAAAATGACATTGACATACTAGATATGAATGCTTCATTCAAAAAGGCTACCGGTCGTTCATGCCAACAAAAAGAATCGATGACAGTTTGCCAACACTATCATTTTGATGTGTTTAATTCAGCAATAAATTTTCAGCAGGAAGAGTTGAATTCCAGATTTAGTGATGAAGCAGTGGAACTCCTTATACTTAGCTCAGCTTTAGAACCGAAGGACAACTTTAAATCATTCAAAGTTGATGATATTTGCAAGCTTGCTGAGAAATTTTATCCAGAAGATTTCAGTGAGCAAGAAATGCATTATTTGAGATGTCAACTAAATCATTATAAAATTGATGTGCTCCGTCATCAGAGCTTTCAAAATATGTTTACCATCACTGAATTGTGTCGCGGATTAGTTGAAACAAATAAGTTGCAGACTTATAATTTGATTGATAGATTGATTCGTCTTGTTTTGACTCTACCTGTTTCCACAGCCACGACAGAACGAGCATTTTCAGCTATGAAACATGTTAAAACTGCTCTTCGCAATAAAATGGAAGAGGAGTTTTTAGCAGATTCTATGATGATTTACATTGAACGAGAGCTTCTTGAAGATATCGATTCAGATTCCATAATAGACGAATTCTATTCTACAAAGCATAGAAGGATTCAGCTTAAATAGTGTGTTTTGTTTTCTTTTTTCCTCGCATGTTATGTACCTTTGAACCTTACTACTATGTATGATTTTGAATTTGTGATCGATCTTGGTGGGACAATTTTTTGTGGATATAATTGGTACTTAGCCCAGTAGAAATTTAATTCCTGGCTCCGCCCTTGCTAGTATGAAACACGGGATCATCTTCTCCGGCACCTCAGGCGCGGCCGCCGGCCACCGGACTTTCCACCATCAAGCGGACGCAAAACTTCGCTGCTAAAGCCTCTGCACAGCGTTTGGCGCAGCCGCGCAGGTTATGGCTTCACAGACAGCCGACGACGATGATATATCTAGGATTTCGTTTTCCAGCAGCAATTTAAAACCTACCAACATTAGTAATAGCAACAGTAGTAGTGCTTTGACTGCTGTTTCGCTTGCTAAACCTAATAGATCCCCCTCGTCTGCTCTGATTTGATTGCTTTTGATCCACTTATGATTACTTTGATAGCGTTATAATTGTAATTGTGACTTGTGTTTTTACGATGTTCAGAATTGTCAAAATTAACTGGATGCCGTCAGTTCTAATAGCCATTGCCAATTGATAATGAATTTTATGTGAGATTTTCTTATTTTCCATATATTTTATATAGGAGTTGTTAGGTGTACCAGAGGAGCCTCCTGTTTGGATGTACATAAATATTTTTGGTGATCCCACTAATGCAACTTTATAAACAGTTATTTTAGTATAACTTAGAGATCTGTTTACCTAACGACTTTTTTGTATATGAAAATTCACTGAATTTGCAGTCTTGCCTGCTATATCTAATTATAAATAGAATTACTCCCTCTGTTCTAAAATTATTAAAAATTATTCGAGAAAAATTATTTAATTTTGATGAATTAAAATTAGCTAGCTGCCCCTTTTTCTTTTAACTAAATAATACTCGCTCCTATTTTTTTCCTGGATTGATCCCTAAAATTGATAGTGATTCCGAAGTAAATAGTGATCTTGACTTCTTTTTATTTTTTTGGATTGATCTGTTTCTGCATTAAGACCAAGACAAAGAACAAAGACCTCTGTCAAGCCCAACACCATGATATTGGTTATTCTTTTAACTAAATAATACTCATACTGATGGTAGGTGCTTTGAGAATTGAGACCTTACTTCAAGAAAATTGAGGTCACTGTTTCCATGTGTTGCAATCAACCAGTTGGGTCTGATTATTAACGTGTTGCCTTATGCATTGGGCCACGATTCTCTGATCGATATGCATTGGGCAACTAATATACTTTCTATTTTTTTCAATCTGAGTCAAAATCAAACCCAAAGACCTTAGCTCCGCTCCCTCACCGCTGCAACCTACACGTTGCTGCTCCGGACCTCCGGTAACCGTCTTCAAATTTTGACTCCCCTCAAATTTTGTTCTGGTTTCGCCACTGACCCAAAAGTGACTCTTCTCTTGATTGAGATACTAATATGAATACATTATATAGACTTTTTAAAATAGAATATGTTTCCCAAAAAAATATATATAGAATGTGTGTGTGATCTATTAAACATTTGAATCATATAAAGTGTGTTATCTACCTATTGATTCACAAAATCTTGCTATTGATGATAATGATTACCATAATATGCAGTCCATGCACGAGTTTATGGGTTGAATTGGGTAAAGTATTAGCCTTTAAGGGTCACACCCGACCACACCCCCCATAATCTGCACAAGTTAATATATGTACTACCAACCCGCCTTAACGACAGTGTCGTTTTACTCCCTCAGTCCATTGCTCTAATGCCTACCAGAAATCAGTAGTAGGCTGCTCCTTAGGCACTAGCTTTTAAGACGACGAGAAGGGCAGCACTAGCTTTTAAGACGACGAGAAGGGAAATTTTTTCTTTCTTTCTCGATTGCTTGGCTTGAAAGTTTGAAATAGGCTGTCATTTGATTTTAAAAGTCAAATTGTATCTAAAATTTTAGAACAGATATTCAGCAGAACCGATCTGGTACCGATTCAAAATTACCGAAAAAGTAAAAACCGAAATCGGTACCGAATTACCAATTTTGTTACCGGTTTTTTCGGTTCGGTTTTCGATTATACCGCATGTTAATATATATAATTATTAATAATAATTAAATAATTTTTTTATATATATTAACAATTTTTTAAAAACTAACAAATCATTAACTATTAATAATAATTAATATATAAAATAAACTACAAAACATTATTAATATATATAAAAAATTAATAAAACTACTATTATATATAAATTATTAATATATAAAAAAATTATTTAATATATAATACTACAAAACATTAATTATTAATTATTATATTATTAAATTTTGATTTTTTCGATATTTCGATTTTTACCGAATTCAAAAAGTTTCTTACCGCTACCGAAAAGTGTAAAAAAATGAAAAAAATTGGTATCGAAAAAATCGGTACCGAAAAAATCGGTACCGCCAGTTTCGGTATCAACCGGTTCGGTAAAAAATCAAAAAAATCAAATTTTTTGAACACCCCTACTTATAAGTCATTTGCTATTGTTTGAGTGTCTGGGAGTTACTTATTTTTTAACTTATAAGTTGGTTTTTAAGTCAAAAATAAGTAACTATTTGTGATATTTTAAAATGATTTATAAGTCTTTTTAAAATAAGTTAGTTTGATCAAATGTAATGTCTATTTTGTCTATCCTTTTATTAATGTCATTTTTAATAATCTTTACACTATTTTAACTTATAAGTCATTCTGATCCGAACACCTTTATAACTTGTTTTAACTTAATTTTTGACTTATAAGTCAAATTGATACCGAGCACTTTTACATATAAGTCATAAATTAAATTAACTTATAAATATATTTATATTTTTAACTTATAAGTCATTTAAAATAAGGAGTTCACGAACAGACCGTAGTACTCTTTAAAAACTTTCTTCCTTGTGTTCAATAAATATTAAGCTTGAATTTTAGTTAAAATTTTAATATTCAACATAAATAATTCACTTTTGATAGTTTAGTGTACTTAATTTATTGAATGGTTTGTTGATCAATAATGTTCTACTTCTTTTATTTTATTATTATTGTATAACAATGGAACGAGAGTATTAATTCAGTATAATATAGAATGAGAAAAATTAATTGTGTCACTAAGAATTTTTGGCTCGAGTGATACTTTAGGCCTCTTGTCAAGCAGAGGTCACCCACCCACCCACCACCACCACCACCACCACCACCACCACCACCACCACCACCACCACCACCACCAATACCAATAAATTAGCATAAAAAAAGGTCATTTACATAAGTATACAACAAATAGAAAGTAATTACAAGAAAAGTGCATCAACTAAATAATTACAAAAAGAATGTAATTATTACAAAAATAGTACAATTCACATTAATAAGGAAATCTAAAATCAAGGATAACTAATAATTCAAATTCAAATTCAAATTCAAATTTTGTCTCTAACAACAAATTCAAATCCATATTTCAAAATTCAAATCAAAATGAGAAAATTAAAAATTAAAAATTATGAAGAAGCTAATGTTCATCATCCTCCTCTCTCGCCGCCACCGCTGCCGCCGCCACATCGCCGTCGCCACCGGAGTTGCTATTCTGAATTTCTTTTGACGATTTGGTTACCCACAAAAATTGAAATTGTTACCTTTATACGAATTTTGACTAGTAACTGCTTCAAATTTAAAATAAAATTGGTAATCAAATAAAACTGAATTGGTTACCTTATCAAATGGTTTGGTAACCAACTATATGAAATTTGGTTACCAACTGATTCACACCCAAAATAAATTAGCAACCTAATAAAACTAAATTGGTAACCAAACTTTTATACCAAGGTAACCAAACATTTATACCAAGATAACCAATCTACCTTCACACATGCAGTATAAATTAGTTACCTTGGTCTGAAAGTTTGGCAACCAACTGCACGAAGGTTTGGCTACCAACTGTATTACATGCAAAATAAATTGGAAACTTAATAAAACAGAATTAGTTACCTTGGTATGAAGGTTTGGCTACCAACTGCATTATGAAAAAATTGCAAAAACAGAGCGATGGTGTGTCTTTTTGCAGTTGATATGAAGGTTTGGCTACCAACTGCTATCTAGGATTTGTCAATGCAATCCACACTTCTTCGAGACCTCTCCATTTGATCAAAAGACATCCTCATTTTTTCTAGCTTGTCGACATTACCGGATGGAATTTTCAATTTTTCGTGCCGATCTGTGTTGTGCCTGGGTTTCTCTCTACGGTCAATGCTCTTCCTTGAAGCCTCAAAAACATCAGTACTCTTCCTAGATTGCTCGAAATGGTCTATGCCTGAGTTTCTCTCTACGATCAATGCTCTTCCTTGACCGAACGTCTGCCTCCCAAGTAACAATGATCTTTACATGATAGAAGTAGCACTCCAATCTACCCGTCCAGCGAACCAAAACTTGTGTTGTGTACTCTCGAAATGCAAACTGTATGAATGCCTTGAGGGACTGATGAATGAAAAAATTATTTGCAGAATGAAACGAGCCTAAGTATTTATAGATACTTTGTGTGACTTTTCAGATAGTCACTACGCTAAAACATAGTGTCAAACACAACCTATAAGACAAAAACTGAACAGCCAGCAGACACCTTGAATAACTGTTCTCCATGAACAGTTACAACTCAATTTCGAATTGGAAGGTAGCAACAATCCGAACCAGTGCAATCCAACGGGTACCAAAAATTAATTTTGGATCAGAAATTCTCGCCCATTTGCGGCCACCCTTGATCTCCAACCGTTTAAAAAAAATTCAATAGGTCCAAAGCCATATGATGAGGAAGAATCGTCATCCGAAGAGGAGGAATCATCGCAGCCGCCACCACCGCCTCCTCCTTCGCTCCAACCACCAGAGACACCATCACCGCCGGCAACAGTAGCATAAGTAGCATAAGAAATATGGGACTTGGGAGCGTTGAATTTATTAATTGGAAGATGAGAGATGGAATCCTAATTGCATACAAATTCCTTAAATTAAGGAATTCTAATTGCACTTAATTATGTAAATAAAACTTTAAATGCATTAATTGTGTAAATATTTTATGAGTGCACTTTTGTTGTAATTATATTTTAAAATGTACTATAAAATGTAATTGTTTCAAAAAAAAACTAATTGTGTTGTGACCATTAATTGGCTAAAGGTTGGCTTCAAATAGGCCCAATTTGAATAAACGCTATACAGCCAATATCATTATTTGGGCCATTAACTATTTAAATTTCATACAACCCATCAACAAAATGGGCTAACATGTCAAACATAAATTGGGTCCTGACTTCTTATGTAATGACATGGCACGATCAGCCATATATTTGGGCTGTACTTTTGGGTAATTAACTATAGTAAATTGGGTTCTTTACAGAAAAATACAAAAATTAAAAAATAATTACACCATTATGCTACATTTGGATTGAAGGAATGGAATAGAGGAGGAAATAGAATAAGGAAGGAAATGGAATGATTTTTTAATATTCCATGTACATGTTTGGTTGATGTTAGGAATACATTTAAGAATGAAATAAATAATTAGAAAATGACCTAAATACCCCAAATGTTCAAATTTAACTTAAATTCAATTTATATTAAAAATTTAACACATATTTCTCTAGATTTTTTTTATATTTATATTCTTTTTTTTTACTATACTAGTAATAGTCAACATATAACGGTTTTCACGGTATTGCAATAGTAATGTGTTCATATAGTAATGTGTTTATATAGTAATGTGTTCAATTTATGTTTTTTTTATTAGGTTTTTTTATAATAGTAATGTATTCTTTTTTTTTTGTTTGGTTGATTTTTTTATTATTATTATAATATGTGTTCATATTATGTTTTAACGGGTTTTTTTATATTATGTTTGTTTTCGGTATTTATTTTTTTTGTATTTTTTTTATGATTTTTTATAGTAATGTGTGTTGCCTAATAGCATGTTGCCTGATGTATGAGCTTTAATTCTTAATTCTTACTACTAGTAATAGTGAAGAATTGTCGTGATTTTTAAGAGGCATATTTGTCAATTACTTAAAAATAATTGATGGAATAAGTTATTCCTGACCCCCCTTCTAGGAATAAAAATTATAATTTTAAGTTAATACCTATTCTACTAGGAATACATTATTCCATTTGAATAAACAAACCAAACAACATTTTTATCATTCCAATGGAATAATTCATTCCATTCTCTCTCCTATTCCATCGATCCAAACGTAGCATTAGTGTATCAACAAAATAATTACAAAAAGAGTGTAATTAGGACCCATATTACAAAAATAGTACAATTCACATTAATAAGGAAACCTAAAATCAAGGAGAAATAATTGTCATAATTAATAATTCAAATTCAAATATTTGGGATCTAACAACAAAAATAAATTCAAATTCAAAATAATAACAACAATAACTATTCTCCGAAACCCAAAATCTAACTATTTTGTAACAACAGTCGACAACAATGGAAGATTACAAGGTCGCCACGACCACCAGTTCTTAGAACAACCACCAGTTCTTAGAACAACCACATCACTTCTGTTTTTTCTTCGTCCTCTACCGATTCACCATTATCATTTTCTCTCTCTTCCTCATCCTCTAGTACCTTCTCTGCTCCGACCTTATTTCTCTACTACAACCATATCCACGTTTATACCAAGGTAACCAATAAAAAATAGAACATTGCATAGGGAAGAGAGAGATAAGAGAGTGATGTGTAATGTAATATTGATAATCAAACCTTCGTACCAATGTAACCAAACATTTATACCAAGGTAACCAAATCTACCTTCACACCTGCAGTATGAATTTGTTACCTTGGTCTAAAAGTTTGGCAACAAATTTTATGAAGGTAAATAAAAAATAGAACACTGCATAGGAAAGAAAGAGATAAGAGAATGATGTGTAATATAATATTGATAACCAAACCTTCGTACCAAGGTAACCAAACATTTATACCAAGGTAACCAAAACTTTATACCAAGATAACCTTTTTTTATGAATATTTGGTTACCCATAAAAACTAAAATGGTTACCTTTGTATGAAAGTTTGGCTAACAACTGCACCATATTCAAAATAATTTTATTTTTAAAAGGTTATTATGAATATGTTGCAGTTGGTAGCCAAACCTTCGTACAAAGATAACAATTTTAATTTTTGTGAGTAACCAAATATTCATAAAAAATAAATTGCAAAGCCATAAATTGCAATAGAAAACATAACATGACAAGCCCTTACCTGGGCACAACTCTAATCAATGTTCTAAAAGAGGCGGCGTGAATTTGATGGAGGCATAGAATAAAGAATGTGAATTGCAAGAAGATGAACAAACAGAAGACTTCTCATGGTATGACAATATTGGAGTGACATACGGTGATGATGGCAATAGGCTTTCTCTTGTTGTGAGAAATAAATTATCTCTCTCTTTCTCTTATTGCCTAAAAAGATGTGATGCAGATTATCAGTCTGATGCGATTTTTGATTTAACCACCACAAAAGAGCATCACAGTCTTCATATTTCAAATACTGGGAAAAATAACGTGTACTCAATTTCGTTCTGGTTGAAAAGCTTTAGTGGAACTTCTGGGGGTAAACGCTTTATGTTACGATGGAAGGATTTGTTTATATATATATATATATATATATATATATATATATATATATATATATATGGTCTCCATCCACAGCAACCGGTTGTTGGGGAGCAACCCATTTTGGCCAGCCGGTAGAGCTTGTACCGGCTTATAAAAAAAATTATCTAAGGCCGGTACAAGCTCTACCGGCTGGCCAAAATGGGTTGCTCCCCAACAACCGATTGCTGTGGATGGAGACCCATATATATATATAATTATCTGATCTATGCATTTTGTTTGTTTGTTTTTTCCCCAGTCAATTCGTGCTTCATATATACGCCACTTTGGTTTATTTTAATATGTAGATATATTAATTACTTAATTTAATTAGTAAATTAATACTAATCCCCTAAATTAAGGAATTCTAATTGAATACTAATTCCCTAAATTAAGAAATCCTAATTGCACTAATAATGTAAATAAATATGAAAGTGTATTAATTGTGTAAAAATTTTATGAGTGCACTATTGTTGTAATTATTTTTAAAATTTTAATAGAATAATGTAAATTATCCTAGTAAATTCTTGTTTTTTCTGACCAAGAAATAAATTAAAGGGTCCTTAACACTAATATACAATAATTAGAAAGTAATTATACTATTAGTGCATCCACAAAATAATTGCAAAAATAACGCAATTCACATTAATAAGGAAACCTAAAATCAAGGAGAAATAACTGTCATAATTAATAATTCAAATATTTGGGATCTAACAACAAAAACAAATTTAAATTCAAAATAATAATTCAAATTCAAATCTTCAACTCCCTCACAGTAGCCCTCTCCTCCACGAATCTCCTTCTTCACAGGCAGCCATCTCCTCCGCTACTCCGTCACGAATCTCCGTTGTCCAAAACGCCAATGAGAAGAAGATGATTCACCCTACAAAAAGTTTAAAAATAAATAGGTGTAACTCTTACTGTTCTAAAATTTTTATATGACTATTTGGTTACCCACAAAAACTAAAATGATTACCTTTGTATGAATGGTTGGCTACCAACTGAATTACATTCAAACTAAATTGGTAACTTAATAAAACTGAATTGGTTACCTTGGTCTGAAGGTTTGACAACGTCATCTTGTCCTCCTCCTCCTTCACTAGTGAGACAGAGCGAGAGTCAACCACAAAATGGTCGATGGGATAGAGAAAGGAGGTGGATATTTGATTTTTCACAATTTCTTCATGTCCGAAAATTCTAATTCCAATTTTATGTCCAAAGGAAAACAAGAACACTGCATAGGAAAGAGAGAGATAAGAGAGTGATGTGTAATGTAATGTTGATAACCAAACCTTCGTACCAAGGTAACTAAATTTTTATACCAAGGTAACCAAACCTTTATACCAAGGTAACCAATCTACCTCCACACCTGCAATATGAATTGGTTACCTTGATCTGAAAGTTTGGCAATCAACTGCATAAATGTTTGGCTACCAATTGCATCACATTTAAAATAAATCGATAACTTAATAAAACTGAATTGGTTACCTTGGTATGAAAGTTTCACTACCCACTACATGAAGGTTGGCTACCAACTGCATCACATTCAAAATAAATTAGTAACCTAATAACACTGAATTGGTTGCCTTGTTATGAATGTTTGGCTACCAATTGCACTATAAAAAAACTACAGGTATGGATGTGGATTGGTTAGCTTGGTATGAATGTTTTGTTACCTTGGTATGAAAGTTTGGTTACCTTGGTGTAAAAGTTTGATTACCAACTGCACTATGAAAAAACTAAAGGTGTGGAGGTGGATTGGTTACCTTGGTATGACTGTTTGGTTACCTTGGTATGAATGTTTGGTTACCAACTGCACAATGAAAAAACTGCAGGTGTGGAAGTGAATTGGTAACCTTGATACGAAAGTTTGGTTACCTTGGTATGAATGTTTGGTTACCAATCTTTTTTATCAGTTGCTGATTTTGGATCAAATCTAATAATCAAGGTAAGCATTGGGACGAATATTCCACCACCACCAACACCGAGTATCTCAACACAGTACTGAACTTGTACCTTTTAATTCAAGTAGGCTGTCTTCTTATCCTGGCTCCTCTCCCTTTTGAATTTATTTTCTTCACTTTTTCCGTGTCAAGTTCAGTGAAGAAAAAAGTTAATAAGTAGAAAGAAAATTCCATCTCAATAAAAATAAATAAATTGAATTTGCAAATTCCTCAAGTTGTTGTATGATGCTGGTTACTTTAGCTACACGTTCTATAAATTGTGGATGCAAAGATCAGGGTTTTTTTGTTTCTGAAGTTAGGGGAGTGTCGTTTGGGTTTTTCGTTTGTATTGGAACCGCAACTTTGGTTTATAGTAAGAAAAAAGAGGATGAAAAAAGAGAGAGAGAAACAGGAACATAGATCAAAAATGGAAATGGGTCTGCTATGTTTGAATGTGTCTAAATAAGTAAATAATAATTAACGGGAATGATAATGGAGATAATCATGGCCACGATTAAAGGATACTCAAATGTATTAATTTTGTAAATAAATATGAAAAACTGTATAACTTTTGTAATTATTTTATCTATACACCATTATTGTAATTATTTCTAAAAATATACTAAAATATGTAATAATTAATCCTAAATTAAAATATTTTCTTGTTTTGTTTCTTTTTTTTATTTTTGCTAATTAAATTCTTCTAGTTGTTTTCTAATGACCATCAATAATTTTTTCTTTCCTCCATCCTTTTTATAGTGACTTGTGTTTTTTTAATATGGTAAAAATTACGAACGTTGAAAGGAAAAAAGTTATACTCCTTACGTCGCGATATATAAGATTAAAATTGAATTTTCAAAGTCAATATGAGATATTCTTTAAATTTAAAATTATGGTGATTCATTTTACTTTCTTATTTTTTTTAAAAAAAGAATGCTATTATACATTTGACCTAATTTATGATTTTATATAATCATATTTTATAAATTGCAAAAATTAATATCAAATTACGTACTCCAATATTGTGACGCTGTAAGACCCCAACTTTTATGAATAAAGATGAATTTTCTATAATTATCATTTTTAAATATTATGGAATGAATTTGATATAATGCTATAGTTGTGGGTAATATTTAAAATTTTTGCAAAGTACGTAAGTTATTTATAATATTCGATTGGTCGGGGAATATTCGTACGACGGAACAATCATTGGTGGACCCCACAAAGAAATTATTGTCGGATTGAGAAAACGACAAAAATATTTTTATGAAAATAACGGCGGAAGTTTTACCGTTAACTGTTGAAACACCCAGTGTTAAAAGTACAGGAATACGCGTGGTTGCATAGTAGCACACGGTATTGATTATTGATGCTTACGTGAGAAGTCACTCAGTTTTGTTCAATTATTGCATCAGTAATTGTTGCATAGTATCTCACGTTATTTGATTCAATTATTGTCAATATTTTTTTATATTATTAAATCAATAATTGAGATAACAAAGTTATTAATATTATTATTTGCAATATTAATGTTGTCTAGAATTTCTGCCAAGGAGAGGTTTGGTCACCTAATTGCGCGTCAATAGGGAGAAATCCTTTTTGGAAAGCCCCCTCTTTCTTGAGAACGACCTGGTCGATTAATAGTATGAATAATAATAATGGTGATGAAGTTTTGTTTTATTAGTATTATTAATGTAATAAAGCAGAAAAGCTTTTTATATAAAACAGAATACTTTTATAAATTTATTCATTTTATTAGGCTAATAGTAAAATCTTTTTATATAAAACAAAATACTTTTATAAAGTTATTCGTTTTATTAGACAATAATTAGAATATATTATATTTTATTATGCATAGTATTTGCATAGTGCCTGTATAGTATTTGCATATTATAATCTTTTTAAAAGTTATTCGTTTTATTAGATTATAAATAGAATATATTATATTTTATTATAAACCAATCTGGACCGTCCGTTTAAAGTAAATCGATCTGGACCGTTCATGGATTGGTTACTATTCAGTCCATTATTCTATAAATAGAAGCTCATTCCTTCATTATTTCTTACGAATTTATCGAAACTCTAGAGAGAGAAAATGTAGAGAGAATTATTCTTCTATCTTGAGCGTATTTCTTTAGCGTTTAAGAAAGTTTTGAGCGTAGTGCAAGTTTCTTCAAGTATATCCCCGCCCTACCGTCGGAGTACTCTTCTTTATAAGGTAAGGGGTATTACTATCCTCCCTAGCCTGACTGGATTCTCCGATATTAGTCATCCTGACAATAAAATTTTAAGTTTTTATCATTAATCATTACTACTCGACACTCACGAACACATAATTATAAACACATAAGTACATAAGTGTTTTATTACTCCTTCCTTAAAACTCGATAAGAGTTAATCACCGCTATCTTTTCAAAGGTTACTTCCTAAGGCTTTTCCCCGCCTAAGGTTCATAACCTAAAGCTTTGATACCAATTTGTGACACCCCCAAATCCTGGTACTTCATTACCTTAAGATTTGGTGTTCGCGTAATCAAAACATTCATATCTAACTACCCAATCATAATATAATTGAATAATAAAAACCTGCCCATACAGGATTACTTTAATAAAAATATTATCTCCCAGGTTCTCTAACCTTTAATACAATCATTCAAGTGCAGAAATTAAATTATTACATCACGTCATTATTAAAAGTCTATCATCATAACGATAAAATAAAATTACAAGTCTTCATCACTTGTACATTTTTCCCTTTCCTTTGATAGTTGTAGGTTTATCTACCTTCTCAACTAGAGCTGCAATAAGTGTATACATATGCAAGAGTGAACAAACAAAGCTCACTTGAAATAAGAATAAATATCTTTACAATATTTGCCAAATAATAGGCTCAATAGAACTGAATGATATATTTTATTAACATTACAACATTTGCCAATTCATAGGCTCAATAGAACTGAATGATATGTTCTATTAACATTACAACATTGGCCAATTCATAGGCTCAATAGAACTGAATGATATGTTCTATTAACATTCTTAAATATACTACTGAGGGTCAAATGACCATGATCCATGTCCACAGTTATAAGTAATCTTTCAACTTTAACTTTAACAGTCATATGACTATAAGGACTCCACGTACGTTAGGGGATCAATCCTTCGTACAATGTATTGTGCACAACCATTTCAATGCTAAGTGTAAACACCTAAACATAGGGTTTTTCATCTCAGTATTTAGAGTACAAGTCCGCACAAAAAAAAGTTTGGTTTGGATAAGCTTTCAAGGGTAATTGAAGTTTAATGATCATCAACTAGGGAACTAGTTGAATCAATAATGCTTGATAATACAATAGTTGTTTAATAACAATATAACTTAGAACATTTGAGAATCATAAATGAGCTGATTCTATATATCAAACTCATGTTTGAAATAACTTTAGAGCATAAGCATTCAATAAAATGAATAAAATGGTTAACCTTTGCTTGAACAGTAAAATAAGCTAAGGTTCAAGTTTTATAACATTAGAAATGAAATTCCTGAACTTTAAGAAACTTGCTTAACTGTAAACAAGTTAGAATGAATCAATCAATTGAGAATTTCCAATAACATTAGAGTTAGAGTTTGCTCAAATGGATTTTAGGAACAATTTACTTAATCAGTAACAGTTAAGATAAAAAACTTGCTCAATCAAAAGTATGAAGTTATAATAATAGAACTAACTCAACGAAAGTGTAGAGTTAGAAAACTTGCACAATGTAATAAATGAACTAGCTCAACGAAAGTGTAGAGTTAGAAAACTTGCCTCGAGCGTAAGCTAAAATATTAAAACTCGAGTTCACCTATACATAGTATTAAAACCACAGCATCTATTAGACATACTAATATTCACTTTTCAATATAAAATGCATTACTAGCTAAACTTATTATTTAAGCACAAGTCTTAAGCTACCATTTACATTTCAGAATTCACAAGTGTTAATCACCACAACACATAACTAACGTTCATTGTATAAACTAGGTTATCACATAATGCGTTTTTGATTTACTAATCATTTTTGTAACTTCGAATTCATAATACATATAACACAACTCTGTATTAGCCTTGTTGTTACATGTTGGACACATTATCATAACCTTTAGCTAAGCCACAAAGAGTCTGCAGAATTAACAGACTTCAGTGTCTAGAAATGGGCACTCGCGCGGCCACGCGAGTTTTGTACTGGGAGGCTGCGCACCCGCGCGGCAGCTACGCGCCCGCGCCTAAGGACTGCGGGCCCGCACGACGCACATAACTCAGTTTTGCATAACAGAACTTTGGCACTTTTCTTAAGCCAACTAACACGAATTTCACCCACCAAACAGTTATAATAACACGTAAAATAAATATACAACTATTATAGACATGATTGCTAACATATTCAACCACTTAGCATAATTTAACATTCACTAAAACTATTTTAATTTCTCAAAATTCATGTTTTTCATAAAAACTCAATTTTCTTGACATTCATCCTAAAAATCATCATTGTGAATTCATTAGTTGGCCAAATCACCTCATTCAAATTATGTTATGTTCGTTTGTTAATGAACTACCATGTACAAGCGTCAATTTACTGTTTCAAATACGAATTGACCACTATAATTGAAAATTACTCAAGCCATATGAAGAACACATACTATCAAAATTTTCTATTACTGTCAAATGAAATTAGCATGCGATTATTGTTTAAACATACTTTATAAGCATCATAAACATATACAATTGCTATTACTAATTATATAACTCCACAATTCAACAATTAATTTTACAGAACACAAACAATTATGTCGTAACTTCATATATGTATATATATATATATATATATATATATATATATTACAAATGTTAGATAAATACCTTCAAATAGTATGATAATTTCTTGCAATTGCAGACAATTCTTCTCAATTTCTCTCAAGCCTTCTCTCAATTCTCTCAAGCTTCTCTGAACTTCTTTGCTTTCTTCTCTTAGGCTTAGACAAGACAACTAACTTGTATGCGTAAAAATAAAACTGATATAATACTAATACGTATACTTATTAGGATATCAGTTATATAAAAATAACGTATAGGTTATTATGTTTCTTATTTAATTTGTTTTATTTATTTATTTTATTAAAAAAAACTAGAAATCTCAAAATCTATAAGGCTTGTTTGGCAAAAACCCTTTAAATATTAAAGAATTAATATATTAAGCCTTGTTTGGCAAAAACTAAATTAAACTACTTTAATTTATTTTAATAACTCCTTATAATATAGTTATTTGTCACACCATATTTAATCAAGCTTTCATATTTATTTTAATTAATCAAATCACAATTAATTAAATAAATCCTTTAATCACATAACTCAATACAAATAATTAACCATTAAATTAAAATATCAATATAATAATCATTTCCTTAATTCATCAATTATTTATTTAATAAATAATTAACTAAACAAAATTAAATCAATTGAACAAATATTTATTCAACAATAATCACATCCATTAAATATTTATATAAATCAATAAATATTTAATATTACATTTAAAATTCTAGAATATTACAAAATTCAAATACAAACTTCTTTTATACAGTACAAAAAAACGTAGCTGAGAGTTTCAACACGGATAATGTCTCGTAGAGAGTAGCCAAACTCAAATAAAGTCCTCATTACATTTATTATCACACTATTTCACTGAATAGTGAGGACTACTAATGCAAACATCTGGACCGTCACTCCGTTCCCCGACTAGTCCCAGCTATATTCTCATTTACTGAAGAAAACAATGAAATCAAAGGGTGAGCTCAACTAGCCTAGTAAAAAATATTATGACTAATATATTGCAGAATAAATTATCGTTAGCCTTCAAAAATGTTAAACTGATAAAATATAATAAACATCAAGTTTAACTACAGCCGAACAAGCAATCCATTAGAAGAGTCAAGTAGAACATGAAATCTACTATCTTCTATGATTTAAAAAGTTTATCAACAGTTTTATCGCTGAGACTCAGCTAAATAAATAATCCACATCATCGAATCACCCCTGCACTACGGCTAAGGATATTCATTAGTATCATGACCACAAATTATCCATGCACTACAGGCCAAGGATATTCGTATTTTCACTGATGGTCATGATCATGCCAACAGTTGTCCATCAATGCACTACGGGCCAATGAGGACTTTTACCACATCATTTGTAATATTACGGTCGTGATTATACCGAATAAACCCTGTTCATAATCATACCAAGTCCATCTATGCACTACGGCCACAGATGACTTTTAACATAATATAAGCATGAGGATGATGACAATGATATAAGAATTCAATTAAAAGAAAGCAAAATATAAATTTTTAAAGATTTATAATTTAATTTATCCAGAATTCAATAATGTCAAAATTGTCAACATGATACTGCTTTGTGGAGTAAAATTCAAGAATAATATTGTATCAAAAATTATTTGGACCGAAAAGAAATCAATTTTTATCATGAATAGTACCCCGGGTGAATAGTAACTGAGTGAATAGTACCCAGTAAATAGTAACTTTAGGAATAGTAACTCGTGAATAGTAACCCGGCATAAAAAAGTTAAAACTTATCAAGAATGCTCAGAATAATATTTCCATAAAAAGATACTGGATGAAACGAAAATATCAAGGATATTCTACTAATTTCATGAAGTATAGAAACCAAAACTTTAACAAAATGAGTTTAGAATTTGAAATCTGAAATGAAATAATATTACTTATATACTACAGAGTATGGAAGAAAATATTATTTCATATGAATACTGAACAAAAATAACATCCCTTACCTCAGAAGAATACTGGATACTGGAATAGTAAGGTAGCAGACTTATCTTCTACTTTCTCTCTAAAGTTTCTCTCTCTATAATTGCTCTTGTGAGTATTAGTGAATTGGTGAGAATGAAAGAAGAATGAGCTTCTATTTATAGGAAAATATAATTTCGATAATTGCACGTTTTGGGACTCGAAATATTACAGTATAATACCTTCATCTTTTCTTTTATTTTTAATTTAGTCCTGCAAGTATTATCAAACTTGCACCACCTCCCCTAATAGTACATCTTGTGAATCAATAGTACAATCATGTGAATCAATAGTACAATCATGTGAAAAAATAATTACAGTATAGTACTTTTCATATATACTTCCATTTTTTATTTAGTCATGCAAGTATTATCAATCTTGCACCACCTCCCCTAATAGTATATGCATGTGAATCAATAGTACACAAATATGAATAAATAGTTATAAGGATGTGAATTAATAGCAATTAATTGTTCATTTATCCGATTAATTACTCGATTGGTCAATATAACCTCCAGATATCAATTATTATCGGAATAGATGTCGATTTACACTAACACTAATAATCTCAACACAATGGAAATATCAATTTCATCTTTAATTAACACGAACTTATTCATCATTAATATTATAACTCACAATATTTAACAACTAGATTATTCCCAGGAAAAAGGGGACTTTTCGATAAGGATTTCTCCCTATTAGCGCGCAATTAGGTGACCAAACCTCTCATCGACAGAACTTTCTAGACATTGTCAATATTGCAAATAATAATATGAATAACTTTGTCATCTCAATTATTGATTTAATAATAATAAATATTATGCAGATGATACTGTGACAATAATTGAATCAATAATATGAGAGATATTATGCAGTAATTACTGTAGCAATAATTGAGTATAACTGAGTGACTTCTCACGTAAGCATCAATAATCAATACCGTGCGCTACTATGTAACCACGCGTATTACTGTACTTTTACCACCAGGTAGTTCACCAGTTTAACGGTAAAACTTTCGTCGTTATTTTTATAAAAAGATAATTCTGTCTTTTTCTAACTACAACAATACTTTCGTTGTGGGGTCCACCAATGATTGTGTCATCGTACGAATATTCCCTGTTAAAACGAATATTCCCCGACTAATCGAATATTATATAACCACTTGCTTACTTTGCAAAATTTATAAATAATACTCACAACTATAACATTATATCAAATTCACACCATAATATTCAAAAATATATTTCGAGAAAAATTAATTTTTATTCATAAAAGTTAGGGTCTTACAACTTATATAATGTAACAAGTAATTTATGAATGAGTATGTTTGTGTATAAAATACTTGTGATGACAGGTATCAATTATAATAGATTAATTAATTAAATAATACTTGATATATCAAATAAATTCGTTTTACTCAAAGATATATATTTTTGTATATTTGATCTACGTTGTAAAAATTTGGCTACTTAGGATTTCAAAGACCGTTCATATAATATTATTTGTTAAAAAATATTTTCGAATATCGGTATCTAAGTACTGACTAAATTGTTCATTTCACAATTTGATAATTATATAAATATTATGTAATATTTGTATAATGTATATATATCAATAAAAAGTCACTTATGATTTTAAAGACCGTTCGAAGAATTTCAGAGAAATTACTTCCAAATTATATCGGTATCTAAGTACTGACTTTTTAATTGATATTGATATATGAAATAAATATATATATATATATATATATATATATATATATATATATATATATATATATATATATAACAATTTATATTTGAATATCTATTTATATAATCAAGTATGAGATAATATAAGCAATAATAAATTAATAACTTATCTCAAATATTTTAACCAATTTTTCTCTTCTTGGTAGATTAGAACTTTATTTAGAAGAGAGAGTAAAAGCTTTATTTGACAGAATGTAAGCAAGGAGAGTAAGTTTTTCTGATTTTTAAATTGGTGAATGAAAATGAATGAAAAGCCTCCTATTTATAGAATTTTGGTGTTTAGGGTAAAAAGGTAATTTGGTAAACTAATTTTGAAATTAATGGTCCGGATTGCATGATGGTAATTTGAAAGGTCCGGATTCATTTGAGACACACGGATTGGCTAAGGACAAACCAATCACATGCCCACTATCACACACAAAAGCTTAGCCTTTATTAATCTGCACATGCACACATGACTTTTTAGCCCTCACGCGCACACATGCACATTTGATTCACATACACATACAGCACATGCACATATATTTAGTGCATGACACACACACATACATTATATATATATATATATATATATATATATATATATATATATATATATATATATATATTATGAAAATTCATCCGTGACAAACGTTTGCCACGAGTACTGTTCAGCAACCGAGTTAATCACCGTTGATCTTTATGATCAAAGGCTGAGATTAATTTAAAAAAGGCTCTGCCACTACAGGTTGTAGCGGCAGTCACTTAATTCCAATAATCATGAGAAATTACCAAGTTACCCCTGCAAATATTTCACCCCCTGCCGCATGAGCTTGTGGCGGCAGGGTCACCAATTTAGCTTGCATTATAAATCTGTTATTATTATTATATTTAGTATTATTATTATTTCATGTTTAAACATATTATTATTTTAAACATATTAGGCCTATAATAATAATATTATTATTATATGTAGATAATATTATTATTTTAAAATAATAATAATAATAATATAATAATATTTACATATAATGTTAATGTTAATAATAATAATAATATAATAATAATAATAATTAAAAATTGGGCAGTGGCAACTACGTATATTGCCCTTAAAAATTGGGCAATGGCAGCTAAATATGTTGCCCTTAAAACAGCTCCGCCACTGCTCCATACATTTTAACACAAAAGTTTATATTAAAAAAATTAAATAAGCTTGAACTAAAATATGCCATAAATATAGATAATAAACTAAATATAATAAATTGGTGACCCTGCCACCACAAGCTCATGCGGTAGGGGTGAAATATTGGCAAGGGCTACTTGGTAATTTCACATGATTTTTGGAATAAAATGACTGCCGCTACAGCCTGTAGCGGCAAGGCCTTTTTTAAATTAATCTCAGCCTTTCATCGCAAAGATCAACGGTAATTAACTCGGTTGCTGAACAGTACTCGTGGCAAACGTTTGCCACAGATGAATTCCCTATATATATATATAAATATAAGCAGTAAAAAGCCACGGATCGACGATTCGGGCATACCCACACAACGCGTGTGACGCCCCCAAAATAAGTATACATCACTCATCTTGAGTCGCTAAATACATGGTACAAAATTTAAATACAACTTAATGATACAATTGTCGTGTGACATATGACAAAACATAAACTGAGAGTTTTAATACGAATATTGTCTTCTAGACAGTATTCAACTCAAATGGAGTCCTCAATACATTTATTATCACACTATTTTATAGAATAGTGAGGACTACTAATGCTACCATCTGGACTGTCACTCCGTTCCCCGACTAGTCCTGGCTACGTTCTCATTTCCTGAATGGGACAATGAAAGCAAAAGGGTGAGCTCAACTAGCCCAGTAAGAAATATTAGATAATGCAGAATAATTTATCGTTAGCCTTCAACAGTGTTAAACTGATAAAATATAACAAACATCAAGTTTAACTGCAGTGGAACAAGCAATCCATTAGAAGAGCCAAGTAGAGAATAAAATCTACTATCTTCTATGATTTAAAAGGTTTTTCATCACTTTTATCGCTGAGACTCATCTTAATAAATAATTTACATCATTCCTGTACTACGGCCAAGGATATTCATTAGATCATGACAACAAATTATACATGTTGTGACGCCCCCAAAATAGGTAAACATCACCCATCTTGAGTCACCAAATACATGGTACAAAATTCAAATACAACTTAATTATACAACAGCCGTGTAAAATACGACAAAACATAATCTAAGAGTTTTAATAAGAATATTGTCATCTAGACAATATCCACACTCAATAAAGTCCTCATTACATTTATTGTCACACTATTTTATAGACTAATGAGGACTATTAAAAAAATCATTTAGACCGTCAATTCGTTCCCCGACTCGTCCCAGCTATATTCTTATTTTCTGAAGATAACAGTGAAAGAAAGGGTGAGCTCAACTAGCCCAGTAAGAAATATTATGACTAAGATAATGCAGAATAATTTATCATTAGCCTTCAACAGTGTTAAACTGATAAAATATAACAAACATCAAGTTTAACTGTAACGGAACAAGTAATCCATTAGAAGAGTCAAATAGAGAATAAAATCTACTATCTTCTATGATTAAAAGGTTTTTCATCACTTTTATCACTGAGACTCAACTTAATAAATAAACCACATCATCCATGTACTATGGCCAAGGATATTCATTAGTATCACGACCACAAATTATCTATGCACTACGAGCCAAGGATATTCGTGTATTCATCAATGGTCATAATCACACCAAGTCCATCTATGCACTACAGGCCATAGATGACTTTCAACATATTATAAACATGAGGATGATGACAATGATATAAGAATTCAATAAAACAAGTTCAATGATAAATTTTTAAAGATTTATAATTTAATTTATCCAGAAATCAATAACGTCCAAATTGTCAACATGACACTGTTTTGTGGAGTAAAATTCAAGAATGCTCAGAAGAATATTTTTATGAAAAGATACTGGATGAAGCGCAAATATCCAGGATATTCTACTAATTTCATGGAGTATAGAAGCCAAAACTTTAACCAACTGAGTATAATAGAATATATGAAACTGCAAATGGATTTCTGCCCGCCATGCGGTAATCCACGTAAATAGATCATTTCCACAATTTAATAAGGAATGAATACGAAGGATCATTCACCATTTATGCGGTAATCCACATAGACAGATTATTCTAACAAAATAATAAAGAATGGAATAACAGAAGAATTCACCAGGCGTGCGTAATCCGCACAAATAGGTTATTCCAACAGAATGATAAAGAATGGAACCAGGTCATGCGTAATCCGCACAGACAGGATATTCTAAAAGAATAATAAAGAAAGGAATAACAGAAGAATTTCACCATGTATGTGGTACTTCGCATTGACAGGTCATTCCAACATAATTATAAAGAATGGAAAATAATTTTCTCGAAAAAATAATTCTCATAAGAAGGGGAGGTTGTAAGACCCCAATTTTTATGAATAAAAAATAATTTTCTCGAAATATATTTTTGAATATTATGGTGTGGATTTGATATAATGTTATAGTTGTGGGTAATATTTTCAAATTTTACAAAGTAAGCAAGTGGTTATATAATATTCGATTGGTCGGGAAATATTCATTTTAACAGGGAATATTCATACGACGGCACAATCATTGGTGGACCCCACAACGAAAGTATTGTTGTAGTTAGAAAATGACAGAATTATCTTTTTATAAAAATAACGGCGAAAGTTTTATCGTTAAACTGTTGAACTACCCGGTAGTAAAAGTACAATAATACGCATGGTTGTATAGTAGTACACGGTATTGATTATTGATACTTACGTGAGAAGTCGCTCAGTTATACTCAATTATTGTTACAATAATTGCTGCATCATATCTCTCATATTATTGATTCAATTATTATCACAGTATCATCTGCATAATATTTATTATTATTAAATCAATAATTGAGACGACAAAGTTATTCATATTATTATTTGCAATATTGACAATGTCTAGAAGTTCTGTGAAGGAGAGGTTTGGTCACCTAATTGCGCACCAATAAGAAGAAATCCTTATCGAAAAGCCCCCTCTTTCTTGGGAACGACCTGGTTGTTAAATATTGTGAGTTATAATATTAATGATGAATAAGTTGTGTTGATTAAAGATGAAATTGATAGTTCTATTGTGTTGGGATTATTAGTGTTAGTGGAAATCGACATTTATGTCGATAATAATTGATGTTTGGAGGTTATATTGACCAATCGGGTAATTAATTGGATAAATGAGCAATTAATTGCTTTTATTTCACATGCATATAACTATTTGTTCACATGTATGTACTATTGATTCACATTCATGTACTATTAGGGGAGGTGGTGCAAGATTGATAATACTTGCATAACTAAATTAAAAATGGAGGTATAGATGAAGGTACAATACTGTAATATTTTGAGCCCCAAAACGTGCAATTATCGAAACTATATTTTTCTATAAATAGAAGCTCATTCTTCCTTCATTTCTCACCAATTCACTAAAGCTATAGAGAAATTATTATAGAGAGAAATTATAGAGAGAAAAAAGAAGAGAAGTCTGCTACCTCACTATTCCAGTATTCAGTCTTCTTCTAAGGTAAGGGGTATTATTCTTTCGTATTCTTGAAGAGGGATATTTTCTTTGAATACTCGTAAGGGTTGTTATTCCATTCTTTATTATTATGTTGGAATAACCTGTCTATGCAAAGTACAGCATGCCTGGTGAATTCTTCTGTTATTCCATTCTTTATTATTCTTTTGGAATAACATGTCTTTGAGGCCTATCGCATGCCTGATGAATTCTGTTGTTATTTCATTCTTTATTATTATGTTGGAATAACCTGTCTTTGCGGATTACGCATGACCTGGTTCCATTCTTTATTATTCTGTTGGAATATCCTGTCTGTGCGGGTTACGCATGACCTGGTTCTATTCTTTATCATTCTGTTGGAATAACCTGTTTGTGCGCATTATGCACGCCTGGTGAATTCTTCTGTTATTCCATTCTTTATTATTCTGTTGGAATAACCTGTCTATGTGGATTACCGCATGCATGGTGAATGATCCTTCGTACTTATTCCTTATTAAATTGTGAAAATGATTTGTCTACGTGGATTATCGCATGGCGGGCAAAAAAAAATTCATTTGCAGTTTCATATATTCTATTATACTTAGTTGGTTAAAGTTTTGGCTTCTATACTCCATGAAATTAGTAGAATATCCTGGATATTTGCGCTTCATCCAATATCTTTTCATGGAAATATTCTTCTGAGCATTCTTGAATTTTACTCCACAAAATAGTATCATGTTGACAATTTGGACGTTATTGATTTCTGGATAAATTAAATTATAAATCTTTAAAAATTTATTCTTGAACTTGTTTTGTTGAATTCTTATATCATTGTCATCATCTTCATGTTTATAATATATTGAAAGTCATTTGTGGCCTGTAGTGCATAGATGGACTTGGTGTGATTATGACCGGGGATTATTCGGTATAATCATGACTGTAATGTTATAAATGATGTGGTAAAATTCCTCATTGGTTGTAGTGCATTGATGGACAGTTGTTGGCATGATCATGACCATTGATGAACACAAATATCATTGGCCCGTAGTGCATGGATAATTTGTGGTCGTGATACTAATGAATATCCTTGGTCGTAGTGCAGGGATGATGTGGTTTATTTATTAAGCTGAGTCTCAGCGATAAAAGTGATGAAAAACCTTTTAATCATAGAAGATAGTAGATTTTATTCTCTACTTCACTCTTCTAATGGATTGCTTGTTCCGCTGCAGTTAAACTTGATGTTTGTTATATTTTATCAGTTTAACACTGTTGAAGGCTAACGATAAATTATTCTGCATTATCTTAGTCATAATATTTCTTACTGGGCTAGTTAAGCTCACCCTTTCTTTCACTGTTCTCTTCAGGAAATGAGAATATAGCTGAGACGAGTCGGGGAACGGATTGACGATCCAGATGGTTGTTTTAGTAGTCCTCACTATTCTATAAAATAGTGTGACAATAAATGTAATGAGGACCTCATTGAGTGTGGATATTGTCTAGATGACAATATTCTTATTAAAACTCATAGATTATGTTTTATCGTATTTTACACGACTGTTGTATAATTAAGTTGTATTTGAATTTGTACCATGTATTTGGCGACTCGAGATGGGTGATGTATACCTATTTTGGGGGAGTCACACCTGGAGTCTTTAACTCTATCTCCATCCTCATATAAAATGGGCCTTTACATTGATAATAATGCACTCATACCCGCATATGATCTTCTACTCAATGCATCAGTTACTACGTTCACTTTTCTAGGATGGTATTGAATGGTATGATCGTAATCTTTCAATAGCTCAAGCCATCGTCGTTGCCGCATGTTGAGTTCCTTTTGAGTGAAGAAATATTTGAGGCTTTTATGATCCATATAGATCTCCACCTTCTCTCCATACAGGTAATGCCTCCAAATCTTAAGCGCAAAAATGATAGCTGCCAACTCTAGATCATGAGTAGGATAATTCCTCTCCTATTCTTTGAGTTGTCGTGAGACATATGCTATGACTTTCCCATGTTGCATGAGAACACATCCTAACCCTTTGCCTGAAGCATCACTATAGATGACAAATCCCTCCGAGCCAGATGGTATTGTCAGAACAGGTGCTGAAATAAGCCTTCTCTTGAGTTCTTGAAAACTCTTCTCACATTCCTCACTCTAACTGAATTTTGTATCTTTTCGAGTCAGCTGAGTTAATGGAGTAGTGATTCGAGAAAACCCTTCTACGAATCTCCGATAATAACCAGCTAAGCCGAGAAATCTACGTACTTCAGTTACTGACTTAGGTTTCTCCCAACTTTGAATTGCTTCAATCTTTGCCAGGTCAACAGATATTCCATGATTTGATATCACGTGCCCAATGAATGCTACTTCCTCAAGCTAGAACTCGCATTTCTTTAACTTGGCATATAACTTGTTTTCACGAAGCTTTTGGAGTATCAGCCTCAAGTGTTGTTCATGATCTTCACGGCTTTTGGAGTAAATGAGGATGTCATCAATAAAGACGACCACAAAGTGATCCAAATTTTCCTTGAATACTCGGTTTATCATATCAATAAAGGCAGCAGGAGCATTAGTTAATCCAAAAGACATGCCTAGGAATTCGTAATGCCCATACCGAGTTCTGAAAGCAGTCTTTGGAATGTCATCAGTTTTAATCTTCAACTGATGATATCTGGAATGAAGATCAATCTTTGAAAAGAATTTGGCTCCTTGCAACTAGTCAAACAGGTCATCAATGCGAGGCAACGGGTACCTATTTTTGATGGTGACATGATTCAACTCCCGATAATCAATACAAAGTCGCATACTTCCATCTTTCTTCTTCACGAATAGAACAGGAGCACCCCAAGGAGACGTACTAGGACGAATGAAACCGATGTTTAACAATTTCTGTAGTTGGGTTTTTAACTCCTGAAGTTCAATATGAGCCATTCGATATGGGGCTTTGGAAATGGATTTTGTACCGGGTTCAAGGTCGATACCAAACTCAATTTCACGCTCCGGGGGTAGGCCAGGAAGTTCTTCGGGGAATACGTCAAGGAATTTATTAACAATAGAAATATCATTTAAATCTGACGTATTTTTGTTTAAATCTGTGACATGAGCTAAGAAAGCTTGACATCCATTTTTCAATAAATGAATAGCTTTATGACTTGAGATGATCGTGATTGATTTTAATGGTTTGGTCGCTTGAATTCGCATAATAGGTTAATTAGCAATATGAAAGCTAACAACCTTACGAAAATAATCAATTTTAGCATGATGAGTAGTTAACCAATCAATCCCTAGAATCACATCAAATGCAAGTATTTTTAAGGAAATAAGATCGACAGGTAATGTGAGGGTACCGATTTGAACCAAATAAGACTTATAAACAGTGGATGTAATGAAGGTTTCTCCCAACGGAGTTTCAACAGATAAGTCTAATTTCTCTGGAGTCAAATTTAAACGTTGAGCACAAGTAGGAGAAATAAAAGAATGGGTAGAACCGATATCAAATAAGGTATATACTTCACTAGAGTTGATGATTAGCTTACCCGTGATGACCTCGTTCGGGTTCATTGCTTTCTGGGAGGTCACAACAAACGCTCTCCCTTAAACTACTGGTTTTGACTTGTCTGGGACGGCATTTGGTGTCACCGTTCCAACTGGACTTGGCTTCCCTGTACGACAAAATCTAGCTAGGTGACCTTCTCTTCCATAATTGTAACACGTTTTGGACTGTTGCGCATAATTTGGACTTATATATCCCTCCCCTCCGCATTTGAAGCATATAATAGGTGGTCGTTCTCCTTCCTTAACCACGGGTGCTGATGCTGACGTCTTTCCATCATTATTGAATCTCCTCTTCTTGAAATGTCCATTCTTATTGTCTTGGCCATGATTACCACCGAAGTGGTTATCATTTCTGGCATGTTGATTCCCTCCACGTTTGTTATCACCTCTTCGATGACTGCTACCACTAGTATTATCATTTTGCCGGCTACTTTCTCTTGGTTGAGTTGACTCGTTATCGCGCTCAAATAACTGAGCCCTATTTACAACATCTGAATACAAACACAGTTTATGAGAAATTAGATATTGACGTATCTCGGGTTTCAATCCTCTTAGAAACATCCGTGTCATTCTCTCCTCATTGTCAACCAAGTGAGACGTAAACTGGGACAACTCGGCAAACTTAGCTTCGTACTGCGAGACGATCATATTGTTCTGCTCCAACTTGATAAACTCTACCTTTTTCATATGACAAATACTTTCGGGAAAGTACTTGTCGTTGAATAGTTCTTGGAACTTCTCCCAAAACATCTTTAGTGCGGCAGGTTGAGTACGCTTTACCGATTCCCACCAGTAATCTGCCTCTCCTCGCAACATAAAGGTGGCAAAGGGAACCTTTTGCTCCTCGGAGCATCCCAAGACATCAAATATCTTGGTGATCTACTTTATCCACGTCTCCACCTTAAGTGATTTTGGCTCTCCAATAAACTCTGGTGGTCCCAGCTCCTTGAACTGTTTAGCGGTGACCGTCCGAGAGTTTCTAGTGTTTCTACCTGCATTTTGGACAGGAGTCTCTCTTGCCTGATGTTGTACGAATTGCAGAAAGCTCCTAAATATTTCGTCGTTCGCCATTTGGTCGGTGTTGTTGTTCACCTGAGGATTATTTCCTTTTTGATGCACATTATCCTGGGTGTTGATATGTGGTGACTCAATGGTCTCCTGTACTCCATTGCTATTCTCAATATTCTTGGATGTCATTTTCAAATACTGCCACAAAACAAGGTTTAATTGACATGTCAACAGAATAGCGCAATTTTAAAATAATAATTAGTTTAGTGGGGTAATTTGAAAAATTAAAAGTTCAATGGTGTAATCAATAAAACTTGTCAATTACAATGTCTAATTCATTAGTTTTTCCTATGTATAACTATAAGAACTACTGAAAAAGTACTACATACAGGCTCCTCCATTTGAATATATATATACAAAGCCAATACTAAAATATATTTAAAAAGAAAATCTGATACAAAAAAGAAGATAAAAAAGTACTATTAACCCCCCTTTTGAGTTATATTCATTAATCAAGCATAAAAGAAAGGGAAAAAGAAAAAAAATGTGGGGTTGAGGAATGGTCAATTCATCAGGTTAAGACAACAGGTTCAAATATTGTCCCCGTCTAAAGAGTAAATACTAATGTCATTTTCTAGTTATACTCTTAACTTTTATAGCAGGGTTGTGGCACTTTTAGAAAATCCCTGGGGTAATGACTTAACTATAAAATACAAAGCATTATTCCATGTCGTTTCTACTGGCTGTATGTTTAGGCTGAACATCAAGATGTAGTCCTGAACCGCTCATAGCTATAGGGAAAGTCATAATTGATGACATCTAGGGTAAAGACACCTCCTTATAGTCTAGCTGATTATCTTAGGCTATAACCTTAGAACAGAGGGAAACGTTGAAAATATAATTAACTCATATAGAGTTTAAAGGTAGATGAATCGGATAAATTCATCGTCAAACAAATTAAAAGATAACTTATATAAAACCTTTATGTGTTATGTGTATATATTCTATGCTAATCAGGATAATTTGTGTGTGTAGATGTCAGGTGAAAAAGGATTAGGATACCCTTGGATCGTAAAGAAGAAGTCGATATCAAAGCCAATAGCTGAAATAGAGGCTCAAAGCGAAAGCAACCTCGATGAGGTGGTTATTATGGAGAATGTAGTACCAGATCCGGAAATGGTGGAACTAACCGACAGTGATTCAGACATTGAAGTTGGAGCTGACCAAACATCAACTGAAGTGCAAAATCTGCGGGACCAGGTTTCCTCTTTGGAACGGTTGTGGGAAATAGAAAAATTACTAAATAGCCAACTGCGAAAAGCATTAATTGAAACAATGGAAGAACAAGATAAGCTTAAAATCCAAATTGATCAAATAGGAGCTAAAAGCAACAAGTCAAGTGCAGCTCCGAACCAGAAGGGAAAAAGAAAAATGAATGATCGTGATCCTGATAATAACCAATGGAACTTTAAACACATAGAAAAGTGTACAAAATGTGACAAGAAGCATGAAAGCATGTGCAGGAAAGGCGAAAATGTTTGCTACAATTGCGGACATGGGGGACATTTTTCTCCTCAGTGTCCCAATCCTAAGCAGTGTGTCTGTTTTATTTGTGGGATAGAAGGTCATCAAGCAAAAAGTTGTGCTCGATCAAGGAAAAGGCATAGTGAATAGGTAGTATAGGTTCTGTGGTGTAGGTTTGTTTAATATAATATGTATGTTTAGTATGTTTGTGTAATGTAATATTCTCAACTTTTGTGTTAATCAAGGTTGTAAATCCCGACTCTTGTGGTCATAAAGGGATAGTAGTATGGACTATGCTATGTAAATTATGTTTGGATAATGAAACAAGTTTAATATATTAAACTTATATAATAAGGTTTAGAATGTAAGTTAAATTATGTTTTATTTAACTAGATAATGCCGCCTCGACTACAAAACCAAAATCAAAGGGCAGAAGAATCTGTCAACAACGTTGAAGGATAACCACAACCAGATCCAATGCAACAATTTGCAAATATGATAGCTCAAGCCATGCAACAAGGAACGGCAGCCGCTGGGAACCAACAGGACAATCGCTTATCAAACTTCAAGGACTTCAAAGTTGTAGGACCTCCCGAATTTAGAGGTACAACTGACCCCGTAGAAGCCCAAACTTGGGTTAAAGAAATAGAAAAGGCGTTTGTAATAGCTAGGGTGGCTGAGGAGCAGAAGACGGTTTTTGCTGCCTATATGATGAAGGGTGAAGCAAATTTTTGGTGGGAAGCTAATCAGGCAAGAGCTGGGGAAGGTGTAGTTGCTTGGGAAAGGTTTAAAACCCTGTTTTTCGAAAACTATTTTTCATCTAGTATGCAGGCTAGAATGGAAGTAAAATTTCTTGAATTAAAACAAGAGAATATGTCTGTTGCGGAATATGCCGCAAAATTTAATGAATTGGCTAGGTTCGCCCCGCATCAAGTCGATACGGAGGCTAGAAAAACAAGAAGGTTTGAGCTGGGATTAAAACCCTGGCTCTACAACAAGGTGGCAGTGTTGCAAATCCCTACATTTGCAGCACTCATGGAGAAAGCACTTATTGCTGAGGAAGGAAGTGAGGCTATGAGCCTTTACAACAAAGAAAGGAGGAACAAGGGAAAAGTTGAGGGAACTTAGAAGGTGGAAGCAAATACTGGGAATAGAGGGATAAGAGGAAGGTGAACAACTTTGGAGGGGTGCAAGTAAAACAAGAAGGTGCAAATAAGAAGCCGTTGGTGCAATGTGGGAATTGTGGGAAAAATCATTTAGGGGAATGTCTAAAGGGAAAATTTGCATGTTTCAAGTGCGGGCAGGAGGGCCATATCTCTCCCAACTGCCCCAATTCTAAAACAATTGGTGGGTGTTTTCTATGTGGATCAAAGGATCATAGGGTGAAAGACTGTCCAAAAAGGAAAGCGGTGGCAGCAAGTGCGAACATGGGGAAAAGCGGCGGAACCTTGGCAATCACGGGACCAACTTCATCCAGCAAGCCGACAAAATCTACCACACAAGTCTTCAACATGACAGTCCAAGACACGGTGGCAGCTGGCAGTGGAACTCCATGTATTTTTCTTATAACTTTTTATTTCTTATATATGATTTTCCTATTTATAGTAAATAATTTTATAATAAATTTTGAAGGAGGAATTTGAGTTTCTTTAGAAATCAAATTTCCGTATAATCAGAAAGACAAGCTCTAAGTAAAAAGTTAAAGATTAGACTGATCAAAGTGATCAAGATCTACCTGCAACGATTGTGAATGTCATGTACCCTGGTAGGTATAGGTTTTAATGTGGTGATTCCGGGGACGGAATCTTTATAAGGGTGGGTGAATGTAATAACCCAATTTTTCTATATAAATAAATCTTAAATTTTGCGTATAATTTTTTTTTATTTATTAAAAATAAATATGAATGATATGTGTCAAGGTAATGTGTAATTATAATTATATGTGTGATAAATAAAATTTATTTATTACATTATTAATTGTAAATAAATTTATTTTAGAAATATTGGTTATTATAAATGATATTTTTATAGTAATTAATTCTATATTAGAAATGTATTATTAATTATTTTTCCATGAAATTATATATGCATATTATTTTAAAAAATACATGAAATAATTTTTGAATTATTATAATAATTATTTTATTATAAGAATTTTTGTTCAAGTTATTAAGTAAATTATTTTACTTAATTATAAGGTTAATTATGGCAGATAAAATCAGATATGGAATCCAAACCCTAATTTTGGGTTTTGATCAAGGAATGATAATAATATTATAATATTATGATATTTTGATTTTTCAGTGCTATTAATATGTTCTGTAAAGATTATACTGTTGATGGATGGTCAATTATGTTATATTGACCAAACCCTAGCATTAATTGATTTAACCTTATTTATCACTTTAAATGGGAAATTTAAGATTATTAAATATCTGTGTTATATGATGTATGTTTACGTATTACTTCATGGAACGCTAATTAGGAAAAAACCCTAATTTTGTCGAAACCCTAATTTTGTCGTGAAACCCTAATTGTGAAATCGAAACCCTAATCGATATTTCTTTGAACACTAATTGTTAATTTTAAGCACTAATTATTCAAGTGGTAAAGTTAATTACGTTATAATACCCTAATGTCCATATATAAATAAAGAATTTAATTTATATCAAGAACCCTAATTTAATTATTAGAAACTCTAATTATATATTTTAGTAGCCCTAATTATTAAAAATTGTAAACATTAATTTCCAAATTGGCAAGGGTAATTATGATTAGGGGTATTAAACCCTAATGTTCATGTATAATATAAGTATTAACCTAATCTAATTAACAATCTTAATTTTTAAATTTTAGAAACTAAAATAATTTTATTTTTTTATTTTATTTTTATTTTTTTACCACAAACCCTAATTGCTAAATCCTACAAATGCTATGTACTAAACCTTAGGGTTAAACCCTAAGGGCCAAACCTTAAGGGTTTGTCAATTTCCATTTTTGCCATTAAATGGGAAATACAAATGACCAAATTGCCCCTCTATGCATTAAAGAAGCTACAAACTAGGTTTTGACAATAGGATGGGTGGGTGACCAACTTATTTGACAATTGAGACACAAAATGACAGCAAATCAGCTAATACATCAGACATACATGCATCATACATTAGTATATATAGATCAAGAGAGAGAAAAAGTCATCATTTAAATCATTTTTCTCCAAACTCTCAACCTAAGTTCTCTCTCTCTCTCTCTAACCTTCGAAATACTTTGTTAAAATCAGTCAAGAACCGAGCCCCACTACCATCCCTAACAAATCAGAAGCCAAATATCAGAAATCTCTCTTAAAAAGGTATAAACCCTAGTTTAAATTTTTGCCCAAAATTCTGTTGTTAGATGTTAGATTTTTTTTTGTTAAACATGTTTGTTATAGTGTCTAATGATGATCTGGGTTGCTAGATGTTAGATCCATAACATCTAGAGTCTCGGATTTGAAGATTTGTAAAATCTGGAAAAGTGAGAAATATGGTCTGACAACCAAATGTCAGGTCCCATAGATCTCGTCATGTTATGTGTTTTTGTGTTTTTAAGCTTTGATCTAGTAGTATGCTGTAAGATCTTTGATCTGAAATTGGAATCAAAGTGAAACCTTAAGCCAGTAGAAAGTTATTAGTGGTCAAACCACGTTGACCGGAATTGACCAAAACTTTCTGGGCAGTCAAGAACTTGCCCAGATTCGTCTAACAGGAAGTTCAACGGCTCAGATCTTACTTGTTGTTAATTATTTTGTTGATTTGTTGGATCTATATTGTAGTCTTGTATATGGACTACATTTTTATGCCTTAAAATCTCCTTTTAATCAAGCAGGAAATTAGTAATCTATGGTCAAACCAGTCCGGACGAACATGAAAAGCTATTTTCTGGGTAACCCAGAAAATACTTGAACATGTCGTCTGACATGGTTTGACCGTGTCGTATCTGTAAGACCCCAAAAATTTTTAAAATAAAAAGGAATTTCCTTTATTTATTATTTTGAAATAGTAAGGGTGGATTTGATTAATATTGTTAGTTATGGGTAAAATGCGCAAATATTTTAAATAAGCAGGTGGTAATAAAATATTCATTGTTGTCGGGGAATATTCGTTTGGTCGTGGAATATTCTTGCTGTCGGGGAATATTTATACGACGGCGCAGTCTTTTGTGGGCCCCATAACGGAAAGCGATTGGATGAAGAAAACGACAAGTATAAGTTGTTTATAAATAACGGCGTAGTTGTTACCGTTAATACTGTTGGAATACCCGGTGGTTAAAACATAGTAATACGCGTTGTTGCACAGTAGCACACGGTATTGCACCAATTATTGATTCTTACGTAAGAAGGCATCGTTACAGTAATTACTGTTCAGTATTTTATGTTATTGATTCAATAATTGCTGCATTGATATTTTATATTACTGTTGTTTCAATAATTGTCATTACACAGTATTTTCCATTATCGAAGCAATAATTCATATTATCTGAATAATATTATTTGATAGCATTATTGGCAATGTCTAGAAAGTTCTGTCTAAGGAGAGGTTTGGTCACCTAATTGCGCGCCAGTAAGGAGAAATTCTTATTGGAAAGCCCCCTCTTTCCTGGGAACGGCCTGGTTGTCAGTATTGTAATTCTGTAATATTATTTGTGAATAATTAAATTATTGATTTATATGATGAGGAAAATATTGATTTTATGTGGATATGGATGGAGAAAATTTTTAATGTGACAATTGTTGAAAATTAATATTTTATCTTTTTCTGATAAAATAATTCATTTAAATATATTATTTTAATAATATATTAACGGTGATATTTTTATAATGAATGTGGGATATATGAGTATATGAGGAGGAAGAGTATTTTTGTTGTAATAAATATTAAAAACAGATTTTGTGTGTCGGTAGACCTGTTTCTTGACTGAAAATTTGATTATAGCCTATAAAATCGTCCGTTTGTGGATTTCGGTCAATTTGTGTTTGGAATTTGGAAAAACTTTCTTCTGCAAAGTTGTAGAGAATTGAATTTCCTATAAAAACTCGCGAGATTCGAATTTTCTGGCAAAAGGTCTATTTATTATGAATTATTGAAGTTCCGAAGCTCCGAAATAATTGATTTTTGGAAGTTTAAAATATTTTTAATAATAAAAACGTTTTTTATTTATTTTTCTAGAAGGGAGCATGTGTTCAATGACTGATTTCAGATTTTAAGGTTGGCGTAGAAGATTATATATATATATATATTAATATTATATTAAATTTTCTGCTTTGGTGTTCTAAGCAATTTCCTATAAATAGGTGCTTAGGTTAGAATTGAAAATCACACCAGAAACTGAAGTTTTCTCTCTCTATATTATCGAGCGTATTCTTGTGAGTATTTTGAGTATACTTTGAGTATTGCTATACGGTGCAAGTTCAAGTCATAACTTATATCCGGTGTTTTAACTAGAAGAGCTGTCTTTCGAGGTAAGGGATATTATTTTTTTAAAATGATATTATTTCTTCTAATATCATTATGCCGAATTATTGATCTGAACTTTTTATCAAATTTGGAACTTTTTCATGTCGGGGTTACTATTCATGAGTTACTATTCACGAGTTACTATTCATGAGTTACTATTCACGAGTACTATTCACGAAGCGTGATGATGTTTTTTGTGAAATTTCTATCTTTTGGTGTCGGAGTTACTATTCACGTATACGACACTATTCACGAATACGACACTATTCACCGAAAAATGAAATTTCTTCTTTTTGTCAAAAATATCTATTCTGGATACTAGCTTTGTTTGTATCCATGTTTTGATCATTCTTGAATTTTATTTCAGTATGATTATTTATGAAGTATTTTTGAACTCGGATTGTTTAGAGTATGAATCCTTAATACTTGTTATTTTGTTTCACTGGATTCGTTTTCTCTAAAATATTTTTCATCATCCTCAGTCCTAAATGATGGTGTTACTGAATATCTTTGGCCTGTAGTGCAAAGATGGTTGATTTTGTTATGAATATCTTTGGCCCGTAGTGCAAAGATGTACAGGTGTTGAGATGAACATGAACAATTGATGAATATCTTTGGCCCGTAGTGCAAAGATGAACAGGTGTTTAGATGAACATGACCGACTGATGAATATCTTTGGCCTGTAGTGCAAAGATGAATATTTGATTTGGTTTGAGATATATATTGATTGATGTTACAGGGATAAAATATTGATGATGGACTTTTAAATTCATAGATGTTAGTAGATTTTATTCTCTACTTAACTCTTCTAATGAATTGTTGTTTCCGCTGCAGTTGTTGATCTAAAACTTGTTGTCTATTGTATTCTATCAGATTTTTCCCTGTTGAAGACTAAGGATAATTTGTTGTACATTATCTTAGTCATAATATTCTTTACTGGGCTAGTTGAGCTCACCCTTTTTCCTTGTTGTTCCATTTTTCTTCTCAGGAGGCGAGAATGTAGCGAGTACTAGTCGGGGTATGGAATGAAGGTTCTAGAGAGAGTTGTTTAGTAGTCCTCACCATTGTTTTTGTAAAATTATGTATCAATAATTATGATGGGGATTTATTTTCATGTGGATATTGTCTAGATGACAATGTTTGTATTCAAACTCATAGCTTATGGGTTGTAAAAGTTGTAGTTGTTTCTGTACCATGTATTTGACAACTCAGAATGGGTTGGGTGGAATGGACCTATTTTGGGGCTGTCACAGTATCTAGCTGTTCTATTGTTGTTTTAGTGATTTTTTGTGATGGATCTATAGTGTTACATGTGTTTTATATACTGCATCTTTTAAATCACTAAAACAGATGATATCTTACAAGTTGTGGAAGCCCAAAAGAGGATGGATGAACTGTTCTTCATTTCTGGGTAACCCAGAAAATGAAGAACAGGTCTGACAGCCACTTTAAGGGCTCAGATCTCGTTGGTTATGCATGTTATAAGCATATTTGTTGCTGGATCTTGTAGTCTTACATTTTCTCTACATGATCTGACCAAAACCGAGCCCAGAAACACATCACACACGAAATCACAGTCGGTCAAACTAGCAAGCTTGGCCACTGTCACGTTTTCTGGGTTGGCATGAAGAACACCAAGAACACCTATAGCGACGGTTATGTCGCTATAGGTGGTCTTTAGCGACACATATTATTTAAATTTTCGGAAATTATTAAATAAATAGAAAAAAATAGTTTTTAATTATTAAAAATACAAAATAAATTATTAAAAATTATTTTAAATTCTAAAAATTAGTTTTTAATTATTTTAAATATATTTCATAAATATTTAATATTTTGGAATATTAAAAGTATTTAATTTATTTAATTATAATATTAAATAAATTATTTAAAAATGATTTTAATATTTGAAAAATCATTTAAAATTATATTATGGTAAAAGAAAATAATTAAAGTTATTTTTGATAACTTTTAATATTATGTGATAAATTTTCATTAATAAATTAATATTAATGATAATTAAGTTATTTATTAAATGAATTAAATAAATGAATTAAAAATGATTTTATTAAATTAAAAATCATTTTAAATAAGAATAAGGTATTTAAAAATATTTTAAGTTATAAAATATAACTTTTAAAATTTAAAGGTAAATTTCATTAATTAATTATTATTAATGATATTAAAGTTATTTAATAATTATATTAAATAATTTAGTTTAAAAATGATTTTAATATTATAATAATCATTTTAAATGAAAATAAAGTATTTAAAGATATTTTAAGTTATAAATTATAACTTTTAATATTTAAAGGATAATTTCATTAATAATTTAATATTAATAATATTTATTTAATGATTAATGATATTAAATTTATTTAATAATTATATTAAATAAATAGTTTTAAAATGGTTTTATTTATTTAAAAATTATTTAAAAAGGATATAAGTAAATTAAAAATATTTTAAGTTGTAATTAATAACTTTTAATATTTGGATAATGATAAATTAATATTAATGGTAATTATTTAATGATTATTTTAATTGTTTTAAAAATCATTTAAGGGTAATATAAATGTTTTGAAACTATTTTAAGTTATTATTAATGACTTTAATATTTTGGCAATGATTTCATTATTAGTTTAATATTAATTAAATATTAATGGTAATAGAATTGTATGATATTTAAATCATTTAACAATGATTCTGATATTTCAAAAATTATGGTAAATGGTAATAATTATTTTATAATTATTATAAGGTCATGAAAAATAGTGCGACTGTTGTTTAATATATCTAAATGGATATATAATTACGGTATAGAGTCTTAGACTCGATATTACCCGATAAAGTTGTCGGTAGACCGACATGTTTCAGAAATTGATCTGGACTTAGCTAGATTGACTGTATAACTGTTTATTTGTGATTTAATGGTGTTAAAGTTATGTGACAATGTGATTAGGAATGTGCTGACTGCAATAAGCAGTATTATATGATGTAATATATTATTCTAATCAGACAATGATTTATTTAATGATAGGACTTGATAGAAAAGATATATCTAAGTTGTGTAAGCAGCAGACAAGGCAAGTATCTAACCCTTTGCATTTACTTTATGCTAAGGACATGCGTAAGATAATATATGAACTGCTCAAATATTTCAACCTTTGTATATACTTATGCAATGATTCTGTATAAGCAAGCTATTAAACAATAATTGTTGTACAATTTTCTTTATTATGTTAATATTGAACAAGTTATTTATTCTGTTTGTTAATTTCTATAACATGGTTATACAAGTGTCCCCACTTGGATAATCATTATATTTTATCACATGTTGATACATACTTATAGTTGCTTAGTATGTATACCTTGAAATAAAAGTCGTCTAAGCTATTTGATCCAGCTAGACATATATTTAAAGTTGTTGTTGAACAAGATAAAACTTATCCAACCGAATTGTTTTGGTTTGGATTCAAGACTATTATGAACATCCCAATTATGGAAAATTTTTATGCGCTAAGGCGGACAAAGGATGAACGATAATATCGTTCTAGCAATGTAGTATTGATCAATACAGGGCATAACGGGCTGATCACCCCCGTGCCCGTAAGCAATGACGGTTTACAGATGAATTTCTGTTTAAACCTTTTCGAAAATAGAAAATAATGTTCATAGTCTGTCAACTGATTCTCATTTATAGTCAATACGTAGTTTCAAAAATTTGAAATAAAAATGACATGTTGTTGATTATTGGTTCAACTTACTTCACAACTGTTGATCCGTTGTAGAAGTATCTTTCAAAGAAAACATTTAATCCTTTCAGTTAACTATTATTGTTGCTATTACTTGCTGGGCACTCGAATGCTCATTCTTGCTTAATTTTAAATGTTTTCAGCTAAGTGTGAACAAACCGAAGGATCTGCCAAGAACAAGGGGAAAGGGAAAGTTGCTGACTAAATGTTTAAGCTATTCTATGTAATAGTCTGACTTTATGATAAGGATAATAAATATTATTATTATGATCATGTAACGAATGTTAAAGGTTTCGTACTTGGGAACTAAACTCTGATAATATGTAAATTAAGTTTGAAAATCTATATTATTGTTATTATTATTAGTATTATTCCGCTCATAGAAATGGTATCGTGAAGCACCGAGTTCGGGTTTCAAATACCTGGATTTGGGGGCGTCACAGAATGGTATCAGAGCTATAGGGTTAGAAATCTTAGGTGGGATAGACCTTAGGCTATAACCTTAGAACAGAGGGAAACGTTGAAAATATAATTAACTCATATAGAGTTTAAAGGTAGATAAATCGGATAAATTCATTGTCAAATAAATTAAAAGATAACTTATATAAAACCTTTATGTGTTATGTGTATATATTCTATGCTAATCAGGATAATTTGTGTGTGTAGATGTCAGGTGAAAAAGGATTAGGATACCCTTGGATCGTAAAGAAGAAGCCAATATCAAAGCCAATAGCTGAAATAGAGGCTCAAAGCGAAAGCAACCTCGATGAGGTGGTTATTGTGGAGAATGTAGTACCAGATCCGAAAATGGTGGAACTAACCGACAGTGATTCAGACATTGAAGTTGGAGCTGACCAAGCATCAACTGAAGTGCAAAATCTGCGGGACCAGTTTTCCTCTTTGGAACGGTTGTGGGAAATAGAAAAATTACTAAATAGCCAACTGCGAAAAGCATTAATTAAAACAGTGGAAGAACAAGATAAGCTTAAAATCCAAATTGATCAAATAGGAGCTAAAAACAACAAGTCAAGTGCAGCTCCGAACCAGAAGGGAAAAAGAAAAATGAATGATCGTGATCCTGATAATAACCAATGGAACTTTAAACACATAGAAAAGTGTACAAAATGTGACAAGAAGCATGAAAGCGTGTGCAGGAAAGGCGAAAATGTTTGCTACAATTGCAGACATGGGGGACATTTTTCTCCTCAGTGTCCCAATCCTAAGCAGTGTGTCTGTTTTATTTATGGGATAGAAGGTCATCAAGCAAAAAGTTGTGCTCGATCAAGGAAAAGGCATAGTGAATAGGTAGTATAGGTTCTGTGGTGTAGGTTTGTTTAATATAATATGTATGTTTAGTATGTTTGTGTAATGTAATATTCTCAACTTTTGTGTTAATCAAGGTTGTAAATCCCGACTCTTGTGGTCATAAAGGGATAGTAGTATGGACTATGCTATGTAAATTATTTTTGAATTAATGAAAATGGACTTATGTTTGGATAATGAAACAAGTTTAATAAATTAAACTTATATAATAAGGTTTAGAATGTAAGTTAAATTATGTTTTATTTAACCAGATAATGCCGCCTCGACGACAAAACCAAAATTAAAGGGCAGAAGAATCTGTCAACAACGTTGAAGGACAACTACAACCAGATCCAATGCAGCAATTTGCAAATATGATAGCTCAAGCCATGCAACAAGGTACGGCAGCCGCTGGGAACCAACAGGACAATCGCTTATCAAACTTCAAGGACTTCAAAGCTGTAGAACCTCCCGAATTTAGAGGTACAACTGACCCTGTAGTAGCCCAAACTTGGGTTAAAGAAATAGAAAAGGTGTTTGTAATAGCTAGGGTGGCTGAGGAGCAGAAGACGGTTTTTGCTGCCTATATGATGAAGGGTGAAGCAAATTTTTGGTGGGAAGCTAATCAGGCAAGGGCTGGGGAAGGTGTAGTTGCTTGGGAAAGGTTTAAAACCCTGTTTTTCGAAAACTATTTTTCATTTAGTATGCAGGCTAGAATGGAAGTAAAATTTCTTGAATTAAAACAAGATAATGTCTGTTGCTGAATATGCTGCAAAATGTAATGAATTGGCTAGGTTCGCCCGCATCAAGTCGATACGGAGGCTAGAAAAACAAGAAGGTTTGAGCTGGGATTAAAACCCTGGCTCTACAACAAGGTGGCAGTGTTGCAAATCCCTACATTTACAGCACTCATGGAGAAAGCACTTATTGCTGAGGAAGGTAGTGAGGCTATGAGCCTTTACAACAAAGAAAGGAGGAACAAGGGAAAAGTTGAGGGAACTGGGAAGGTGGAAGCAAATACTGGGAATAGGAGGGATAAGAGGAAGGTGAACAACTTTGGAGGGGTGCAAATAAAAGAAGAAGGTGCAAATAAGAAGCCGTTGGTGCAATATGGGAATTGTGGGAAAAATCATTTAGGGGAATGTCTAAAGGGAAAATTCGCATGTTTCAAGTGCGGGCAGGAGGGCCATATCTCTCCCAACTGCCCCAATTCTAAAACAATTGGTGGGTGTTTTCTATGTGGATCAAAGGATCATAGGGTGAAAGACTGTCCAAAAAGCAAAGCGGTGGTAGCAAGTGCGAACATGGGGAAAAGCGGCGGAACCTTGGCAATCACGGGACCAACTTCATCCAGCAAGCCGACAAAATCTACCGCACGAGTCTTCAACATGACAGTCCAAGACACGGTGGCAGCTGGCAGTGGAACTCCATGTATTTTTCTTATAACTTTTTATTTCTTATATATGATTTTCCTATTTATAGTAAATAATTTTATAATAAATTTTGAAGGAGGAATTTGAGTTTCTTTAGAAATCAAATTTTCGTATAATCACAAAGACAAGCTCTAAGTAAAAAGTTAAAGATCAGACTGATCATAGTGATCAAGATCTACCTGCAACGATTGTGAATGTCATGTACCCTGGTAGGTATAGGTTTTAATGTGGTGATTCCAGGGATGGAATCTTTATAAGGGAGGGTGAATGTAATAACCCAATTTTTCTATATAAATAAATCTTAAATTTTGCGTATAAATTTTTTTTTATTTATTAAAAATAAATATGAATGATATGTGTCAAGGTAATGTGTAATTATAATTATATTTTTGATAAATAAAATTTATTTATTACATTATTAATTGTAAATAAATTTATTTTAGAAATATTGGTTATTATAAATGATATTTTTATAGTAATTAATTCTATATTAGAAATGTATTATTAATTATTTACTTAATTATATGGTTAATTATGGCAGATAAAATCAGATATGGAATCCAAACCCTAATTTTGGGTTTTGATCAAGGAATAATAATAATATTATAATATTATGACATTTTGATTTTTCAGTGCTATTAATATGTACTGTAAAGATTATACTGTTGATGGATGGTCAATTATGGTATATTGACCAAACCCTAGCATTAATTGATTTAACCCTATTTATCAATTTAAATGGGAAATTTAAGATTATTAAATATCTGTGTTATAGATGTATGTTTACGTATTACTTCATGGAACGCTAATTAGGAAAAAACCCTAATTTTGTCGAAACCCTAATTTTGTCGTGAAACCCTAATTGTGAAATCGAAACCCTAATCGATATTTCTTTGAACACTAATTGTTAATTTTAAGCACTAATTATTCAAGTGGTAAAGTTAATTACGTTATAATACCCTAATGTCCATATATAAATAAAGAATTTAATTTATATCAAGAACCCTAATTTAATTATTAGAAACTCTAATTATATATTTTAGTAGCCCTAATTATTAAAAATTGTAAACATTAATTTCCAAATTGGCAAGGGTAATTATGATTAGGGGTATTAAACCCTAATGTTCATGTATAATATAAGTATTAACCTAATCTAATTAGCAATCTTAATTTTTAAATTTTAGAAACTAAAATAATTTTATTTATTTATTTTATTTTTATTTTTTTACCACAAACCCTAATTGCTAAATCCTACAAATGCTATGTACTAAACCTTAGGGTTAAACCCTAAGGGCCAAACCCTAAGGGTTTGTCAATTTCTATTTTTGCCATTAAATGGGAAATACAAATGACCAAATTGCCCCTCTATGCATTAAAGAAGCTACAAACTAGGTTTTGACAATAGGATGGGTGGGTGACCAACTTATTTGACAATTGAGACACAAAATGACAGCAAATCAGCTAATACATCAGACATACATGCATCATACATTAGTATATATAGATCAAGAGAGAGAAAAAGTCATCATTTAAATCATTTTTCTCCAAACTCTCAACCTTAGTTCTCTCTCTCTAACCTTCGAAATACTTTGTTAAAATCAGTCAAGAACCGAGCCCCACTACCATCCCTAACAAATCAGAAGCCAAATATCAGAAATCTCTCTTAAAAAGGTATAAACCCTAGTTTAAATTTCTGCCCAAAATTCTGTTGCTAGATGTTAGATTTTTTTTGTTAAACATGTTTGTTATAGTGTCTAATGATGATCTGGGTTGCTAGATGTTAGATCCATAACATCTAGAGTCTCAGATTTGAAGATTTGTAAAATCTGGAAAAGTGAGAAATATGGTCTGACAACCAAATGTCAGGTCCCATAGATCTCGTCCTGTTATGTGTTTTTGTGTTTTTAAGCTTTGATCTAGTAGTATGCTGTAAGATCTTTGATTTGAAATTGGAATCAAAGTGAAACCTTAAGCCAGTAGAAAGTTATTAGTGGTCAAACCACGTTGACCGGAATTGACCTGAACTTTCTGGGCAGTCAAGAACTTGCCCAGATTCGTCTGACAAGAAGTTCAACGGCTAAGATCTTGCTTGTTGTTAATTGTTTTGTTGATTTGTTGGATCTATATTGTAGTCTTGTATATGGACTACATTTTTATGCCTTAAAATCTCCTTTTAATCAAGCAGGAAATTAGTAATCTATGGTCAAATCAGTCCGGACGAACATGAAAAGCTATTTTCTGGGTAACCCAGAAAATACTTGAACATGTCGTCTGACATGGTTTGACCGTGTCGTATCTGGCTGTTCTATTGTTGTTTTAGTGATTTTATGTGATGGATCTATAGTGTTACATGTGTTTTATATACTGCATCTTTTAAATCACCAAAACAGATCATATCTTGCAAGTTGTGGAAACCCAAAAGAGGATGGATGAACTGTTCTTCATTTCTGGGTAACCCAGAAAATGAAGAACAGGTCTGACTGCCACTTTAAGGGCTCAGATCTCGTTGGTTATGCATGTTATAAGCATATTTGTTGCTGGATCTTGTAGTCTTACATTTTCTCTACATGATCTGACCAAAACCGAGCCCAGAAGCACATCACACATGAAATCACTGTCGGTCAAACTAGCAAGCCTGGCCACTGTCACGTTTTCTGGGTTGGCATGAAGAACACCAAGAACACCTATAGCGACGGTTATGTCGCTATAGGTGGTCTTTAGCGACAGATATTATTTAAATTTTCAGAAATTAATAAATAAATAGAAAAAAATAGTTTTTAATTATTAAAAATATAAAATAAATTATTAAAAATTATTTTAAATTCTGAAAATTAGTTTTTAATTATTTTAAATATAGTTCATAAATATTTAATATTTTTTAAATATTAAAAGAATTTAATTTATTTAATTATAATATTAAATAAATTATTTAAAAATAATTTTAATATTTGAAAAATCATTTAAAATTATATTATGGTAAAAGAAAATAATTAAAGTTATTTTTGATAACTTTTAATATTATGTGATAAATTTTCATTAATAAATTAATATTAATGATAATTAAGTTATTTATTAAATAAATTAAATAAATGAATTAAAAATGATTTTATTAAATTAAAAATCATTTTAAATAAGAATAAGGTATTTAAAAATATTTTAAGTTATAAAATATAACTTTTAAAATTTAAAGGTAAATTTCATTAATTAATTATTATTAATGATATTAAAGTTATTTAATAATTATATTAAATAATTTAGTTTAAAAATGATTTTAATATTATAATAATCATTTTAAATGAAAATAAAGTATTTAAAGATATTTTAAGTTATAAATTATAACTTTTAATATTTAAAGGATAATTTCATTAATAATTTAATATTAATGATATTTATTTAATGATTAATGATATTAAATTTATTTAATAATTATATTAAATAAATAGTTTTAAAATGGTTTTATTTATTTAAAAATTATTTAAAAAGGATATAAGTAAATTAAAAATATTTTAAGTTGTAATTAATAACTTTTAATATTTGGATAATGATAAATTAATATTAATGGTAATTATTTAATGATTATTTTAAATGTTTTAAAAATCATTTAAGGGTAATATAAATGTTTTAAAACTATTTTAAGTTATTATTAATGACTTTAATATTTTGGCAATGATTTCATTATTAGTTTAATATTAATTAAATATTAATGGTAATAGAATTGTATGATATTTAAATCATTTAACAATGATTCTGATATTTCAAAAATTATGGTAAATGGTAATAATTATTTTATAATTATTATAAGGTCATGAAAAATAGTGCGACTGTTGTTTAATATATCTAAATGGATATATAATTACGGTATAGAGTCTTAGACTCGATATTACCCGATAAAGTTGTCGGTAGACCGACATGTTTCAGAAATTGATCTGGACTTAGCTAGATTGACTGTATAACTGTTTATTTGTGATTCAATGGTGTTAAAGTTATGTGACAATGTGATTAGGAATGTGCTGACTGCAATAAGCAGTATTATATGATGTAATATATTATTCTAATCAGACAATGATTTATTTAATGATAGGACTTGATAGAAAAGATATATCTAAGTTGTGTAAGCAGCAGACAAGGCAAGTATCTAACCCTTTGCATTTACTTTATGCTAAGGACATGCGTAAGATAATATCTGAACTGCTCAAATATTTCAACCTTTGTATATACTTATGCAATGATTCTGTATAAGCAAGCTATTAAACAATAATTGTTGTACAATTTTCTTTATTATGTTAATATTGAACAAGTTATTTATTCTGTTTGTTAATTTCTATAACATGGTTATACAAGTGTCCCCACTTGGATAATCATTATATTTTATCACATGTTGATACATACTTATAGTTGCTTAGTATGTATACCTTGAAATAAAAGTCGTCTAAGCTATTTGATCCAGCTAGACATATATTTAAAGTTTTTGTTGAACAAGATAAAACTTATCCAACCGAATTGTTTTGGTTTGGATTCAAGACTATTATGAACATCCCAATTATGGAAAATTTTTATGCGCTAAGGCGGACAAAGGATGAACGATAATATCGTTCTAGCAATGTAGTATTGATCAATACAGGGCATAACGGGCTGATCACCCCCGTGCCCGTAAGCAATGACGGTTTACAGATGAATTTCTGTTTAAACCTTTTCGAAAATAGAAAATAATGTTCATAGTCTGTCAACTGATTCTCATTTATAGTCAATACGTAGTTTCAAAAATTTGAAATAAAAATGACATGTTGTTGATTATTGGTTCAACTTACTTCACAACTGTTGATCCGTTGTAGAAGTATCTTTCAAAGAAAACATTTAATCCTTCCAGTTAACTATTATTGTTGCTATTACTTGCTGGGCACTCGAATGCTCATTCTTGCTTAATTTTAAATGTTTTCAGCTAAGTGTGAACAAACCGAAGGATCTGCCAAGAACAAGGGGAAAAGGAAAGTTGCTGACTAAATGTTTAAGTTATTCTATGTAATAGTCTAACTTTATGATAAGGATAATAAATATTATTATTATGATCATGTAACGAATGTTAAAGGTTTCGTACTTGGGAACTAAACTCTGATAATATGTAAATTAAGTTTGAAAATCTATATTATTGTTATTATTATTAGTATTATTCCGCTCATAGAAATGGTATCGTGAAGCACCGAGTTCGGGTTTCAAGTACCTGGATTTGGGGGCGTCACATCTGTCAAGGAGAAGTTTGGTTACCTAATTGCGCGCCAATAAGGAGAAATCCTTATCGGAAAGCCCCCTCTTTCCTGAGAACGACCTGGTTGTTAAATATTGTGAGTTATAATATTAATGATGAATAAATTGTGTTGATTAAAGATGAAATTGATAGTTTCATTGTGTTGGGATTATTAGTGTTAGTGGAAATCGATATTTATTTCAATAACAATTGATGTCTGGAGGTTATATTGACCAATCGGGTAATTAATCGGATAAATGAGCAATTAATTACTATTATTTCACATGCTTATAACTATTTGTTCACATGTGTGTACTATTGATTCACATTCATGTACTATTAGGGGAGGTAGTGCAAGATTGATAATACTTGCATGACTAAATTAAAAATGGAGGTATAGATGAAGGTACTATACTGTAATTAGTTTTTTCACATGATTATACTATTAAGTCACATGAATGAACTATTAATTCACATTATTTACTATTAGGGGAGGTGGTACAAGTTTGATAATACTTGCAGGACTAAATTAAAAATGAGGAAAAAGAGGAAGGTATTATACTGTAATATTTTGAGTCCCAAAACGTGCAATTATCGAAACTATATTTTCCTATAAATAGAAGCTCATTCTTCTAAGGTAAGGGGTATTATTTCTTTCGTATTCATGAAGAGAGTTATTTTCTTTCAATACTCGTAAGGGTTGTTATTTCATTCTTTATTATTATGTTGGAATAACCTGTCTATGCGAAGTACCACATACATGGTGAAATTCTTCTATTATTCCATTCTTTATTATTCTATTGGAATAACATGTCTGTGCGGTGTATCGCATGCCTGGTGAATTCTGTTGTTATTTCATTCTTTATTATTATGTTGGAATATCCTGTCTGTGCGGGTTACGCATGACCTGGTTCCATTCTTTATCATTCTGTTAGAATAACCCATCTGTGCGGATTACGCACGCTTGGTGAATTCTTCTGTTATTCTATTCTTTATTATTCTGTTGGAATAACCTGTTTATGTGGATTACCGCATGTATAGTGAATGATCATTTGTATTCATTCCTTATTAAATTGTGGAAATGATCTGTCTACGTGGATTACCGCATGGCGGGCAAAAATCCATTTACAGTTTCATATATTCTATTATACTCAGCTAGTTAAAGTTTTGTCTTCTATACTCCATAAAATTAGTAGAATATCCTAGAAATTTGTGCTTCATCCAGTATATTTTCATGAAAATATTCTGCTGAGCATTCTTGAATTTTACTCCACAAAACAGTATCATGTTGACAATTTGGACGTTATTGATTTCTAGATAAATTAAATTATAAATCTTTAAAAATTTATCCTTGAACTTGTTTTATTGAATTCTTATATCATTGTCATCATCCTCATGTTTATAATATGTTGAAAGTCATCTGTGGCCTGTAGTGCATAGATGGACTTGGTGTGATTATGACTAGGGATTATTCGGTATAATCATGACCGTAATGTTACAAATGATATGGTAAAAGTCCTCATTAGCCGTAGTGCATTGATGGAGAGTTGTTGGCATGATCATGACCATTGATGAATACACGAATATCATTGGCCCGTAATGCATAGATAATTTGTGGGCATTATAGTAATGAATATCATTGGCCGTAGTACATGGATGATGTGGTTTATTTATTAAGCTGATTCTCAGCGATAAAAGTGATGAAAAACCTTTTAAATCATAGAAGATAGTAGATTTTATTATCTACTTGATTCTTCTAATGGATTGCTTGTTCCGCTGCAGTTAAACTTGAAGGCTAGCGATAAATTATTCTGTATTATCTTAGTCATAATATTTTTTACTGGGCTAGTTGAGCTCACCCTTTCTTTCACTGCTCTTTAGAAAATGAGAATATAGCTGGGACGAGTCGGGGAACGGATTGATGGTTCAGATGGTTGTTTTACTAGTACTCACTATTCTATAGAATAGTGTGAAAATATATGTAATGAGGACTTCATTGAGTGTGGATATTGTCTAGATGACAATATTCTTATTAAAACTCTTAAATTATGTTTTGTCGTATTTTACACGGCTTATGTATAATTAAGTTGTATTTGAATTTGTATCATGTATTTGGCGACTCAAGATGGGTGATGTATACCTATTTTGGGGGCGTCACAGTTGGTATCAAAGCTTAGGGATATGATCCCTGGCTGAGATGTGAGACAAGAACTAGGAGGGGAGAGACGGGAAATTCCTTCGCTAGTATGACCTACCTAAGTTTATTTGGTATTTAATTGGTCAGTCAGAGTATCGGGATAATATGTGACATGTCAATTAACCCTTGTTTTGTGGCAGTATTTGCAAATGACATCCGAGAATATTGAGAATAGCAATGGAGCACAGGAGACCGTTGAGTCACCACAGATCAACACCCAGGATAATGTGCATCAGGAAGGCAATAATCCTCAGGTGAACAACAACACCGACCAAATGGAGAACGACGAAATGTTTAGGAGCTTTCTGCAATTCGTATAACATCAGGAAAGAGAGTCTCCTGTCCAAAATGCAGGTGAAAACACTGACAACTCTCGGACGATCACCGCTAAATAGTTCAAGGAGCTGGGACCACCGGAGTTTATTTGAGAGCCAAAACCACTTAAGGCGGAGACGTGGATAAAGCAGATCACCAAGATATTTGATGTCTTGGGATGCTCTGAGGAGCAAAAGGTTCCCTTTTCCACCTTTATGTTGCGAGGAGAGGCAGATTACTGGTGGGAATCGGTAAAGCGTACTCCACCTACCGCACTGAAGATGTCTTGGGAGATGATGAGTATGAAATATGTTATATTTTTATTCCTTAATACTTAATCTTTTATATTTATTTTGTGTATAAATATACTTATTATATTTATATTTTTATTTTAGGTACAATTGAAAGGTTCCATAGTTCTGGGAATAATTTGAAGACATATCAAACATTTTTGGACCAAGGGCATTTTTGAAAATTCACCATCCTTACAAGTCAAAGCAAATCATGTGGTTGGGACATGTAAAGGAAGTTGATAATATAAAGCATGCAAAGAAGAGCTATTCACGTGGGCTAAAAGGATGTGGGATATTTTAATATTCATACAAGCACTCATCCAATCCTTTTAAATTAATATTACAAATCATGTGGGCCACTGTGTGCTTTTGTTTTCATGAAGAAAACTTTCTTGACATTTATCCACGTTGGCATCATATATTCAAAATTCATGGATTCTAATTCTACAAGGAATTCAGCAGCTTTTACGCGGTAAATCAAGTCACATGGAAATCATTCACGCGGTGCAATAATTTCTGAACGCGACATGGAAAAGTTTGTGCACGACAATTGTATTAAAATTAGGATTTCTTTTAGATTAAGATTTATTTTCAAATTGAATTCTATTTCTTTATGGAAATTAGGGTAATTTGTAATTCCTTTTATAATTTGGATTCTTATTTCCTATAGGATTTAGGACTTTGTCTAGCACTATAAATAGAGGATGAAAGTCAGGGTTTTAGACATTCAATTATCAACTATCATCTATTGGAGTGCAGACTCAAGAGCATGGCAGGCTAGTTCTTTTTATTCAGTTCTAAAGGGAGGTGAATCCTTGTTACAAGTAATTGATTAATTGAGTATTATTATTTATTTCTTCTTGTGTGAAATTTCTTCTGATAATCTGTTTTCATTGATTGCATGCTAATTGATCTAATTAATTTGATATGGCCAATTGAATTAGTTTGATCATTATCATATGCTAGATTAAGATTGGTATTACGTGTAATTGATATCTGTGTTCATCATAAGTAGCAACTTGGTAATAATAATTGTGGACAAGCTTTTGTTTATTGCTAAGATTATCAGAAAACAAGTTAAACATATTGAGCTTATGTGTTTGTTGCTTGGATTAGACTAATTCTCTATTTCTTAATGCTTCTATCATATTAAATCTAGAGAGCTTGTTCTAGGTTGTATGCTAGTTAGAATATGGTGGAGAGCTTGTTTCATACAGTGATAATCTACGAAGAATTTCGGATAGCAGAACTTATTGTTATCTAGGGCTAATAATTTTATTGAAGGAAAAATAATAATAACTTGATTAATTGATTATTGTACTTGGTGAAACTGAACTGCAGAACTGAAGTTTTTACATATTTGGTTAATTTCATCATTAATTCTTGTTCTCTTAGTTTAAAAATAATTTTCAAAAACCCCCATCGTTATTTTCTGTTGAAATAGTAGAATAATTCTAAAACAACTTTACTCTCTGTGGGATCGATCCTTACATGCTACTGTGCTAATTATTATAAATTGTGAAGTGAAAGTGAGGTTAATTTAGGAGTATCAACGACAGCTCCCAAATTTTGGCGCCGTTGCCAGAGAGTAATTTGGTGTTTTATTTTTATTCTATTATTATTTTTTATTATTTTTTATTTTTGTTCTTGTTTTATGACTCGATCTTCTCAAGCTACTATATTAGATTTTGATCCAGAGATTGAGAAAACTGCAAGGAGACTAATGAAGGAAAAACTTAAAGTTCAACAGTCTTCTGCAGATATAGACGAGGCTTCTGCATCGTCACCAGGCCTCAACTTAGCTTTGGAATTATTATCCAACAAATCATCCACCGAATCCAATAAAGAAGAAGAGATGGCGATTCAAAACAACAATAGAACTCTCAGGGAGTTGGCAACTCCTAATTTAAATCAACAACCTCTGTGCATTTAATATCCTAATTTAGATGTTGCATTTGAACTTAAATCCGGACTAATCCATTTACTGCCTAGTTTTCGTGGTCTTACAGGTGAGGACCCCTACAAACATCTGAAGGAATTTCATGTGGTGTGCTCCACTATGAAACCACACAGAATCACCGAAGAGAAAATCAAGCTGAGAGCATTCCCATTCTCCCTAGCAGATGTGGCATTGTACTACCTACCCTCAGGTTCAATCCAGTCTTGGAATGACATGAAGCAGTTGTTCTTGGAGAGATACTTTCCAGCCTCAAGAGTCGCCAACATAAGGAAGGAGATCTGTGGGATTAGACAATTCAGTGGGGAGACACTATACGAGTATTGGGAAAGATTCAAAAAGCTTTGTTCCAGCTGTTCACCTCATCAAATAGATGAACAACACCTGATCCGGTATTTCTACGAAGGGTTGGTACCGATGGATAGAAGCATGATCGATGCAGCTAGCGGAGGAGCACTAGTTGACAAGACCCCAGAGGCTGCAAGGACTTTAATTGCAAACATGGCAGCAAACTCGCAATAATATGGTACTATGGTACTAGAACAAATCATGCACCAGTAAGGGTAAATGAGGTAAGCACTTGTGATTATGGTCAACAAATTTCTGAATTAACTGCTATGGTTAGACAATTAGCTACAGGTCAACTGCCAATTGCAAAGGTTTGTGGAATATGTCTACAACCAAATCACAATACAGATGAATGCCCAACATTACAAGATGATAAGGATGTGTAACAAGCTAATGCAATAGGAAATTATCAGTCACAACCTCAGAAAAAGTATGATCCGTACTCAAACATGTATAACCCAGGATGGAGGGATCATCCAAATTTGAGTTATGGGAGCAAGCAAGCGACACCACTTGCATTTCCACCTAGGCAGTAGGGCTTCCAACCAGCCCAACCCCAATATCAACCGAAGCAAGTAGTCCCTGCACCTATTGGAACATCATTGGAGGATATGAGGACAAACATATCATGGGACAAACACAACAGTTCATGAATCAGACACAGCAGTTACAGCAAGAGACAAAAACTTTAGTTCAAGATTTGAGGAACCAAGTAGGACAACTGGCTACAACTGTGGGGATATTGGAATCCAGAGGCTCAGGAAAATTACCTTCTCAAACAATAGTCAACCCAAGGGAGAATGCAAGTGCCATAACTTTGAGGAATGGAACACAGTTGTATACACCACCGACCCCCGTAGAGTTCGAGAAGGAAGCAGCTAAGGAGGAAACAGAAAAATCCAAGGTACAACTTAAACCTCCTAATCAGCTTAAAAACATTCCTCTTCCCTTTCCTTCAAGAAATTCTAAAACTTCAAAGAACGATGAAAAAGAAAAAGAAATTTTGGAAACTTTTAGAAAAGTAGAAGTGAACATCCCTCTCCTTGATGCAATTAAACAAGTGCCACGGTATGCTAAATTTTTAAAAAAAATTATGCACTAATAAAAGAAAATTGCAAAATGATGAAAGAGTCACAGTTGGAGAAAATGTATCTATTGTTCTTCAAAGAAAAATGCCCCCTAAATATAAAGACCCAGGAATGTTCACAATCCCATGCAAAATAGGAAACACCAGATTTGAAAAAGCCATGCTAGATTTAGGAGCTTCAATTAATGTTATGCCTTTATCTGTTTATGCCTCCTTAAATCTAGGCCCTTTGAAAAATACTGGTGTGATTATCCAATTGGCAGATCGTACTAACACCTACCCCCGAGGGGTAATTGAAGATGTCTTAGTGCAGGTGAACGAACTAATTTTTCCTGCAGATTTTTACATTGTGGATATGGAAGATGATACATCGCCAAACCCTTCCCACATCTTGTTAGGAAGACCCTTCCTGAAAATAGCAAAAACCATGATCGATGTGCATAATGGGACCTTGATTATGGAGTTTCATGGCGAGAAGATTAAATTTAACATCTATGATGCTATGAGGTACCCTAGTGATATAGGACAGGTTTTTGCTATCGATGTGAGAGACTCCTTGGTGCATAGAGTTTTTGAACAACTACATAGGGACAGTTTGGAGATTGCAATCACCAACAGTTTGGACATGGACAGGAAGATGAGATTGAGCAAACCCAGGAATTGAAGGAGAATGTAGCTGCATTACATTCATTGCCAAAATTCTCTAACAATTCAACAGTATATTCTATTCAATTTCCTATTTCTCATCAAAAGTTAGTACCTTCTGTTGTACAAGCCCCAACTCTAGAATTGAAACAATTACCTTCTCATTTGAAATATGCATATTTGGGGACTAATGACACTTTGCCAGTAATTATTGCTAGTAATCTAACCAATATGCAGGAAGAAAAATTATTGAGAGTCCTAAGGGACCATATTACAGTTTTTGGTTGGACAATAGCGGATATCAAGGGCATTAGTCCTGCCATGTGCATGCATCGGATATTGTTAGAGGATGGAGCTAAGCCTACAAGAGATACGCAAAGGAGATTGAATCCACCCATGATGGAGGTGGTGAAAAAAGAAGTGCTTAAATTACTTGATGTCGATATCATCTATCCCATTTCAGATAGCCAATGGGTGAGTCCAGTGCAGGTAGTCCCAAAGAAATTTGGAATCACCGTTGTCAAGAACGATGATAATGAGTTGGTGCCCACACGAATGCAAACTGGGTGGAGAGTGTGTATAGATTATAGAAAATTGAATGTTGTAACAAGAAAAGATCACTTTCCTCTTCCTTTTATTGATCAAATGTTGGAGAGATTAGCTGGGCACATTTATTATTGTTTTCTAGATGGTTTTTCAGGATATAACCAGATTGTGATTGCACCCGAGGACCAAGAGAAGACCACATTCACATTTCTATTTGGTACTTTTGCCTATCGACAGATATCTTTTGGGCTATGTAATGCCCCAGGTACTTTTCAGCGATGCATGGTAAGCATTTTTTCGGACCTTTTAGAAGAATGCATCGAGGTTTTTATGGACGATTTCACAATTCATGGTGATTCTTTGGATGCATGCTTAGATAATTTAAATCGTGTTCTAGATAGATGTATGGAAACTAATCTTGTTTTAAATTGGGAAAAATATCATTTCATGGTTGAACAGGGAATAGTACTTGGTCATGTTGTGTCATCTAAAGGTCTTGAAGTTGATAAAGCTAAGATAAATGTTATATCTGTTTTACCTTACCCCGTCAGCGTGCGGGAGATTCGCTCTTTTCTTGGTCATGCAGGATTTTATCGAAGATTTATCAAGGACTTCTCGAAGATTGCATTACCCTTATGTAAGTTGCTGCAAAAAGATGTGGACTTTCAGTTTAATGATGAATGCAAGGAGGCTTTTGACACTTTAAAGAAATTAATAACTTCTGCTCCTGTCATTTAACCGCCAAATTGGAAGTTGCCATTTGAGATCATGTGTGATGCAAGCAATTATGCAGTGGGGGCTGTTTTGGGACAAAGGATTGACAAAGCCGTTCATGCCATATACTATACTTTGAGAACTTTGAATGAGGCTCAAATAAACTATTCCACAACTGAAAAAGAACTTTTATCTGTGGTTTTTGTTTTAGATAAATTTCGATCATATTTGCTTGGTACTAAAATTATAGTTTATTCTGACCATGCTGCTCTCAGGTATTTGCTCACCAAGAAGGATTCTAAACCAAGGATTATTCGATGGATTCTACTCCTACAAGAATTTGACTTAGAGATAAAGGATAAGAAAGGTGCGGACAACTTAGTAGCGGATCACTTGAGTAGGCTACTAAGAGACGAGGAGGAGCTACCGTTACATGATTCTTTCCCAAATGAACAACTACTTTCCATCAATACTGAGAGTCCCTGGTATGCAGATACGGTGAATTATTTGGTAAGTGCATATTTTCCTAAAGAATTTTCCAAATCCCAAAAGGAAAAGTTAAAAAGTGATGTTAGACACTATGTTTGGGATGATCCATACTTATGAAAATTTTGTGCGGACCAGATAGTTAGACGATGTGTGCCTAACAGTGAATTTCAATTTATTCTTTCCTTTTGTCATTCTTATGCTTGTGGAGGACATTTTGGTCCAAAAAGAACTGCTAATAAAGTTTTGGAAAGCGGTTTTTATTGGCCATCGCTTTTTAAAGATTCCTATCTATTTTGTAAAACATGTGTTAATTGCCAAAGGACGGGGAATATTTCTCAACGAAATTAAATGCCCCAAACTCCTATTTTAGTTGTTGAAATTTTTGATGTTTGGGGTATAGATTTTATGGGACCTTTTCCTTCATCCTTTGGGAATTTATATATTCTTTTGGCAATTGATTATGTCTCAAAATGGGTGGAAGCTAAAGCCACTAGGACTGACGATTCTAAAGTTGTTGCAGATTTTGTTAGGACTAACATATTTGTCAGGTTTGGAACACCACGAGCCATCATTAGTGATCGCAGAACCCACTTTTGCAGTAGAGTGTTAGCGGCTTTGTTCAAGAAATACATTGTTCTGCACAAGGTTTCTACATCCTATCATCCGCAGAGTAATGGTCAAGTTGAGGTGTCTAACCGAGAGATCAAATCCATTTTGGAGAAGGTAGTCAACCCGAGCAGAAAGGATTGGAGTATTAGATTAGATGATGCACTTTGGGCCTATAGAACGGCGTACAAAACACCTATTGGGATGTCACCATACAGGATTGTGTTTGGAAAACCATGCCACTTACCTGTTGAATTGGAGCATAGGGCTTTTTGGGCAATCAAGCACTGCAACCTGAGTTTAGAGGCAGCTGGAGTACACAGGAAATTGCAGTTACAAGAGTTGGAAGAATTGAGGAATGAAGCCTATGAAAGTTCAAAATTTTACAAAGAAAAGACCAAAGCTTTTAATGATAAACAGATTGTGCGGAAAACTTTTATTGTCGGACAAAAAGTTTTGTTATATCATTCTCGGCTTAAGTTATTTCCAGGTAAATTGAGATCTAGATGGGTTGGTCCTTTTGTTATCACTAACGTGTTTCCTCATGGTGCAGTTGAGATTCAAAGTCCTAGTACAAACAAGATCCTTAAGGTGAATGGACATAGATTAAAGCCTTTCTATGAGGGGCATCAGGTGGAAAATATTGAGATGGTGGAGCTAGACGATCCGATCTATAAAAACTGAGAAAAGAGGCATGACGTCAAGCCAAAGACGTTAAACACGGGCAGCTGCTTGGGAGACAACCCAAGATCTCAGATTTGATTTTTCTATCCCTTTACTTTTTAGTTTTTTTTATTATTGCATGTTCGCTAGTAGTATTTTCTTCGTTGCATGATTTTCTTACATTGGGGACAATGTAAGGTTTGAGTGTGGGGGGGGGGGAGATTTAGGTTTTATTTTATGTAGGAATAATAATCCAATTTTGATGGGAAATTGAAAAAAATTGAAACAAAATCTAAAAATTTGGGTTCCATGGTTCTATTTGCCTATGTGTTCGAGGGTTAAAGTCAAAGATTGAAAATTAATGCTAAAATTCAGAATCTGTTTGATGCTTAATTTATTAATGAATGATGACAACTAAGCCATGATCCATAGTAATTGATTTGAATTGAATTTGTGATACATAAGTACTTGAATATGAGAATCATATTTATTTGGCTAAGTTATTTGTGGAGTTATCTATGTGCACTAATTTCACGACTTAGAAATGTTTAACTTGCTTATGTTGTGCAGAACCATGTGAAAAAATGATGAATGGAAAAAAAATTGAAAATTGAAAATCTGCTTCAATGTCCATTGTGCGAAATAACTGGGTATCTAAGCCTCGGGAAGCATCGATATTCACGCTGAAAAATGCGATGGATAAAAGCAGCTTGACTAGTCAACTTTTGTGGCCTTTGTTACTTGAATAAGTAAGCCCTTAGGGGTGTCTCTACACCTAGCGTCCTAAGATCATCTGGTTTGGGAGTCGTTGGTGGAAAGTTTGCTAATGGGTAACTCTGAAAAGCCTAAGAAAAGGAGACATTGCACATATCAAGAAAAAAAATAAACGAAAAATACGAGAAAAGCATGAAAATACATTCATCTGTGCTAAAAAGAAGGTTCTATGAAAAAAAGGAATTAAAAGGCAAGAAAAATTTGTTCTTGGTTAAGAGTCAGTGTGCATGGTTTTTGCTCCATGGTAACTAAGTTGAGTAAGTATGATGATTTTGGGAAAGTTACTTATGTGGCTACAATTTGATTTAATGAAATTCATTGGTGAAATGATAAAGTTGGTAATTGTGAGTTGATTGATAAGGCGTTGATTAGATTTCTGCAAATTTAGTGTTGATAGTCATTATTTGTATCTTGAAATCTTTTAACACTATGGTTGAATAGATTTTTTCTGGAAATCAAACTTTTGGTTTACATGAGGACGTGTAAAAAGATAAATGTCGAGGAATTTGATGAGTATGAAATATGTTATATTTTTATTCCTTAATACTTAATCTTTTATATTTATTTTGTGTATAAATATACTTATTATTTTTATATTTTTATTTTAGGTACAATTGAAGGGTTCCATAGTTTTGGGAATAATTTGAAGACATATCAAACATTTTTGGACCAAGGGCATTTTTGAAAATTCACCATCCTTACAAGTCAAAGCAAATCACGTGGTTGGGACATGTAAAGGAAGTTGATAATATAAAGCATGCAAAGAAGAGCTATTCACGTGGGCTAAAAGGATGTGGGATATTTTAATATTCATACAAGCACTCATCCAATCCTTTTAAATTAATATTACAAATCATGTGGGCCACGGCGTGCTTTTGTTTTCATGAAGCAAACTTTCTTGACATTTATCCACGTTGGCATCATATATTCAAAATTCATGGATTCTAATTCTACAAGGAATTCAGCAGCTTTTACGCGGTAAATCAAGTCACATGGAAATCATTCACGCGGTGCAATAATTTTCGAACGCGGCATGAAATAATTTGTGCACGGCAATTGTATTAAAATTAGGATTTCTTTTAGATTAAGATTTATTTCCAAATTGAATTCTATTTCTTTATGGGAATTAGGGTAATTTGTAATTCCTTTTAGAATTTGGATTCCTATTTCCTATATGATTTAGGACTTTATCTAGCACTATAAATAGAGGATGAGAGTTAGTGTTTTAGGCATTCAATTATAAACTATCATCTATTGGAGTGCAGACTAAAGAGCATGTCAGGCTAGTTCTTTTTATTCAGTTCTAAAGGGAGGTGAATCCTTGTTACAAGTAATTGATTAATTGAGTATTATTATTTATTTCTTCTTGTGTGAAATTTCTTCTGATAATCTGTTTTCATTGATTGCATGCTAATTGATCTAATTAATTTGATATGGCCAATTGAATTAGTTTGATCGTTATCATATGCTAGATTAAGATTGGTATTACGTGTAATTGATATCTGTCTTCATCATAAGTAGTTTGACTGTGCGCATCAGTCCAAAATGTGTTACAATTGTGGAAGAGAAGGCCACCTAGCTAGATTTTGTCGTACAGGGAAGCCAAGTCCAGTTGGAACGATAACACCAAATGCCGTCCCAGACAAGTCAAAACTAGTAGTTCAAGGGAGAGCGTTTGTTGTGACCTCCCAGAAAGCAATGAACCCGAACAAGGTCATCACGGGTAAGCTAATCATCAACTCTAGCAAAGTATATACCTTATTTGATATCGGTTCTACCCACTCTTTTATTTCTCCTACTTGCGCTCAACGTTTAAATTTGACTCCAGAGAAATTAGACTTTGACTTATCTGTTGAAACTCCGTTGGGAGAAACCTTATTTACATCCACTGTTTATAAGTCTTATTTGGTTCAAATCGGCACCCTCACATTACTTGTCGATCTTATTTCCTTAAAAATACTTGCATTTGACGTGATTTTAGGGATTGATTGGTTAACTACCCATCATGCTAAAATTGATTGTTTTCGTAAGGTTGTTAGCTTTCATATTACTAATTAACCTATTATGCAAATTCAAGCGACCAAACCATTAAAATCAATCACGGTCATCTCAAGCCATAAACCTATTCGTTTATTGAAAAACGGATGTCAAGCTTTCTTAGCTCATGTCATAGATTTAAACAAAAATATGTCAGATTTGAATGATATTTCTATTGTTAATAAATTCCCTGACGTATTCCCCAAAAAACTTCCTGGCCTACCCCCGGAGCGAGAAACCGAGTTTGGTATCGACCTTGAACCCGGTATAAAAACAATTTTCAAAGCCCCATATCGAATGGCTCATATTGAACTTCAGGAGTTAAAAACCCAACTACAGGAATTGTTAGACATCGGTTTCATTCGTCCTAGTACGTCTCCTTGGGGTGCTCATGTTCTATTCGTGAAGAAGAAAGATGGAAGTATGCGACTTTGTATTGATTATCGGGAGTTGAATCATGTCACCGTCAAAATTAGGTACCCGTTGCCTCGCATTGATGACATGTTTGACCAATTGCAAGGAGCCAAATTCTTTTCAAAGATTGATCTTCGTTCCGGATATCATCAGTTGAAGATTAAAACTGATGACATTCCAAAGACTACTTTCAGAACTAGGTATGGGCATTACGAATTCCTAGTCATATCTTTTGGTTTGACTAATGCTCTTGATGCCTTCATGGATATGATGAATCGAGTATTCAAAGAATATTTGGATCACTTTTTGGTCGTCTTTATTGATGACATCCTCATTTACTCCAAAAGTCGTGAAGATCATGAGCAACACTTGAGGCTGATACTCCAAAAGTTTCGTGAAAATAAGTTATATGCCAAGTTGAAGAAATGCGAGTTCTGGCTTAAGGAAGTAGCATTCCTTGAGCACGTGATATCAAATCATGGAATATATGTTGACCCGGCAAAGATTGAAGCAATTTAAAACTGGGAGCAACCTAACTCAGTGACTGAAGTACATAGCTTTCTCGGCTTAGCTGGTTATTATCAGAGATTCGTAGAAGGGCTTTCTCGAATCACTACTCCATTAACTCAACTGACTCAAAAAGATACAAAATTCGGTTGGAGCGAGGAATGTGAGAAGAGTTTTCTAGAGGAGGCTTATTTCAGTACCTATTCTGACAATACCATCTGGCTCGGAGGGATTTGTCATCTACAGTGATGCTTCAGGCAAAGGGTTAGGATGTGTTCTCATGCAACATGGGAAAGTCATAGCCTATGCCTCACGACAACTCAAAGAATATGAGAGAAATTATCCTACACATGATCTAGAGTTGGCAGCTGTCATTTTTGCGCTTAAGATTTGGAGGCATTACCTGTATGGAGAGAAGGTGGAGATCTATACGGATCATAAAAGCCTCAAATATTTCTTCACTCAAAAGGAACTTAACATGCGGCAACGACGATGGCATGAGCTATTGAAAGATTACGATCATACCATTCAATACCATCCTAGAAAAGCGAACGTAGTAGCTGATGCATTGAGTAAAAGATCATATGCGGGTACGAGTGCATTATTGTCAACGCAAAGGCCCATTTAATATGACTTACAAAGGATGGAGATAGAGTTAAAGACTTCAGGGATCCATGTGATGATGGCAAATATACTAGTAGAATCGACTTTAATCGATAAAGTTAAAGCTGCTCAAGCTATAGACCTGGAGCTGATTAAATAAGTACAAGAAATGCTATTTGGAGCAAAGGAATCGATTAAGAAGGAACACTTCGAGCAACTCTAGACTTTGTGCTCCTAGACGTTCTGACTTAACGTAATAAAATCATGAGGAGGGCGCACAACACGAACCGTTTGCAAATCCTCCTTTGTAGTATACCAAATGTATCGTTGATCTTCTGACCTAACATTTTGGTGGAGCAATATGAAAGGAGAGAGATAGCGGGTTTAGCTCACAAGGTGTTCTAACTTGTCAACGAGTCAGCGGAGCATCAAGGTGCCAAAGTCCAGTGTAACCACTGAAATTTGAGAATGAAGTGGGATACATTACCATGATTTGGTTACTGGTCGTCCAAGGTTCTCAAGGACATAAGGTATTGTGGTCATTGTTGATAGATGTACCAATTCTACACATTTCTGTAGGGCTGATACGAGCAACTTATACACTTGAACCTGCTGCGTATGTTAATAAATGATATGTTGTGATTGCATGGTATTCCAGTATCCATCCTTCTGTCGAGACCCAAGATTCACTTCAAGATTTTGGGTTATTTTGCAAAATCTAGGCAAACGAATTTTACGATTTAGTTCGGCATATCCTCCTCAAATTGACGGGTAGTCGAGAAGGACTGATTCAGAAAACTCTGAAGAGTGATTAAGAATATATGCCTTGACTGCAAGGGAAGTTGGGACAGTTCTTACCATTGGTGAGTTTTTCCTACGACAAATAGTTTCAATCAAGTAGTGGCATGGCTCCATTTTGAGGCGTTTGTACTTCATATGTTGGATGAGGGGGTGAAGAAACGGTGTTGGTGAACCAGAATTGTATGTACTGGTTAGGGAAAAAAGATTCAACGATCTGACAACGTATAACAAAATCCACAAGATCGACAAAATAGTTTGCTGATCTTCACGTAAATGACGGGACTTCAATATGAGATCATAGTTTTTACGTGTTGTGGCTCCATGGAAAGGAGTTACGAGATTTAGAAAGAGAGGAAAGCTCAATCCTCGATTCATTGGCCCATTTATAATCCTCGATCGAGTAGGAATTATGGCCTATAGACTCGCCTTACCGCCAAGTATATCTCGTGTTCATAACCTTTTTCACATATCTATGTTACGTAAATATGTGAAAGACCCGAATCACATTATTGAATTAAAACCAGACAAGATAGAGGAAGATTTAACGTATGAAGAGTTACCTATTAAAATCTTGGATAAGAAGGATCATATTCTACGCTCTAAAGTTATACCTCAAGTCAAAGTTTTGTGGAGAAACCGCGATATTGAGGAAATGATCTGGAAGTTAGAATCTGAAATGAAATCAAGGTATCCTCACCTCTTCGACATACCAGGTACGCACCCTAATTTTGAGGATGAAATTTCATGAGAAGGGGAGGTTATAAGACCCCAACTTTTATGAATAAAGAATAATTTTTTCGAAATATATTTTTGAATATTATGGTGTGGATTTGATATAATGTTATAGTTGTGGGTAATATTTTCAAATTTTTGCACAGGAACAAGTGGTTATATAATATTCTATTGTCGGCGAAATATTCGTTGTATAGCGACTATTCGTACACATCACTCATTGGTGCCCCACAACGAAAGTATTGTCATAGTTTATAAACGACAGACTATCTTTTATTATAAAAATAACGCGAAAGTGTTACAGTAAAACTGTTGAAACTACCCGGTAGTAAAAGTAAAGTATATGCGTGGTTGCATAGTAAGCACACGGTATTGATTATGATTTTTTACGTGAGAAGTCACTCAGTTATACTCAGATTATTGCTACAGTAATCGCACAATCTCTCATATTATTGATTCAACGTATTGTACACCGATCGTCTGCCATAATATTATTTATTATAATCAATAATTGAGACGACAAGTTATTCATATTATTATTTGCAATAATTGACCATGTCTATAAGTTCTGTCAAAGGATTTTTTGGGGTCACCTATTGGGCGCCAAGTAAGGAGAAATCCTTATTGGAAATCCCCATATTTCCCTGGTAACGACCTAGTTGTTCAATATTGTGATTCTCTATTAATGATTAAGAAGTTTTGTGATTAAGATAAATTGATAGTTCCACATTGTTTGGGATTATTAGTGTTGTGGAGAATCGACATTTTTATTTCCGCAAAACAATTGATGTCTGGGAGTTATATTGACGCAATCGTGGAATTAATCGGATAATGAACAATTATTACTATTATTTCACATGCTTATAACTGTTGTTCACATGTTTTTACTATTGATTCACATCATGTACTATTAGGGGAGGGGGTGCAGATTGATATCGTTGCATGACTAAATTAAAAAATAGAGGTACGATGAAGGTACTATACTGTAATTAGTTTTTTCCACCTGATGATACTATTAAGTCACATGAATTAAATATAATATCACATTATTTACTATTAGGGGATGGGGGGCAAGTTTGATGATACTGTAATATTTTTTGAGCCCAAAACGTGGCAATATCGAACCTATATTTTCCTCAATAAATAGAAGTTTCTTCTTTCGTTATTTCTCACAAATTCCTAAGCTAAAGAGCATAGTATAGGCAGAAATTATAGAGATAAAGAATAAGAGAAGTCCTGCTACCGACCCGCTCACTATTCCAGTAGCCGTTTTCTTCTAAGAAGGGGTATTAATTTCTTTCGTATTCATGAAGAAGTTATGTTCTTTCAATACTCGGAAGAGTTTGTTATTTTTCATTATTTATTATAATTGTTGAAAAGGAATAACATAATTCTATACAATACCGCATAAAGGGAATTCTTCTATTATTCCATTCTTTATTAATGCTTTGGAATAACCTTCCTGTGCGGTCCTATCGCATGCCTTTTGATTCTGTTGTATTTTTCTTTATATTCTGTTGAATATCTCCTGTCTGTGGGGTTACGCATGACCTGTTCCATTCTTTATCATCTTGTTGGAATTAACTGTCTGTGCGAGTAACGCACGCTTGTGAATTCTTCTGTATGCCATCTTATATTATGTTGGAATAACCTGTCTATGTGGATTACCACATTCATGGTGAATGATCCTTTGTATTCATTCCTTATTAAATTGTGGAAATGATGTGTCTACGTGGATTACCGCATAGCGAACAAAAATCCATTTGCAGTTTCATATATTCTATTATACTCAGTTGGTTAAAGTTTTGGCTTCTACACTCCATGAAATTAGTAGAATATCATGGATATTTGCGCTTCATCTAGTATTTTTTTCATGGAAATATTCTTCTGAGCATTCTTGAATTTTACTCCATAAAACAGTATCATGTTGACAATTTGGACGTTATTGATTTCTGGATAAATTAAACTATAAATCTTTAAAAATTTATTCTTGAACTTATTTTATTGAATTCTTATATCATTGTCATCATCCTCATGTTTATAATATGTTGAAAGTCATCCGTGGCCTGTAGTGCATAGATGGACTTGGTATTATTATGACCATGGATTATTCTGTATAATCATGACCGTGATGTTACAAATGATATAGTAAAAGTCCTCATTAGCCGTAGTGCATTGATGGAGAGTTGTTGGCATGATCATGACCATTTATGAATACATTAATATCCTTGGTCCGTAGTGCATGGATAATTTGTGGTCGTGATACTAATGAATATCCTTGGCCATAGTGTAGGGATGATGTGGTTTATTTATTAAGCTGAGTCTCAGCGATAAAAGTGATGAAAAACCTTTTAAATCATAGAAGATAATATATTTTATTCTTTATTTGACTCTTCTAATGGATTGCTTGTTCCGCTGCAATTAAACTTGATGTTTGTTATATTTTATCAATTTAACACTGTTGAAGGCTAACGATAAATTATTCTGCATTATCTTAGTCATAATATTTCTTAATGGGCTAGTTGAGCTCACCCTTTCTTTCACTGTTCTCTTCAGGAAATGAGAATATAGCTGGGACGAGTCGGGGAACGGATTGACGGTCCAGATGGTTGTTTTAGTAGTACTCATTATTCTATAAAATAGTGTGACAATAAATGTAATGAGGACTCCATTGAGTGTGGATATTGTCTAGAATGACAATATTCTTATAAAACTCTTAGATTATGTTTGTCCTATTTTACACGACTGTTGTTAAGTAAGTTGTATTTAAATTTTGTACATGTATTTGGCGACTCAAGATTGGTGATGTATACCGATTTTGGGGGCGTCACATTTTTTATACGAAAAGATTCTATTTCTTGAAGGGAGATGTCATTTCCTGATAGACAAGCTAGGAGAAATCCAAGCTGGGGATCTATTCATTTCGTACAAACCATTTAGAGAAATATTAGTAGTTCATAGATTTTTTACTAATTAGAATTGAGAAAAGACCTAGGATTTCCCATCTTTTTGATCTAAGAAGTCAAAGCGTTCTTTCCCATCATAAAATGAAAAAAAAGACTAGATCCGAAAGGCCCTAGCTTGGATTCCCCTAAATTTTGGTGCTGGTCCTAACCTGGTTATGGAATGATGTACTTTTCCCATCATGTTTTTCTCATTCTTTCATAGAAAAGAACTAGATCCGCTAGCTTGGAGTTTAGGACTGAAAATCCTTTCGTTTTACAGGGCTTTGAAGCTTGCAAGATAGTGGTACCTGGGCGGTTGCACGAAAGACCTCAACTCTTGGAGTTGCCCGACATGAGTTTGTCCCCCCCGAGCCGGGCATAAAACAAAAGAAAGACGTAATTCGGATTGAAACGCTCCCTTAGAGGGAGTAAACTGGTCCTCCCCAGGGAAGAGGAGTGTAGCGAAGGGGGATAACGTTAAGCAGTTACGTGCGCGCGCATTCCGCACGTAAGCCAAAAATGTGCCCCTTGTTATTACACGGTAATAACCACTCTCTTCTATCAGCAAATCTCCCCGACCCGACTAACTGTTGACCGCTCTAGAAGCAAAAAATACTGAGCTTCTGAAGGGTACAAACCAAAATCAAACCGTATGGAGCCATTGTCAATTTTGAGGTATAGCTATGGAGTTCCAAGAATCTCACGCCCATGTCCTATACCATGGAGGAATAGGTTTAAGACTTACCCCCAAGCTTAGCGAATACGCCTACCTCTGTATTCCTAGCTTCTTGATCAACGTTGCCGGTCTTGTCATTTATTACAGCGCCAATATATCGGAGATAACCACCTAACAATGCGATGAAGATTCCGGTACAAACCTTCCATCAGTTGAGTAGGTAACAAAAGGCAAATTGGTTCACCGGTCACTAAACGACAATTTCGAGTTCTTGTCTTTTCTTTTTTAGAAACAAGGGCTATACTAACATCTTCTACGAAAAGAAGTTTTGGTGTCTCCCCCGAAGGGAGACTAATGTGCGAAGATGGGAAAAATGATCCTTTCGTATATGTCCTTTTGTAATTTTAATTATAATAGTTGATAGTTGATTATAATTTTTATTATTTTAAAAATTGTGTGAAAGTGGATGTACAGAAAAATTCTTTTACTTTCAGTATATTTTCTTCAATTCAAATTGTAAAAATTATATTGACATTTAAAAATATAATTTAAATATATTCAAATTCAAAAATAGTAAGAATTTTTAATAATTACAAAATAATAAGTATTAAAATTATTAATATTTTATTAACTAAAATTAAATCAATTTTAATTTTGAAAACATTTTAAGTTAATTTTAAAACTATTAAGTTAATATATATTTATGTTACAAATTTAAAATTTAGAATATTACAAATTACTCCCTCCGTCCCAAATTAATTGCTCAGTTTTGAATTTTTTAAGTCAAATTGACTATTTTTATAATTAATAATTAAGCATATATAAATATATTTCTAAAATTATAAAAATTGGGATTAGTAATAAATTGTATATACTTTCTTTTGGTTATAATCTCTTCACCTATATTTTAGCAAAAATAGTAAAAAGATTAATTTTAAAAATGAGTCAATTTGATTTTAAAATTAAAATTGAACAATTAATTTGGGACGGAGGGGAGTAATTATTAGGATCAAAGTTCAATGAGACGTGTTCTAAGGGAGTAGAATGTCACCACGAACGAGTGGGAAGCACTCTTTTGTCGTAAACGTTCGATTACGTTGAACCAACGTTCGGCATTCAAATTTGATTAATATTTGACCGTTAATATTGGAGAGCGGTGTCCCCTAGTTATATTATATTCAAGAATAAAATTACGGGGAATAGAGAGAACACAGTTGATTTGAAGGTAGAAGAAATATTAGAGAGAGAAAGTTTAGGAAGAGAGAAAGAGAGTGCAGACCACGGTTGAACCAGACTATACTATGCACAGTATTGAGATGTTTTTTGGCCATAATTAATCACCAAGAAGAAGAGGAGAAGTAATCGGCACTAACTTACTGTATTATAGAGGTGGTGTTTAATTGGGTTTTCTTTCAAATGAATTCCCAAGAAGAAAGAGGGTTTGTCTTTTTTGTTAGTAATTTCTACTTTCAGTTGATGGTACTGTTTAATTGGGTTTAATTGTGTTTCTTCCTCCGCTGATTTCTTGTCATTTGAGTTTCTTCTTCTTTGTGTTTCCTTCCTTGTCTAATTTAGGTTTAATTTGGTTCTTCAGAATCTTCACTGAATTACCCAAAAGAATAAAAGGTTTTTCGATTATTTGAGTAATTGCTACTTATTCGTACTGTATAATTTGGGTTTGATTGTGTTTCTTCCACGATTTCTTGTCAATTTGGGTTTCTTCTATGTGTTTCTCTGTCTAATTTAGGTTTAATTGTTTTTCTTCACAATGGTCACTTTATTACCCAAAAGAAGAATAGGGTTTTTCGATTATCTTAGTAATTTTTACTCTGTGTATCCTTACAGGTTTTATTTGGGTTTCTTCTATGATTTCTTGTCTAATTTTTGATGGTACTATTTAATTCTTGATTTTCTCTGCTGTGTTTTGTGGATTTTTTTATGATAGCTATTACTAATTTGTATTGTTTGTGGCTTACATTGAATAGATGTTTCTTTACAGTATGATTTCTGTCTAATTGGGTTTTTTCCTTGATTTCTTGTCTAATTGGGTTTTTGTTTATTTTGTCTGTCACTTTGAGTATGGTTTCACTTCTCTTTTCTTTTCGAGTCACTTGAGCTTTTTTATTTATTAATGTTGTTCTGTTTGGAAACCCATTAATCAGAATCCTCCTCTCTAAAAAGGAAAAAAATGATGTTGTACTAATCCTATATACATACATGTAATGTTATATATCAGGGTTTGTGTCTACATCTTTTGATTCGCAGTGCAATCTATGCTTTAGGGTTTCTAAACATTTGCCTCACGAATGGCTACTTCCCTTTTGATTTCCTGTCACTGCTGTGCATATATGTACCACATTACCGATCTTTATCTCTCTTCTGAATATATATTATATATATATATATATAAGTATATATAGATATAATATATATATATAATGTATTATATTTATGTATTTTTCCTTAAGTCTGTTCGTATCTCAATTGTATATCAAAAGCAAGGTTTAAGGTGAAGATAAGAGTCATGAATGGTATTCCATTGCAGAGTCTTGATGCTGGCAATGAGTTTTGACATTTTCCTGCTGGTGAGACTTGAAGAGATTTAGGGAATGGGGATTTGGATTTGGGTGCCAGGCAGGAGGCTGTTGATGGGAAAGGTAGATTCAGTCGTCTTTTTAATGGGTTTTCCCCCTATTTTTGGATAATGTTTCTTTGAGTTTAGAACTTTAGATGATTGATCTTTGGATTTAGATTCCATTTTTTGAATGTTTTAATCATTTGATGAACTTGGGTATTATGTATTTGAAGTGAATTTGGATTCTGACTGCAATTTCAGTTTATGATTGACCTTTTCTTGGGTAGTTTTTGGTGTTTGATGAACTGTGTTTTGGTTTTGGATTCCGTTTTTTTATTGCAGTCACATTAAAATAAAATAAGTTTTGGTTGGATCTTTTGTTTTTGCTGATATGTTAATTGTCCTTATGTGTTTCTACTTCACATTTGATATTCCTCCCTCCCTCTTGCTATCTTAAATTTTATTTCAGTTTCCCTTCTTTGTTGAAAAACAAACAAACAAAAAACAATTAGATTCTTCTAGTTATTGAAAATTACTCAATGCAATTTCTTGTTTGGTGGACAACGGTTCAAGACCATTGTTCATTTTTGGACCTCCTGTGTGCATGTTTGGTCTGTAAAACTACTTGAATATATTCCTTCTTAACCTATGACTTGTGTAATCTCCTAAATCAAAGCCGAAGGTATGGCCAATTTTATTTAGGTTAAAAGGTTAATTGTAGTAATATTTATATTGCTAATTTTTTAATAACTCTTTATTGCTGCTTGTTGCTTGTTTAACCTCTGGCGCCAAAAATGGAGTGAGACTGAAGTGCCTCATGCTTATATATTGCAGGTAGATCAATGTTTTTGTAAAATATTTTCGAACTGAATGAAATATCACATTATTATTCCGAGTCAATTGTCCTGATGAGTTTGATTACATAATTAACATGTGGGTGAATATAATTTGTATTTGAGGCAAGAACCATACAGAGAATGGAGCTTCTTGTTTGACACAATTGAAGTGGAGAATGCCGACAATTACACCATTCCTCATTTATAGATTGTTTCCTCCGCAATGATAAATTCATCAAGATTGTCAATCTTTAGATCAACCCAACTTATATTAGGCAAAATAAAAGGTAGTTTTCTCTCATTTTTTTTATGCTTGTGTTTGCATAGGGTTTGGCAGAAGGACTAATATTTTGTTTAATGGAAATTTAATGCAGGGATCGACTTCTTTGAATTCAGGCCATTTGAGATTGCAGCAGCAGTGGCAATGTCTGCTGCAGGAGAAACTCAAACAGTACACTAAGAAAACATAATTGTCCTCGTCTTTTTTCTTGAATTCATTCTATTTCTGCACCTTATATCATTTTTTGTGCTTTTAGGCTTTCTTTGTATTTCTGAATTGATGAAGATTGTCATTCATGAGGTTTTGTGCACAATTTGGTGGCAAAAGCACAAGCAGCAGACGGGAAAAAGAATCTCAAGGTAATTGATAGACATTGTATTCCATTTATCTGGGTAAGCATATGCTTCAGTGTTTAAAAGTTGGGCAACTATTATCTTTGTGTTTCATAAATTGGTAATGTTGTTCTTAAAAGGCTTTGATTTTTGTAGGAAAAAAACCAAGTCACTTAGGTTTCTGATATTTGTGTTTGTACAACAAATGAGCTAAGAGAAATTCTCGGTAATTTTGATTTTTGAATGTTTTTTATTAAAAAAGGAATAAGTTCTCCTTTTACATATTGCAGTGTTCAGATTTTAAATGCACTATTTTGGTCTTTTGAGTCATCCAAATTCTGCAGCATATATACAATTATTGCGGAGTTCAGATTTTAAAATGCACTATTTGGTCTTTTGAGTCATCCAAATTCTGCATCATATATACAATTATTGCGGGTTTTTGATTGCCCATATCTTATTCTTGAATTCATTCTATTTCTGCAGCTTATATCGTTTTTTCTGCCATTTTGATTTTGTAATGTAGGATGGATTACATCTATATTATCTCTATATTTCTATACATTTTACAAATCTTAAACACGTATTGATCTATAAGTCTCTCTCATATAGTCGTGTTGAATGAAAATTTGTAATGTTTGGATAATGGCCTGAGTTTAATGATTTACATGACTTTACCTCTATTCTAATGGGAATGTGGGCTTTAGAAATGTGCAATGGCTGATTGTCGAGTTTAATCTTAAAATTTGGGCAGTTGCGATTTTGACAATAATTTTTATTGTGAATAATCAGAAAATGCTTACATCACAATTTTTTAAATGGAGAATTGAGTTTTCCATCATTTTTCTTGAAATCTAAAGGTTTAAATTAAATTCGCACAACCAAAAAATCTCTCTTTTATATTATGAAGTTTCCAGTTTTTTAAGGTTCACTTGAATAAACAAATTTTTTTAAAAGTCCACAATTGATATTTTATTGCTTTTCTGCTATATATGTAGATGGCCATTTTGGTGTATTTCCTAGCTGAAACCGTCCAAACATGATGTTGCTTCGGCTGTTTATCTTTTCACGTTGTACCCTCAACAAGAGAGCCCTTATGAACCAAACACTTGAGTAAAGCGAGAATCAACTAAGTAAATATTCTTTTTGTATGGAGTTTTCAACTAACCTTAGATATAATTACTAGAAGTTGAGGCGACTCATTTTTAGTAAATGAAATTTCTTAAATGTGATATAATAATAACATTCTGAGGATTTATTTATTTTTCCTGGTATAAAATCTCTTATTGTTCTGTGCCTTGGGTGTGCATCATTCGTTTAGTAAATGATGTCCTCCTCTTTGGATTGTATGGAAATTGTTGGACTTCTAATTTCATTTAGTTCATACTCGTATAAAGTATTGGATGTTTTTGTGCTATTACTGTTAAAGTCTTTTTTTTGTTGACAATTATAATATAACCTTGCTATGCGATGCAAATTTGTTGTACTTGGAACTATTACGTTCACTTTCATTACACATTGGAACTACATTTGTGTGTATATCTTCATTTTTATTTCACAATCTCGATTGCAATCAGTTTAATTTCATATATCAAATCTCGGGATTGAGAGTGAAAATCAGCCATTAACCCACCTTTTCATGCTTCTCACGACGATATTATAGTTTGTTGCAACTCTTTTGAAGCTCAGAGTTTTTTCCAAGGAAGATATCTTTATTTTTCTGCAAATAAGTTTGATATTTACTACATATTTTTTATATGCAGGATGTCCTGCTATAAAATAATTCCCTTTGTTTTTTGCCCCAAGATTTCTTCAGAAGTTGGAGCTGGCTGAGGTTAGTGATTTATTTAGTCTCTATGAGCTGTATGAGAATCTCTGTAGCATATTTGTCAGTAAACACCTTTTTAGGTAGTCCAAGTACTTCTCTACTTGTGTATTGTTCCCCAACTTGGGAATACTACTTTATAGTATATTATTCCCCTCCGTTGGAAGACCACTTTATCATTTGGTATTTCTAATTTATTCCTACCAGTGAAAACAGTAAGAAATAAATAATACACAAGGTGGTAATGTACGGGGTCACTACAATTAATTTTAGCATGCGAACCTGGGGTTTGAGGTTGAATGGGCCGAACCTAGGTTTGGCCACAGGTTGCTGAAGCCCAACCACTCCTTAACCAACACATACGACAAACAAGGCGTCTCTACAATTTAGACGTCCTTTTCATTACTTATTGGTTTTTCCCTCTCGTAAGTATTATTATTTTAATGCAACTAAAAATCGGAACTACTAGTAAGAGGCTGACTCTTCATCTTCACAATGGGGTTCTACTTCTCATGCAGCCGGCTAATTTCTCTGTCCTGTAACCAAGATTGTTCCTAAAATGCTCTTATTATCCACTAGTATTGTACAGCTTGTCCCTCATCCGCCAAGGGAGGCCTCTCAATCTTCTTCATTGTCATAAGTCTTTTGGTAGATCTCAACATTGTTCAAACAGTTAGGGTTTTGTGAGTTCCATACCTCCATAGCCAAATCTCTTAGAAGCTTGTTTGTCCCTTCTGTTTGGCATATTTTTGCCTTTTTTCTATCCATGATCTTTTTGGTATAATAATTTATGTTCGGTTTTATAGGTTACTACTGCAAAAAAGGTTGTGGCTTTAGCGGAGACTGGATATATTCTCATCTAGGAATTTTTATTGCAATCGGTTCCACCCCAGCAGCTTAATTTGGAAACACTTTCAGCTCTCAAACATTTGTTTAATGTTGTTGCAAATTGTGGTACGTGACATGAAATTTTCATTTATATATCAAGTGACAAATGCTGGTTTAAATTCGTTTTCTCACTATGTTCTAAATTTGTGTTGGAGCTTGAACTTACTTTCTTCTGTAACTAATTCTTTGTTTTTCATACAGGCTTGTCTGAGCTGCTTGTTAAAGATGCTGTATCTCATATATTTCTTAATCCTTTTATCTGGGTCTACACAGTTTACAAAGTGCAACGTGAACTATACATGTTTCTAATCCAGCAATTTGATAATGATCCCAGATTGCTTAAGAGTCTATGTCGTCTACCTCGAGTTCTTGATATAATACACCAATTTTACTGGGATAATGCAAAATCTCGTTCTGTTATTGGAGGCAAGCCTCTTCTTCATCCCATGACAAACCAAGTCATTGGAGAGAGACCGATTAAAGAAGAAATACATAAATTCGTCTTCTTCTACCGAGTCTTGGTGAGATGAGTCTGAGGCAAGTGTGTCCATCTGCAATGTTGCCTTCTTCCATTTCCCTTTGTGTCTTTGCTATTATACTATTCATGTAATCAGTGATAAACTTTGTGTATGTGCAGGCAGAGTATTGCCTTGTCGGATATAAAAGCCCTTATTGCTTTTTCTTCGAGACTAGCCAAGATATGGTTTGCATTGAAGATGTTCTACATATGGTTATTCGTGCTATTTCCCAAAACAACTGCTTGCCTCTTTTCTAGAACAAGTCAATTTAATTGGAGGCTGTCACATTTTTGTCAATCTTCTTAAGAGGTATGCTAGCTCGAACTGTATGTTCTGTTAATACTATTTTACTCTAGTTGCCCCAACTTAAACCCATTGAACTGCAAATTCTTAAGATATTTGAGCTGTCTCTTGACATCTTCTTGATGTTCCCATTGCTATGATGTTTGTTCAATGCATAAGAGTTAGCATCATCATAGGTTGCCTCCAGTTTGTTGATTTGAAAAAGGCAAAGGAGAAGTTGAAGTACCTTGAAAACAGGGTTGGATATCTCATGTAAGAAGTATCACAAGAACCTTAATTTTTACATTACCAAAAAACTATTCAGTACTTTATTTGCTATATTGGGAAGGAGTGGGTATGTATGTCTGAGTTTGATGGAAGCTTTGTTGTTGATTAGATGTATAACTGGTTTGGTAAACACAAGGATGCTAACTATTGTGGAAATGTTTGTGGAAGTGTTGTGTTTTTGCTATTCTGTGGGGATTGTTATGGGAAAAAGAAAGGCAGCAATTTCATCTAGCAGTTTATGCCATTGAATTAATGTAGTGGTACAGTTTTTTTTCATTGCCTCACTTTGGATCAAGCTCGACTTTTCTCAGTCAATTGAAGATATTTTCATAAAATTGATGAGATTTATTTAAACTTTTAAAAACAACAAAATCTTGTAAGTAGTAGAGCTATTTAGATAGTTTTATGGGTTTCATAATTGTATTGTCAAAAACCTAAATAATTCAGATCAATTTAAATTTGAAAATATCTCGAATCTACTTCAAAATCCAATCTTGATCCTACATTTTTGAACGGGGGCTGTATAATTTAATTTGCTAACAACATTATTGCAGTTTAAGTGATTTCTGTTTAAAAATTTGTCAAAGGAATTATTTTTGTAATTTATGTCTATAAAGTAAATATTGAGCTTTAATACCTGCGTGTGTGTTTATCTGGCTCGCGTGTGTGCATATATATTTAACTCAATTCCACAACGCCTTTTATTCCAAACTAGTTGGGGTGTACTGAAAATGAACCCTATATAAAATTGTAAAAATAGTAATACCTTCATATAAAAATACACACATTTATAATATAACATATAGCCTACCCAAACTTGTTTGGGATAATTGTGTTGAGTTGAGACTTTGTGAACATCTTGAGCCCGGCTCTGGCTTTGAAGTAAGCTCAACTCTGGATTGCTCATTTATATACAAGCAACCTGCGTGTAGTTTATCTGCAATGTAATTTTTGAGTTAGAAATTAATGAGAAGCTTGAAGCTTTAAATTTTATCTTTTATACCCACTTTTGTGTGGTACTTAAACTAGAGGCTAAGATAGCAGATTCTATAATAATAACAGTGCAGAATATTAATCTGATGTTGAATTGTTAATATTGCATCCTTTAATTTGCTTTGTTGTAGGGATTATGAGTCCATCAGATTGCTTAGCTTGCAGTTTCTTGGAAGACTTTTGGTTGGTCTTCCTTCAGAGAAGAAGGCATTAAAATTTTTTAGTATGTATGTGGGAAGATCAAAAGCTCTATCAGATAACCATAAAAAAGTTGGTCTTCGAATGCAACCAATCTTCTCTGTCATATCAAACAGGCTGTTCAAGTTTCCGCAAACTGATCATCTTTGTGCAACGTTGTTTGATGTTCTTCTTGGTGGTGCTAGCCCTAAACATTTGATTTATAATGGACGGGTTTTGCTTTCTGTTTTCTATTATGTAGTTTTGAAGTTCTTGGTTGTAATGCTTCTCTTCTGTTAATATTTCATATCTTTCCCCATTGTAAATTCAGAGTTGAATGGTTATTTTATTACTATCATTGTAGTTAAATGGGTTTCTTTCAAATTATTGTTTACAGGTTTTACAGAAACATAGCCAGGTTGACAGGCAGAGAGGCAGGGTGAATAACTCTCAGTTCTTACTTCCTCAGATCTTGGCTCTCATTTTCAGATTTTTGTCAGGGTGTGAGCTTGTAACTGCAAGAATAAAAATAATAGGAGATTTACTTGATCTGCTCGATTCAAATCCTTCAAACATTGAAGCTCTTACGGTAAAGAATTTGTATACTATTGTAATTGCTACCTTTGACGTAATACCATTCTAATTGTCTGGATTTTTTTGTTAGGAGAATGGATGGAATGCATGGTTAGTTGTTTCTGTGAAGCTTCATGTGTTGAGAAATTATAAATTGAAGTCACAAGTTTACGATGAAAGTGAGACTAATGAGCAGAACTTTGTTAGGAAACTATTCTGTGTGGTCCTTTGCCAGTATATGTATTCTGTTAAAAGGTGGCTGGCAAAATTTAGAAGAGACAGTGAATTTTCTACTTATGCATTGTGAACAAGTACGTTTCTCTCTTTGGTCCATAATATATTTGTTTTTAATAATCAGGTACTAATGTACATGAACATTTTTTTATTTCTTCAGGATAGCATCTCGTTTCGACACCTGGTCCGTGATATATATGAGGATTTAGTTCGGAGGCTGATAGAATTATCTTCTGAGGACAATATTTTTCTCTCACAGCCATGTCGTGATAACACACTATACCTCTTCAAACTGATTGATGATTTGCTGATCTCTGAAATTGATGCTAAGCTTCCGGTATTTAGAGTTTAGCACACTTGTCTTCGTTTCTTTTTGGCCATAAATTTGTCTCGTCTCGAGTCCTGACATTTAGCAATGTAGAAACTTGCCATATGTCATCTGTAGTATTTTTTTTTGCATATAGTCTTACTAAAAAACTAAATGCATTAATTGTTGGATGGATGACACAGGTCAAGAGCGATGGAGGCTTGATATCTTTTTCACACTGATAGAACCTAGAAACCACTAGGTAAATAACCCAAGAATCCACTCCCGGCCCTTGAATCTAGAAGAAAAATAAGCTGGAATCCACTAGAGAAGGGAAAAAACCCAAAGATAATTTTTTTTCTTAGTTAAAAGTTTTACAATGCAATATTGGAGATACCCTTGTATAATAAGGATGATTACAATTGTAAAGGAAAGGCAGAACTAAAATTAAATGCATAATTTAAATTCTTAAAAGTACTTCTAAAATCTTCCTAATTATTAAACTAATTTAAAGTCCCCAATTAGAGGCTAAAAATTACTAACTCAAAAAAGGGGCAGGCTTGCACGCCTTTTTCGAACTTAATTTGATTTTGGAGATACTAATTTACTTCGAGTACACAAACATTTTATAGTATTGGTCTCTTCAAAAGCAATTTGGAATTTTGGATATCTTCACAAATATTTTGTTCAACAGTAATTCCTGTTTGTTCATGACAAATATCTTCTTTGAGGACTTTTTGCTTCACGGGATCATTTTTCAGGATGTTCTTCATGAATATACTTTTTCAACTCTAATTATTTTATTGCGTGCTCATAAGCTGGTCTTATACCCTTCTTTTAGTATTTTCTTATAATTGTTGGAAAAGTATTTTTTTAGGCCAAAAATCAATAAAAAATTTACCTCGTCTTTTCCTAGCAAGTTGTAACAAATACCACCAAATTGATACAGAATTTTCAGTTGGCTTAATGCCAAATCTATTTTCTCCTCTTTCCAAATGTCCATACTTTCAAAACAGTCATCCATATTTATCACCATTCTAGAAAATCCTTAAAATTATGAAAATATTTAGAATTGTACATACCATGAAATTTTAATCTTTTAAAATATTAATATCCTGTCCAATAGCAGACTTACTATGAGAATCTTAATTACTTAGATTCCTGTTGTTTAAATGAATCTTTTGATTGCTACTGAAAAATTTACCCGCGTCTTTGTATCAAAGCAGGTGAATTCTCGCTCTGCAGGACGAGATTGATGGGGGTAGAAATTGGTCTAGCATGGATGGAACATAAACTCCACTAGGTAAACAACCCAAGAATCTACTAGGGGTCCTTAATATACAAGAATCACCAGAGGAGGGGAAAAACCGAAAGGATAATATTTATTACTAATCAAAAGCTATTTAACAATAATACCCTGAAACAACCCGGATCAAATTCCGAGTCCGGAATAAATCTCGAGTCAAATCCCAAGTCCGAATCGAATCGAATCAAATCCAGCAAAATAAAGCCTCAAACTACTGGCCTAATAGTATCTTCTTGGGTCATCTTAGCCCACCACAGGCTCCTAAAAGGTCATGACTTGAAGGTACTGTTGGTAGTTACTTAATTCCTCATATACAGACAAATTTTTCCCCTATATTTCGACGTCCCCGTCAGAACCGATCACACACACGGCCCAAAGATCTTCGCCTCTCTAGCCATTGTGGGATAATACTGGCTGGCTTCGTGTCCCCACCTCCGGACCTCCATCTCTCCATTGTGGGATAATACTACCAGCCTTCGTGTTCCCACCTCCGACAACTCGATCGGATGACCCGACCCGAGCTTTCGAGAGTCGGCCCTGATACCATATGAAACAACTCGGGTCAAATCCGAGTCCGGAATAAATCTCGGGTCAAATCCCAAGTCCGAATCGAATCGAATCAAATCCATCAAAATAAGGCCTCAAACTACTGGCCTAATAGTATCTTCTTGGGTCATCTTAGCCCACCACAGGCTCCCAAAAGGTCATGACTTGAAGGTACTATTGGTAGTTACTTAATTCCTTATATACAGACAAATTTTTCCCTTATATTTCGATGTGAGACTGGAGTGTTACAACCCCCTTTTATAATAAAGGTGGATTACAACTGAAAAACAATATCAAAATGAAAAGTAAATGCATAATTTAAATCCCTAAAATTACGTCTAAAATTTTCCTAATTGCTAAAAAAAGCTTAAATTAAGATTAAAAATTTGTAAAAATTACAAATTAAATACAATAGAACATTATATCCTCCTCTATAAATGGAAGTACAATAATGTCTCAGGATCTAGAATAATACATATATAAAATATTAGGTGCGGTGTCCATATCAACTCTCATGCGAACCAATCATTTTCCTGAAATTTGTTCAAATAACTGTCGTTGAATCTGTTGGTATCAGGAGCCTTCTCTTTTTGACACAAAATTATACTAACTATACACACTGGACTCATTTTTCATCGTCTCCTAAAGCTGCCCTGTATCAAATTTTCCTGAAAATGCTCTTAATGCACTAGTATTGTGACAGCTTGTCCCTCATCGGCCAAGTGAAGCCTCTCAAGCGTCTTTCATTGTCATAAAGTCTTTTGGTAGATGCTTCAACATTGTTTCACAGTTAGGTTTTGTGAGTTCCATACTCCATAGGCCAAATCTCGTAGAAGCTTTGTTTTCTTTCTATCCATGATCTTTTTGGTATATAAGTTATGGTCGGTTAGAGGTTATCTACTGCAAAAAAAGGTTGTGCTTTAGCAGAGAAGTGGATATCTAGGATGGTCTGGAATTGGATCAGGAGATACTTTAAAATTGTTAATTTACCAACTGAAAAGAGCGAACTGCACTATCCACATTAGAGGGAAACAATTTGCGATTGTGAGGATTTAAACCCAAGACCTTGCTAACCTAGAGCTCTAAATCCATGTTAAGTTGCTGCAACTAATCTGAAAATTTAAGTTGTTAGATAGAGGGCTGACAATGTTGCGATTGTGAAGATTTGAACCCAAGACCTTGCTAACCTAGAGCTCTAAATCCATGTTAAGTTGCTGCAACTAATCTAAAAATTTAAGCTGTTAGATAGAGGGCTGACAATGTATATCATGTTTTCACAAAAGGGATGAATGTTTTTTGGTATATCTTTCTTTTTTCCTTCTTTTGCGTGAAATTTTACATTATTGGGTAACATGTTCAGTGGGCTTGCTAAAATGAACTCAAGGATTACAGCTGGATCAACTTATCAATTGGCAAATGCAGTGTTGATTATCTGTCTCTTTAAAAATTCTGGATGAAACCTTATCTTATTTCTCTTTCGTTTTGTTTAAATTCTTTGAGTTTGATTTGGAATTAGTATATTGTAATATTTTAATTAAGAGCTACAATCTATATTTGATTGCGGCCTGTTACTTTTATGTATGAACAGTTGGTTCATGCAAATGCTACCATGGTATATTTGGTTTTCGTTTCATTGTTGTACTGGCTGGCATGACTTGGTATGATGAAAACATGTTATTTAGCCATACCAGCTCCAGCCGACGGATGTCATGTATGAGTTAATCTCCCTTAGGTTTGGATTTTGTTGTACCGGCTGGCATGCCACTATATGATGAAAAAATAGTTATCTATCCATACCAGCTGCAGCCTCTAGATGCCATTAATGTTGGTTAATCTTTCCCGTATTTTTCAATTCTCATTATCTGTAGTTCTATAAACATTGAAGTCTGAGTACAACTTCATGTTTAAATTGTAGAAGGTTTTTGTACCTTGTTAATAGTTGTGGTTTAAATTGAATTAGAGTCTGCGATGCCTTGGCATAGGTTTCTTTAACTAAAACATAGTAGTTATTTTCAATTGCAAAAGAGTGATTTTTCTTTCTATTTCTCTTTGTTGCTCACAGTTTCCTGCAAGCACCTCAGATTTTTCTACGGATTTCTAGATATAGAAAGTCACAAGGATCTCGGTTCTGCTTTATATGATGCCTTGCATGGAGAACCTGATGACCGCCAATCCAGGTATTGCCAACTTTAGCTTCCTATTTAACATTTAAAGACATTTTTGGTACTGCCATTCTATTATTTGTTAAGCTATCGATTATTCTATTATTTTTGGTACTCCGTTTTGTCTCTAGATGTGTAAGTTTGTAGTGTCCATAAAATAAAATATCACTGTTTTATTTTGGAATAATGTGTTATTACCATAATATTCTTTTTTAATATCAAAATACAAGTTACAGGGGCTAGTACTTTGTTGACAAATGAAGTTTTTCTCTTGCATCCTTGAAAAGGCTAGGCTATCCACAAATGGGTTTGGTTAAGCAAACTGTAGAAAGGAATACTCAGAGTTTAGGTTTATAATTCCTTCTTAATTTCATCTCAATTACATTGGTTTATGTACACAAGTATATTTATGGTAATCTCTAATTACAATGTATACACAATAATTATGGTACGGTTGTAGTAATTTTTAGAGAATAAGCGGGGTCAAAATTAAATAATATAAACTCCTTTTCTTTCGTGGTAAGTTCCGCAAAGTTCTATATTTACCCTTAAATTTTTGTGTTTTTTTCAATAAGAAGTATAATTCTATCTAATATTGTTCTCTTTTAAAGTAAAAGGAATCCCTTGGAGCGTTCATGAGGTGAATCCACCCTTGATGCGGGGTATTCCTCCTCAAATCTTTGGTTAAATGACTTTACATGCTGAATTATATTACTTGATTGAGACTCTTATATATATACCAGTTCACGTGTACATATTATGTTAGGGTATTTATATATGTAACAGTTCACGTGTACAAATTATGTTAAGTAGACATTGCGATTGAGTTTATGACTTTTCGTATGGCAACTCCTTAATTAATAACCAGTTAAATTACATTTGTGTTGATATACAACAATTAGAGGTAAATCAATCAACATAACAAATAGTAACTTGGACCTAGATTGTTAGAGTATCAACACGTATATGGGTGTCAACACGTAATAGTAACTTATTGTTTTGTTGTAATATTCTTTAGTATTATGAACAATTTTTTAATTTTTTTGCTAAGGCTATATTTGTTGCAAGGATTATACTTGGGATATATGGCTATTAATCCCAAATGTCTTGTTTGTTTTCAAATTTCACTACTAGAAAATCGACCTATAGCTACGGTCGGCGACCGTCGCTATAGGCCTAAAGACCGTCGATATAGGATTTAGCGAGCCATAGAAGCCCTTGGTAAAATCTATAGCGACGGTCTTTAGGACTATAGCTATAGACTTTTTAGATTTTAAAAAAAATAATAATTAATAATGCACATTTATTCAACAAACACAAGTACACTATAAAATAAAACATAAAAAATATTATATACATCATTTAAAATAATTCACATTACAACTCAAGACTTAACAATTGCTTAATCAAATTTAGAGTAAATTTATTGTCTCAAATTTGGCCTCATGGAGACCCACATGCCACATCATCCAATAGCCTTTTTGCCGATTCAAACATCAGCGAAGGAAGAAAAACACCAGACCACCTGCCAAATCTTCCTAGCATCATTCCATGATCATTCAACTCAAGCCTTGCATCTGTTTTGGATGGCATTCCTCCCAAGGACCACAAAAATGAGTTAGCAGGGTTGGTAATTATGTGTAACAGACAACTTCATCAAAGACTTCCCAACACAAAAATGACGTTGATCCCTTCAAAGACTTCACAAAAATCACGTGCCCACTACAGATTACAACAAAAGCAGGATCATCATGTGCCCACTGGTTCTTGGTTTCTGCAACAAAACATAGGTTCTTAATATAAGTATAATATCTAGTCAACTAAATTCAAGAAATTTTTAAACATAGCATAGCATATTGGCCAATAGGACAAAATTGGGTGTGGGATTTTGTGGTTCTAAAATTTTCTGAAGCAGATAATTGCTTGTTGATTAGTTCAAGGCTTAAAAGCATGGTTTACAAAATCTGTTTGCAGGTCAATAGTTGAGAAAAAGAATAAGAAGATTACACAGAAATTGGAATCACTCCTAGAATCCCTTAAGCATCCCACAAGGGATTGGAGTTGCACATCATAAAATTCCCAAAAGGATTTCATATATTTGTAATCGTTGTAAAAGCCCAAAAACAAAACAATCTTTCATAAAAACAGATCACGATAGGAAAGTTTTCATGTTTACCAACTCAGAACTATAAACACACAATTTCATACCTCTAAAATGAGCAGCTGTCTTTGAATGTTTCAAACACTGCTGGATCAATAGGCAATACCTGCCCACTTACAACAATGTTCTGCATATACAAATTATAATGAGGCCTGCAAAATTTGAGATTAGAACGAATTAAATTCTTAATCCAAATGTGGGCATATCAATGGAAATGAGAGTTAGCTGGATACAAGTTATGTCAGTAAAGTCTCTATGATTACACCAAGATAACCAAACAAACCTTTATTGGCTTTTGGAACAGTAGTTGCCCTTTTAGGCCTAATAAGAACCAAAATACCTATAAATCAATATATTTAAGCACACAAGTTTTTTAGCATGTTAAATACAAAACAAACTAGATGAATGAACAAGGCCAATTGAACCACTACAGTTCAATCAAATATTCATCATATTATTATTCATCAATTTTGTATAATAAAGCCTATAACAAAGCAAACATGAATTTACAAAACACCCAAAACATCACTATATTAAACTAAGTAATTTTATCTCACTCAAAAATCCAAACAAATAAGTCATCCGGGTTCACGTATAGAGTCGACGCTTTTATATAATACCAATTAATTTCACCGACATAGTTAACGTAATGAACAGAAAAATAGATAACAAAACTATCAAACACAATTTCTTAATTGGCAAATGACACCCGACAACAATGAATGCCCAAAAAAATACAAACAACTTAACAGACTGAATCAACAGGAAATATCAAACCCATCAATTAAAAGGAAAGACCAACTAAACTCAACAAGTGAACTTTTCCAAAAGACAATAGGATTTAAGAACACAAAAGCCAAAACCGTCTCTTGAACACAAAGGCCACAAAATCTGCTTCACCATATTGGCTGGTCTCCATCCCTAGATCTAATGAGAACAATTGCAGAATAAATTATCCCACACTATAACCATTTTTTGAACCCCAGAAAGTGATTTAGGTCGTTTAGAAAAGGACGATGTACTTCAATAAAAAATTTTACGATAAGAGAGGGACATTTAAAGTTTACCTATTCTAACGACGGCCGCCGAGGAATGAGAGAAATTCGGTGTTGACCGTCTCTTGATAGTCCAAAAATAGATCCTCCAGAACCTATTCTAACGACGAGCAGTCAGGCAGAGGAGGCAGCGCCGTCGTCTGCGCACATGATTGCCAATCTGACGAGTGAACTATCAAAGGGTAGAGATGAGCGGCTAGGACGGCAACAAGGACCAGGAGAGAGAGGGCAGATCGAGTGAGTGAGAAGAGAGTTTATGTTGATTTGGGGAAAATGTTAGATATTAATTTGGGGAAAAAGGGATGAATTTCTAAAAAAAGAGCTTTATCCCAATGGTCAGCCTTTGGCCGTCGCTATTGATACCCTATTGCGACGGTTCCGTTCCAACCGTCGCTATAGCTCGTCGCTATAGGTTAAATTTCTAGTAGTGTTTAGATTTCATTAGTTTAAGGATTATAAAATGGTTTAATAGTCTTGTAATTATAATTATAATCCCGGGATTATAAATAGTGATTATAAATTCATGGAATTATAATCTCGGGATTATAATCTTTGCAAACAAACATAGCCTAAATGTATTATGAATCTCCTATTTGGCTGATTTGTTTATGCCCCTTGTAATCCTATATTCCTATATTTTCTGTTTCTACCGGTTATAAAATTCAAACAAAGTAGCCAAAAAATATAGGGAAGGAAAATATGTAATAGCGATATCTTTTCTTAGTTGATCAAATACAACACAGTTTATATAATAAAACTAGCCGCCACCCCCCTCCCCCCAAGGTAGTACAACCAAAATTTAAAAGACCGACACACATACAATTACATGAATTAAACAATTACATGAATTAAACAATTCATGAGAAAATGCAGAAAGTTGCTAATATAATTGCATCCAAAGCACATAAAACTTGTAATAAAAACTTTTTATTACAACTCACAACCATGCAAGTTGAAAATGGAGGTAAAAGATAGGAGATTCAACTTCTTGAAATTGGATCAATATTAGTATTTGCAAGCATTAAGAAATTTCAGTAGCAAGTGTATTATTAAAATTAGAAATTGTTGTTTGTTATGTTTGAACACTGTTCTAAAAATCCCCGCCTAGGTCCGCCTAGGCCCCGCCTAGGCGCTAGGCCCCCCCTTGGCGCCCCGCCTAGGTGCTAGGCCCCCCTTGGCGCCTCTAGGTCCCCAGGCACCTCACCAAGGCGGGAAAATAATCCCTTTAAGAAATTAGGCGAATTCTGGCGGGAGAGATTTTTTTTTATTTTAATAACTACCCAAACCAAATCTTGATATTTATTTTTCTAATGATTTACAATATTCATAATACATATTGTAACATATCAAATCACAACAAGAAGTGAACAATATCAAGTCAAAGTGGATAATTTTATTATAGTTGTAATTTTTTGAACTTGTACCAACTTCAAATTATATAAATGATGATACATTTGTAATATTTAGTTGAATTAAATTTTATAATTCTTAAATTTATGTTTAGTTTCTTAAGTTTTAATATTGAATTAAATTCTTGAAATTTTAAATTTTATTATTTAATATCAATTTTGTTTATAAATAAAATTAATACGTTAAAAATATGTTTAAACTTTGAACAATTGCATATTTGTGTTTGAACTTTGACATTAGCAATATGGATATGTGTTTGAACTTTAAGAAAAGGCCTTTATTATAGGTTGTTTTGCTTTATATTATTATTTTGTTTGGATAAATGTAAGATAAAATATTAAAATTGGCTTAAAATAAAAAATTCCGCCTAGGCCCCGCCCAGGCCCCGCCTAGGCCCCCTAGGCGCTAGGCCCCCCTCGTCCGCCCGCCTCCCGCCTAGCGCTTTTTAGAACATTGTGTTTGAATGATATTGTATTAATGTGATTTAAGTTTGAACGAGATTTTAAAAATATTTTGCAGGTTGTATTGATTCTCAGTAAGCTTGCTCAATTTAGAAGTCTTTTACTTTTCTTGGAACATGAGGTACTATTTATCGGTATATTTTCTTTGTAACTTAAATTTTTATTTGAGAACACAGGTTTGACAAAAGTAGCAGCTTTTCTTAAAGAGAAAAGGGAGGTAGTAAGGAATGTAGTGGGATTTGGATTTTGTGATAGATTTGGGTAGAAAAAGAGCCGTACGTAGGTTTAGGCGTAGAAGAGGGCTAGTTTTATAGGTTCTAAATATTTAGAAAAGTGATATAATTATATTATATTATATTATTATGTATTATATTATATACGTAATATACATATGTATGTATAGATACACATTATATTATATATTATATAAAATATGTTACATATGTTTACGGATTAGTTTATGGTATGAGTCGTGAAATTCTAAACTTTGTTTGGAATATTGTAATTTTTTTTATTAATCTTGCTTGAATGTGATGCTTCGTTGGTGATTATTGATTAAACTATCAAAAATCATGTATTAGGCTTATTGTGATATGAATTTTGAATGAGTTTTTTCGTGTATCTATTTAGTGTATTTGTTATATTGTATTTAATATTCTAGTTTATTTTGTACTTTTGTTGAGAGATAATTTTACACTTGGGGCACCCTTTTGAACATGTATTGATATTTCTTTGTACATCTCTATATGGGTTGTGCCGAGTGAAAATTTTGTAATGTAGACTATAAATGTAAGGTATATAGTGGTTTGGAAAAATTGAGTGAATTTTTGTAATGTACAACTCACAAGCCATGTAAGCTGAAGACGAGGGTAAAAGATGGGAGATTCGGCTTCTTGAAATTAGATCAATATTGATATTTACAAGCATGAAGAAATTTCAGTAGCAAATGTATTATTTAAATTAGAAATTGTTGTTTGAATGATATTGTACTAATGCGATATAAGTTTGAACAAAGTTTTAATAATATTTTGCAGGTTGTATTGATTCTTAGCAAACTTGCTAAATTTAGAAGTTTTTACTTCTCTTGGAACATGAGGTACTATTTATCGGTATATCTTCTTTTTTATTCTTATTTCTTTCTAACTTAATTTTTTGTTTGAGAACACATGTTTGACAAAAGTAACGACCTTTTTTGAAGAGAAAAGGAAGGTAGTAAGAATTTAGTGGGATTTGGATTTTGCGATAGATTTGGGTAGAAAAAGAGCCGTAAGTAGGTATAGGCGTAGAAGATGGCTAGTTTTATAGGTTCTAAATATTTAGGAAAGTGATATAATTATATTATATTATTATTTAAAACATATGTATGTATACATGTATATCTATTATATTATATTATATTATTATGTAATATATGTAATATACATATGTATGTATAGATACACATTATATTATATATATTATATAAAATGTGTTATATATGTTTACAGATAGTTATTAAACTTTAATTGGAATATTGTAATGTTTTGTATTGGTCTTGCTTAATGAATGTGTTATATGTGTTATTTTTTTTATTGTGTGATGTTTCGTCGGAATATTGTAATATTTGTTTTGAATATGATGTTTCGTTGGAATATTGTAATTTTTTGATGAATGTTGATTTTGTTTGCGAATGTGTTGTTTCGTTGATGAATGTGATTATAATTTTATTGTGGTGTTTTTTTTTATTTTGTTATATATGTTTGGATGTTTTGTTATTATGTTTCGTTGGTGGTTGATGTCCTACTTATTGTGATATGAATTTTGAATGAGTTTTTTCGTGTATCTATTTAGTGTATTTGTTATATTGTATTTAATATTCTAGTTTATTTTGTACTTTTGTTGAGAGATAATTTTACTCTCGGGGCACTATTTTGAATATGTATTGATATTTCTTTGTATGTCTATCTATATGGGTTGTGCCAAGTGAAAATTTTGTAATGTAGAAGTTACTATAAATGTAAGGCATAGTGTAGTTTGGAAAGGTTGAGTGAATTTTTGTAATGTACAACTCACAAGCTATGTAAGCTGAAAAAAAGGGTAAAAGTTAGGAGATTCAGCTTCTCGAAATTGGATCAATATTGATATTTACAAGCATTAAGAAATTTCAGTAGCAAATGTAATATTTAAATTACAAATTGTTGTTTGAATGATATTATACTAATGCGATACAAGTTTGAACAAAATTTTAATAATATTTTGCAGGTTGTATTGAATCGTAGCAGGCTTGCTAAATTTAGAAGTTTTTACTTCTTTTGGAACATGAGGTACTATTTATTGGTATATTTTCTTTTTTATTCTTATTTCTTTCTAACTTAAATTTTTGTTTGAGAACACATGTTTGATAAAGTTGTAGCAGCTTTTCTTGAAGAGAAAAGGGAGGTAGTAAGAATGTGGTGATATTTGGATTTTGTGATAGATTTTGATAGAAAGAGTTGTAACGTATAGGCGTAGAAGATGGCCAGTTTTATAGGTTTTAAATATTTAGGAAAGTGATATAATTATATTATATTATATTATTAAGTAATATACGTAATATACATGTGTATGTATACATGTATATCTATATAAGTATTATATTATATATTATATTATATATGTAATATACGTATATATGTATAGATACACATTATATTATATTATATATATATATATTATATAAAATGTGTTATATATGTTTACAGATAGTTATTAAACTTTAATTGGAATATTGTATTTTTTTTTATTGGTCTTGCTTGATGAATGTGTTATATATGTGTTATTTTTTTGTTATTGTGTGATGTTTCGTCCGAATGTTGTAATATTTGTTTTGAGTGTGATGTTTCGTCGGAATGTTGTAATATTTGTTTTGAATGTGATGTTTCGTTGGAATATTGTAATTTTTTTGGATAATGTTGATTTTGTTTGCGAATGTGATGTTTCGTTGATGAATGTGATTATAATTTTTTCGTGTTGTTTTTTAATTTTGTTATATATGTTTGAATGTTTTGTAATTATGTTTCGTTGGTGGTTGATCCTACTTGTGATATGAATTTTGAATGAGTTTTTTCGTGTATCTATTTAGTGTATTTGTTATATTATATTTAATATTCTAGTTATTTTTTACTTTTGATTATGTATTGATATTTCTTTGTATTTCTCTATATGGGTTGTGACAAATGAAAATTTTATAATTTGAACTTACTATAAATGTAAGGCATATAGTGTGGTTTGGAAAGGTTGGGTGAATTTTTGTAATGTACAACTCACAAGCCATGTAAGTTGAAGACATGGGTAAAAGATGGGAGATTCAGCTTCTTGAAATTGGATCAATATTGATATTTACAAGCATGAAGAAGTTTCAGTAGCAAAGGTATTATTTAAATTAGAAATTATTGTTTTAATGATATTGTACTAATGTGATATAAGTTTGAACAAAGTTTTAATAATATTTTGCAGGTTGTATTGATTTTTAGCAAGCTTGCTAAATTATGAAGTATTTACTTCTCTTGGAACATGAGTTACTATTTATCGGTTTATCATCCTTTTTATTCTTATTTCTTTCTAACTTAAATTTTTGTTTAAGAACTCAGGTTTGACAAAAGTAGCTGCCTTTTTTGAAGAGAAAAGGAAGGTAGTAAGAATGTAGTGGGATTTGGATTTTGCGATAGATTTGGGTAGAAAAAGAGCCGTAAGTAGGTATAGGCGTAGAAGATGGCTAGTTTTATAGGTTCTTAATATTTAGGAAAGTGATATAATTATATTATATTATATTATTAAGTAATATACGTAATATACATGCGTATGTATACATGTATATCTATATAAGTATTATATTATATATTATATTATATATGTAATATACGTATATATGTATTGATACACATTATATTATATTATATATATATATTATATAAAATGTGTTATATATGTTTACAGATAGTTATTAAACTTTAATTGGAATATTGTATTTTTTTTATTGGTCTTGCTTGATGAATGTGTTATATATGTGTTATTTTTTTGTTATTGTGTGATGTTTCGTCCGAATGTTGTAATATTTGTTTTGAGTGTGATGTTTCGTCGGAATGTTGTAATATTTGTTTTGAATGTGATGTTTCGTTGGAATATTGTAATTTTTTTGGATAATGTTGATTTTGTTTGCGAATGTGATGTTTCGTTGATGAATGTGATTATAATTTTTTCGTGTTGTTTTTTAATTTTGTTATATATGTTTGAATGTTTTGTAATTATGTTTCGTTGGTGGTTGATCCTACTTGTTGTGATATGAATTTTGAATGAGTTTTTTCGTGTATCTATTTAGTGTATTTGTTATATTATATTTAATATTCTAGTTATTTTGTACTTTTGATTATGTATTGATATTTCTTTGTATGTCTCTATATGGGTTGTGACAAGTGAAAATTTTATAATTTGAACTTACTATAAATGTAAGGCATATAATGTGGTTTGGAAAGGTTGGGTGAATTTTTGTAATGTACAACTCACAAGCCATGTAAGTTGAAGACATGGGTAAAAGATGGGAGATTCAGCTTCTTGAAATTGGATCAATATTGATATTTACAAGCATGAAGAAGTTTCAGTAGCAAAGGTATTATTTAAATTAGAAATTATTGTTTTAATGATATTGTACTAATGTGATATAAGTTTGAACAAAGTTTTAATAATATTTTGCAGGTTGTATTGATTTTTAGCAAGCTTGCTAAATTATGAAGTATTTACTTCTCTTGGAACATGAGTTACTATTTATCGGTTTATCATCCTTTTTATTCTTATTTCTTTCTAACTTAAATTTTTGTTTAAGAACTCGGGTTTGACAAAAGTAGCTGCCTTTTTGAAGAGAAAAGGAAGGTAGTAAGAATGTAGTGGGATTTGGATTTTGCGATAGATTTGGGTAGAAAAAGAGCCGTAAGTAGGTATAGGCGTAGAAGATGGCTAGTTTTATAGGTTCTTAATATTTAGGAAAGTGATATAATTATATTATATTATATTATTAAGTAATATACGTAATATACATGCGTATGTATACATGTATATCTATATAAGTATTATATTATATATTATATTATATATGTAATATACGTATATATGTATAGATACACATTATATTATATTATATATATATATATATATATATATATATATATATAAAATGTGTTATATATGTTTACAGATAGTTATTAAACTTTAATTGGATTATTGTATTTTTTTTTATTGGTCTTGCTTGATGAATGTGTTATATATGTGTTATTTTTTTGTTATTGTGTGATGTTTCGTCGGAATGTTGTAATATTTGTTTTGAGTGTGATGTTTCGTCGGAATGTTGTAATATTTGTTTTGAATGTGATGTTTCGTTGGAATATTGTAATTTTTTTGGATAATGTTGATTTTGTTTGCGAATGTGATGTTTCGTTGATGAATGTGATTATAATTTTTTCGTGTTGTTTTTAATTTTGTTATATATGTTTGAATGTTTTGTAATTATGTTTCGTTGGTGGTTGATCCTACTTGTTGTGATATGAATTTTGAATGAGTTTTTTCGTGTATCTATTTAGTGTATTTGTTATATTATATTTAATATTCTAGTTATTTTGTACTTTTGATTATGTATTGATATTTCTTTGTATGTCTCTATATGGGTTGTGACAAGTGAAAATTTTATAATTTGAACTTACTATAAATGTAAGGCATATAGTGTGGTTTGGAAAGGTTGGGTGAATTTTTGTAATGTACAACTCACAAGCCATGTAAGTTGAAGACAGGGGTAAAAGATGGGAGATTCAGCTTCTTGAAATTGGATCAATATTGATATTTACAAGCATGAAGAAGTTTCAGTAGCAAAGGTATTATTTAAATTAGAAATTATTGTTTTAATGATATTGTACTAATGTGATATAAGTTTGAACAAAGTTTTAATAATATTTTGCAGGTTGTATTGATTTTTAGCAAGCTTGCTAAATTATGAAGTATTTACTTCTCTTGGAACATGAGTTACTATTTATCGGTTTATCATCCTTTTTATTCTTATTTCTTTCTAACTTAAATTTTTGTTTAAGAACTCGGGTTTGACAAAAGTAGCTGCCTTTTTTGAAGAGAAAAGGAAGGTAGTAAGAATGTAGTGGGATTTGGATTTTGCGATAGATTTGGGTAGAAAAAGAGCCGTAAGTAGGTATAGGCGTAGAAGATGGCTAGTTTTATAGGTTCTTAATATTTAGGAAAGTGATATAATTATATTATATTATATTATTAAGTAATATACGTAATATACATGTGTATGTATACATGTATATCTATATAAGTATTATATTATATATTATATTATATATGTAATATACGTATATATGTATAGATACACATTATATTATATTATATATATATATATATATATATATATTATATAAAATGTGTTATATATGTTTACAGATAGTTATTAAACTTTAATTGGATTATTGTATTTTTTTTTATTGGTCTTGCTTGATGAATGTGTTATATATGTGTTATTTTTTTGTTAGTGTGATGTTTCGTCGGAATGTTGTAATATTTGTTTTGAGTGTGATGTTTCGTCGGAATGTTGTAATATTTGTTTTGAATGTGATGTTTCGTTGGAATATTGTAATTTTTTTGGATAATGTTGATTTTGTTTGCGAATGTGATGTTTCGTTGATGAATGTGATTATAATTTTTTCGTGTTGTTTTTTAATTTTGTTATATTTGTTTGAATGTTTTGTAATTATGTTTCGTTGGTGGTTGATCCTACTTGTTGTGATATGAATTTTGAATGAGTTTTTTCGTGTATCTATTTAGTGTATTTGTTATATTATATTTAATATTCTAGTTATTTTGTACTTTTGATTATGTATTGATATTTCTTTGTATGTCTCTATATGGGTTGTGACAAGTGAAAATTTTATAATTTGAACTTACTATAAATGTAAGGCATATAGTGTGGTTTGGAAAGGTTGGGTGAATTTTTGTAATGTACAACTCACAAGCCATGTAAGTTGAAGACAGGGGTAAAAGATGGGAGATTCAGCTTCTTGAAATTGGATCAATATTGATATTTACAAGCATGAAGAAGTTTCAGTAGCAAAGGTATTATTTAAATTAGAAATTATTGTTTTAATGATATTGTACTAATGTGATATAAGTTTGAACAAAGTTTTAATAATATTTTGCAGGTTGTATTGATTTTTAGCAAGCTTGCTAAATTATGAAGTATTTACTTCTCTTGGAACATGAGTTACTATTTATCGGTTTATCATCCTTTTTATTCTTATTTCTTTCTAACTTAAATTTTTGTTTAAGAACTCAGGTTTGACAAAAGTAGCTGCCTTTTTTGAAGAGAAAAGGAAGGTAGTAAGAATGTAGTGGGATTTGGATTTTGCGATAGATTTGGGTAGAAAAAGAGCCGTAAGTAGGTATAGGCGTAGAAGATGGCTAGTTTTATAGGTTCTTAATATTTAGGAAAGTGATATAATTATATTATATTATATTATTAAGTAATATACGTAATATACATGTGTATGTATACATGTATATCTATATAAGTATTATATTATATATTATATTATATATGTAATATACGTATATATGTATAGATACACATTATATTATATTATATATATATATATTATATAAAATGTGTTATATATGTTTACAGATAGTTATTAAACTTTAATTGGAATATTGTATTTTTTTTTATTGGTCTTGCTTGATGAATGTGTTATATATGTGTTATTTTTTTGTTATTGTGTGATGTTTCGTCGGAATGTTGTAATATTTGTTTTGAGTGTGATGTTTCGTCGGAATGTTGTAATATTTGTTTTGAATGTGATGTTTCGTTGGAATATTGTAATTTTTTGGATAATGTTGATTTTGTTTGCGAATGTGATGTTTCGTTGATGAATGTGATTATAATTTTTTCGTGTTGTTTTTTAATTTTGTTATATATGTTTGAATGTTTTGTAATTATGTTTCGTTGGTGGTTGATCCTACTTGTTGTGATATGAATTTTGAATGAGTTTTTTCGTGTATCTATTTAGTGTATTTGTTACATTATATTTAATATTCTAGTTATTTTGTACTTTTGATTATGTATTGATATTTCTTTGTATGTCTCTATATGGGTTGTGACAAGTGAAAATTTTATAATTTGAACTTACTATAAATGTAAGGCATATAGTGTGGTTTGGAAAGGTTGGGTGAGTTTTTGTAATGTACAACTCACAAGCCATGTAAGTTGAAGACAGGGGTAAAAGATGGGAGATTCAGCTTCTTGAAATTGGATCAATATTGATATTTACAAGCATGAAGAAGTTTCAGTAGCAAAGGTATTATTTAAATTAGAAATTATTGTTTTAATGATATTGTACTAATGTGATATAAGTTTGAACAAAGTTTTAATAATATTTTGCAGGTTGTATTGATTTTTAGCAAGCTTGCTAAATTATGAAGTATTTACTTCTCTTAGAACATGAGTTACTATTTATCGGTTTATCATCCTTTTTATTCTTATTTCTTTCTAACTTAAATTTTTGTTTAAGAACTCAGGTTTGACAAAAGTAGCTGCCTTTTTTGAAGAGAAAAGGAAGGTTGTAAGAATGTAGTGGGATTTGGATTTTGCGATAGATTTGGGTAGAAAAAGAGCCGTAAGTAGGTATAGGCGTAGAAGATGGCTAGTTTTATAGGTTCTTAATATTTAGGAAAGTGATATAATTATATTATATTATATTATTAAGTAATATACGTAATATACATGTGTATGTATACATGTATATCTATATAAATATTATATTATATATATAATATACGTATGTATGTCTACACATTATATTATATATATTATATAAATATATATTATATAAAATGTGTTATATTTGTTTACAGATAGTTATTAAACTTTAATTGGAATATTCTAATTTTTTGTATTGGTCTTGCTTGATGAATGTGTTATATATGTGTTATTTTTTTTGTTATTGTGATGTTTTGTCGGAATGTTGTAATATTTGTTTTGAATGTGATTTTCGTTGGAATATTGTAGTTTTTTTATGAATGTTGATTTTGTTTGTGAATGTGATGTTTCGTTGATGAATGTGATTGTAATTTTGTTGTGTTTTTTTATTTTGTTATATATGTTTGGGTGTTTTGTTATTATGGTTCGTTGGTGGTTGATGTCCTATTTATTGTGATATGAATTTTAAATGAGTTTTTTCGTGTATCTATTTAGAGTATTTGTTATATTGTATTTAATATTCTAGTTAATTTTGTACTTTTGTTAAGAGATAATTTTATACATGGGGCACCCTTTTGAACATGTATTGATATTTTTTGTATGTCTCTATATGGGTTGTGCCAAGTGAAAATTTTGTAATGTAGAACTTACTATAAATGTAAGACATAGAGTGTGGTTTGGAAAGGTTGAGTGACTTTTTGTAATGTACAACTCACAAGCAATGTAAGCTGAAGACGAGGGTAAAAGATGGGAGATTCAGCTTCTTGAAATTGGATCAATATTGATATTTACAAGCATGAAAAAGTTTCAATAGCAAAGGTATTATTTAAATTAGAAATTGTTGTTTGAATGATATTGTACTAATGCGATATAAGTTTGAACAACATTTTAATAATATTTTGCAGGTTGTATTGATTCTTAGCAAGCTTGCTAAATTTAGAAGTTTTTACTTCTCTTGGAACATGAGGTACTATTTATCGGTATATTTTCTTTTTTATTCTTATTTCTTTCTAACTTGAATTTTTGTTTGAGAACACAGGTTTGATAAAGTAGTAGCATCTTTTCTTGAAGAGAAAAGGGAGGTAGTAAGAATGTGGTGAGATTTGGATTCTGCGATAAATTTGGGTAGAAAAAGAGCCGTAAGTAGGTATAGGCGTAGAAGATGGCTAGTTTTATAGGTTCTAAATATTTAGGAAAGTGATATAATTATATTATATTATATTATTAAGTAATATAAGTAATATACATGTGTATGTATACATGTATATCTATATAAATATTATATACGTAATATATATACGTATTATTGTCTACACATTATATTATATATATTATATATAAATATAAATATATATTATATATTATATAAAATGTGTTATATATGTTTACAGATAGTTATTAAACTTTAATTGAAATATTGTAATTTTTTTTATTGGTCTTGCTTGATGAATGTGTTATATGTGTTATTTTTTTGTTAGTGTGATGTTTTGTCGGAATGTTGTAATATTTGTTTTGAATGTGATGTTTCGTTGGAATATTGTAGTTTTTTTATGAATGTTGATTTTGTTTGTGAATGTGATGTTTCGTTGATGAATGTGATTGTAATTTTGTTGTGTTGTGTTTTTATTTTGTTATATATGTTTAGATGTTTTGTTATTATGGTTCGTTGGTGGTTGATGTCCTACTTATTGTGATATGAATTTTAAATGAGTTTTTTAGTGTAGATATTTAGAGTATTTGTTTATTCTATTTAATATTCTAGTTTATTTTGTACTTTTGTTGAGAGATAATTTTACACTTGGAGCGCCCTTTTGAATATGTATTGATATTTTTTTGTATGTCTCTATATGGGTTGTGCCAAGTGAAAATTTTGTAATGTAGAACTTACTATAAATGTAAGGCATAGAGTGTGGTTTGGAAAGGTTGGGTGACTTTTTGTAATGTACAACTCACAAGCAATGTAAGTTGAAGACGAGGGTAAAAGATGCGAGATTCAGCTTCTTGAAATTGGATCAATATTTATATTTACAAGCATGAAAAAGTTTCAGTAGCAAATATATAAGTTTGACCAAAATTTTAATAATATTTTGCAGGCTGTATTGATTCTTAGCAAGCTTGCTAAATTTAGAAGTTTTTACTTCTCTTGGAACATGAGGTACTATTTATCGGTATATTTTCTTTTTTATTCTTATTTCTTTCTAACTTAAATTTTTGTTTGAGAACATAGGTTTGATAAAGTAGTAACAGCTTTTCTTAAAGAGAAAAGGAAGGTAGTAAGAATGTGGTGAGATTTGGATTTTGTGATAGATTTGGATAGAAAAAGAGTTGTAAGTAGGTATAGGCGTAGAAGATAGCTAGTTTTATATGTTCTAAATATTTAGGAAAGTTATATAATTATATTATATTATATTATTAAGTAATATACGTATTATACATGTGTATGTATACATATATATCTATATAAGTATTATATTATATATGTAATGTAATATACGTATGTATGTCTATACACATTATATTATATATATTATATAAATATATATTATATAAAATGTGTTATATATGTTACAGATAGTTATTAGACTTTAATTGAAATATTGTAATTTTTTGTATTAGTCTTCCTTGATGAATGTGTTTGATATGCTTGTTATTTTTTTTGTTATTGTGTGATGTTTCGTCGGAATGTTGTAATATTTATTTTGAATGTGATATTTCGTTGGAATGTTGTAATTTTTTTGATGAATGTTGATTTTGTTTGCGAATATGATTTTCGTTGATGAATGTGATTGTAATATTTTTGTGTTGTTTTTTTATTTTGTTATATATGTTTGGATGCTTTGTTATTATGTTTCGTTGGTGGTTGATGTCCTACTTATTGTGATATGAATTTTGAATGAGTTTTTTCGTGTATTAATTTAGTGTATTTGTTATATTTTGTATTTAATATTCTAGTTTATTTTTTACTTTTGTTGAGAGATAATTTTACACTGGGGCACCCTTTTAAATATGTATTGATATTTCTTTGTATGTCTCTATATTGGTTGTGCCAAGTGAAAATTTTGTAATGTAGAACTTACTATATAAATGTAAGGCATAGAGTGTGGTTTGGTAAAAAGATGGGAGATTCAAGTTCTTGAAATTGGATCAATATTGATATTGACAAGCATGAAAAAGTTTCAGTAGCAAAGGGATTATTTAAATTAGAAATTGTTGTTTGAATGATATTGTACTAATGCGATATAAGTTTGAACAAAATTTTAATAATTTTTTGTAGGTTGTATTGATTCTTAGCAAGCTTGCTAAATTTAGAAGTTTTTACTTCTTTTGGAACATGAGGTACTATTTATCGGTATATTTTTTTTTCTATTCTTATTTCTTTCTAACTTAAATTTTTGTTTGAGAACACATGTTTGATAAAGTTGTAGCAGCTTTTCTTGAAGAGAAAAGGGTGGTAGTAAGAATGTGGTGAGATTTAGATTTTGTGATAGATTTTGATAGAAAAATAGTTGTAACGTATAGGCGTAGAAGATGACTAGTTTTATAGGTTCTAAATATTTAGGGAAGTGATATAATTATATTATATTATTAAGTAATATACGTAATATATATGTGTATGTATACATGTATATCTATATAAGTATTATATTATATATGTAATATACATATGTATGTATAGATACACATTATATTATATATATTATATAAAATGTGTTATATATGTTTACAGATAGTTATTAAACTTTAATTGGAATATTGTAATTTTTTTTATTGGTCTTGCTTGATGAATGTGTTATATGTGTTATTTTTTTTGTTATTGTATGATGTTTCGTCGGAATGTTGTAATATTTATTTTGAATGTGATGTTTCGTTGGAATATTGTAATTTTTTTGGTGAATGTTGTTTTGTTTGCGAATGTGATGTTTCGTTGATGAATGTAATTGTAATTTTTTCATGTTGTTTTTTAATTTTGTTATGTATGTTTGAATGTTTTGTTATTATGTTTCGTTGGTGGTTGATCCTATTTATTGTGATATGAATTTTGAATGAGTTTTTTTGTGTATCTATTTAGTGTATTTGTATATTGTATTTAATATTCTAGTTATTTTATACTTTAGAATATGTATTGATATTTCTTTGTATGTCTCTATATGGGTTGTGACAAATGAAAATTTTGTAATGTGGAACTTACTATAAATGTAAGGCATATAGTGTGGTTTGGAAAGGTTGGGTGAATTTTTGTAATGTATAACTCACAAGCCATGTAAGCTGAAGAGGAGGGTAAAAGATGGGAGATTCAGCTTCTTGAAATTGGATCAATATTGATATTTACAAGCATGAAGAAGTTTCAGTAGCAAAGGTATTATTTAAATTAGAAAGTGTTGTTTGAATGATATTGTACTAATGTGATATAAGTTTGAACAAAGTTTTAATAATATTTTGCAGGTTGTATTGATTCTTAGCAAGCTTGCTAAATTAAGAAGTATTTACTTCTCTTGGAACATGAGGTACTATTTATTGGTTTATCATCTTTTTTATTCTTATTTCTTTCTATCTTAAATTTTTGTTTGAGAACACATGTTTGACAAAATTAGCAGCCTTTTTTGAAGAGAAAAGGAAGGTAGTAAGAATGTAGTGAGATTTGGATTCTGCGATAGATTTGGGTAGAAAAAGAGCCGTAAGTAGGCATAGGCGTAGAAGATGACTAGTTTTATAGGTTCTAAATATTTAGGAAAGTGATATAATTATATTATATTATTAAGTAATATACGTAATATACATGTGTATGTATGCATGTATATCTATATAAATATTATATACGTAATATACGTATTATTCTCTACACATTATATTATATATATTATATATTATATAAATAAATATTATATATTATATAAAATGTGTTATATATGTTTACAGATAGTTATTAAACTTTATTTGAAATATTGTAATTTTTTTTATTGGTCTTGCTTGATGAATGTGTTATATATGTGTTATCTTTTTTGTTATTGTGTGATGTTTTGTCGGAATGTTGTAATATTTGTTTTGAATGTGATGTTTCGTTGGAATATTGTAGTTCTTTTTATGAATGTTGATTTTGTTTGTGAATGTGATGTTTCGTTGATGAATGTGATTGTAATTTTGTTGTGTTGTGTTTTTATTTTGTTATATATGTTTGGATGTTTTGTTATTATGGTTCGTTGGTGGTTGATGTCCTACATATTGTGATATGAATTTTAAATGAGTTTTTTAGTGTGGATATTTAGATTATTTGTTATATTGTATATGTAATATACGTATGTATGTCTATACACATTATATTATATATATTATATAAATATATATTATATAAAATGTGTTATATATGTTTACAGATAGTTATTAAACTTTAATTGGAATATTGTAATTTTTTGTATTAGTCTTCCTTGATGTATGTGTTTGATATGCTTGTTATTTTTTTTGTTAGTGTGATGTTTCGTCGGAATGTTGTAATATTTGTTTTGAATGTGATGTTTCGTTGGAATGTTGTAATTTTTTTGATGAATGTTGATTTTGTTTGCGAATGTGATTTTCATTGATGAATGTGATTGTAATATTTGTGTTGTTTTTTATTTTGTTATATATGTTTGGATGTTTTGTTATTATGTTTCGTTGGTGGTTGATGTCCTACTTATTGTGATATGAATTTTGAATGAGTTTTTTCGTGTATTAATTTAGTGTATTGTTATATTTTGTATTTAATATTCTAGTTTATTTTTTACTTTTGTTGAGAGATAATTTTACACTGGGGCACCCTTTTAAATATGTATTGATATTTCTTTGTTTGTCTCTATATTGGTTGTGCCAAGTGAAAATTTTGTAATGTAGAACTTACTATATAAATGTAAGGCATAGAGTGTGGTTTGGTAAAAGATGGGAGATTCAAGTTCTTGAAATTGGATCAATATTGATATTTACAAGCATGAAAAAGTTTCAGTAGCAAAGGTATTATTTAAATTAGAAATTGTTGTTTGAATGATATTGTACTAATGCGATATAAGTTTGAACAAAATTTTAATAATATTTTGCAGGTTATATTGATTCTTAGCAAGTTTGCTAAATTTAGAAGTTTTTACTTCTTTTGGAACATGAGGTACTATTTATCGGTATATTTTTTTTTTCTATTCTTATTTCTTTCTAACTTAAATTTTTGTTTGAGAACACATGTTTGATAAAGTTGTAGCAGCTTTTCTTTAAGAGAAAAGGGTGGTAGTAAGAATGTGGTGAGATTTAGATTTTGTGATAGATTTTGATAGAAAAAATAGTTGTAACGTATAGGCGTAGAAGATGACTAGTTTTATAGGTTCTAAATATTTAGGGAAGTGATATAATTATATTATATTATTAAGTAATATACGTAATATATGTGTATGTATACATGTATATCTATATAAGTATTATATTATATATTATATTATATATGTAATATACGTATGTATGTATAGATACACATTATATTATATATATTATATAAATATATATTATATAAAATGTGTTATATATGTTTACAGATAGTTATTAAACTTTAATTGGAATATTGTAATTTTTTTTATTGGTCTTGCTTGATGAATGTGTTATATGTGTTATTTTTTTGTTATTGTGTGATTTTTCGTCGGAATGTTGTAATATTTGTTTTGAATGTGATGTTTCGTTGGAATATTGTAATTTTTTTGATGAATGTTGATTTTGTTTGCGAATGTGATGTTTCTTTGATTAATGTAATTTTAATTTTTTCGTGTTGTTTTTTAATTTTGCTATATATGTTTGAATGTTTTGTTATTATGTTTCGTTGGTGGTTGATCCAAATATTGTGATATGAATTTTGAGTGAGTTTTTTTGTGTATCTATTTAGTGTATTTGTATATTGTATTTAATATTCTAGTTATTTTATACTTTTGAATATATATTGATATTTCTTTGTATGTCTCTATATGGGTTGTGACAATTGAAAATTTTGTAATGTAGAACTTACTATAAATGTAAGGCATATAGTGTGGTTTGGAAAGGTTGGGTGTATTTTTGTAATGTACAACTCACAAGCCATGTAAGCTGAAGAGGAGGGTAAAAGATGGGAGATTCAGCTTCTTGAAATTGGATCAATATTGATATTTACAAGCATGAAGAAGTTTCAGTAGCAAAGGTATTATTTAAATTAGAAAGTGTTGTTTGAATGTTATTGTACTAATGTGATATAAGTTTGAACAAAGTTTTAATAATATTTTGCAGGTTGTATTGATTCTTAGCAAGCTTGCTAAATTAAGAAGTATTTACTTCTCTTGGAACATGAGGTACTATTTATTGGTTTATCATCTTTTTTATTCTTATTTCTTTCTATCTTAAATTTTTGTTTGAGAACACATGTTTGACAAAATTAGCAGCCTTTTTTGAAGAGAAAAGGAAGGTAGTAAGAATGTAGTGGGATTTGGATTCTACGATAAATTTAGGTAGAAAAAGAGCCGTAAGTAGGTATAGGCGTAGAAGATGACTAGTTTTATAGGTTCTAAATATTTAGAAAAGTGATATAATTATATTATATTATATTATTAAGTAATATACGTAATATACATGTGTATGTATACATGTATATCTATATAAATATTATATACATAATATATGTATTATTGTCTACACATTATATTATATATATTATATATTATATAAATATATATTATATATTATATAAAATGTGTTATATATGTTTACAGATAGTTATTAAACTTTAATTGAAATATTGTAATTTTTTTATTGGTCTTGCTTGGTGAATGTGTTATATATGTGTTATTTTTTTTGTTATTGTGTGATGTTTTGTCGGAATGTTGTAATATTTGTTTTGAATGTGATGTTTCGTTGGAATATTATAGTTCTTTTTATGAATGTTGATTTTGTTTGTGAATGTGATGTTTCGTTGATGAATGTGATTGTAATTTTGTTGTGTTGTGTTTTTATTTTGTTATATATGTTTGGATGTTTTGTTATTATGGTTCGTTGGTGGTTGATGTCCTACATATTGTGATATGAATTTTAAATGAGTTTTTTAGTGTGGATATTTAGAGTATTTGTTATATTGTATTTAATATTCTAGTTTATTTTGTACTTTTGTTGAGAGATAATTTCACACTTGGAGCACCCTTTTGAATATGTATTGATATTTTTTTGTATGTCTCTATATGGGTTGTGCCAAGTGAAAATTTTGTAATGTAGAACTTACTATAAATGTAAGGCATAGAGTGTGGTTTGGAAAGGTTGAGTGACTTTTTGTAATATACAACTCACAAGCAATGTAAGTTGAAGACGAGGGTAAAAGATGCGAGATTCAGCTTCTTGAAATTGGATCAATATTGATATTTACAAGCATGAAAAAGTTTCAGTAGCAAATGTATAAGTTTGACCAAAATTTTAATAATATTTTGCAGGTTGTATTGATTCTTAGCAAGCCTGCTAAATTTAGAAGTTTTTACTTCTCTTGGAACATGAGGTACTATTTATCGATATATTTTCTTTTTTGTTCTTATTTCTTTCTAACTTAAATTTTGTTTGAGAACACAGGTTTGATAAAGTAGTAGCAGCTTTTCTTAAATAGAAAAGGGCGGTAGTAAGAATGTGGTGAGATTTGGATTTTGTGATAGATTTGGATAGAAAAAGAGTTGTAAGTAGGTATAGGCGTAGAAGATAGCTAGTTTTATATGTTCTAAATATTTAGGAAAGTTATATAATTATATTATATTATATTATTAAGTAATATACGTAATAAACATGTGTATGTATACATATATATCTATATAAGTATTATATTATATATTATATTATATATGTAATATACGTATGTATGTCTATACACATTATATTATATATATTATATAAATATATATTATATAAAATGTGTTATATATGTTTACAGATAGTTATTAAACTTTAATTGGAATATTGTAATTTTTTGTATTAGTCTTCCTTGATGAATGTGTTTATCGCTTGTTATTTTTTTTTTATTGTGTGATGCTTCGTCGGAATGTTGTAATATTTGTTTTGAATGTGATGTTTTGTTGGAATGTTGTAATTTTTTTGATTAATGTTGATTTTGTTTGCGAATGTGATTTTCGTTGATGAATGTGATTGTAATATTTTTGTGTTGTTTTTTTATTTTGTTATATATGATTGGATGCTTTGTTATTATGTTTCGTTGGTTGTTGATGTCCTACTTATTGTGATATGAATTTTGAATGAGTATTTTTGTGTATTAATTTAGTGTATTTGTTATATTTTATATTTAATATTCTAGTTTATTTTTTACTTTTGTTGAGAGATAATTTTACACTGGGGCACCCTTTTAAATATGTATTGATATTTCTATGTATGTCTCTATATTGGTTGTGCCAAGTGAAAATTTTGTAATGTAGAACTTACTATATAAATGTAAGGCATAGAGTGTGGTTTGGTAAAAGATGTGAGATTCAAGTTCTTGAAATTGGATCAATATTGATATTTATAAGCATGAAAAAGTTTCAGTAGCAAAGGTATTATTTAAATTAGAAATTGTTGTTTGAATGATATTGTACTAATGCGATATAAGTTTGAACAAAATTTTAATAATATTTTGCAGGTTGTATTGATTCTTAGCAAGCTTGCTAAATTTAGAAGTTTTTACTTCTTTTGGAACATGAGGTACTATTTATCGATATATTTTTTTTTCTATTCTTATTTCTTTCTAACTTAAATTTTTGTTTGAGAACACGTGCTTGATAAAGTTGTAGCAGCTTTTCTTGAAGAGAAAAGGGTGGTAGTAAGAATGTGGTGAGATTTGGATTTTGTGATAGATTTTGATAGAAAAAGAGTTGTAACATATAGGCGTACAAGAAGATGACTAATTTTTTAGGTTCTAAATATTTAGGGAAGTGATATAATTATATTATATTATTAAGTAATATACGTAATATATATGTGTATGTATACATGTATATCTATATAAGTATTATATTATATATTATATTATATATGTAATATACGTATGTATGTATAGATACACATTATATTATATATATTATATAAATATATGTTATATAAAATGTGTTATATATGTTTACAGATAGTTATTAAACTTTAATTGGAATATTGTAATTTTTTTATTGGTCTTGGTTGATGAATGTGTTATATATGTGTCATTTTTTTGTTATTGTGTGATGTTTCGTCGGAATGTTGTAATATTTGTTTTGAATGTGATGTTTCGTTGGAATATTGTAATTTTTTTGATGAATGTTGATTTTGTTTGCGAATGTGATGTTTCATTGATGAATGTAATTGTAATTTTTTCGTGTTGTTTATTAATTTTGTTATATATGTTTGAATGTTTTGTTATTATGTTTCGTTGGTAGTTGATCCTACTTATTGTGATATGAATTTTGAATGAATTTTTTTGTGTATCTATTTAGTGTATTTGTATATTGTATTTAATATTCTAGTTATTTTGTACTTTTGAATATGTATTGATATTTCTTTGTATGTCTATATATGGGTTGTAACAAGTGAAAAATTTGTAATGTAGAACTTACTATAAATGTAAGGCATATAGTGTGGTTTGGAAAGGTCGGGTGAATTTTTGTAATGTACAACTCACAAGCCATGTAAGCTGAAGAGGAGGGTAAAAGATGGGAGATTCAGCTTCTTGAAATTGGATCAATATTGATATTTACAAGCATTAAGAAGTTTCAGTAGCAATGGTATTATTTAAATTAGAAAGTGTTGTTTGAATGATATTGTACTAATGTGATATAAGTTTGAACAAAGTTTTAATAATATTTTGCAGGTTGTATTGATTCTTACCAAACTTGCTAAATTAAGAAGTATTTACTTCTCTTGGAACATGAGGTACTATTTATTGGTTTATCATCTTTTTTATTCTTATTTCTTTCTATCTTAAATTTTTGTTTGAGAACACATGTTTGACAAAAGTAGCAGCCTTTTTTGAAGAGAAAAGGAAGGTAGTAAGAATGTAGTGGGATTTGGATTCTGCGATAGATTTGGGTAGAAAAAGAGCCGTAAGTAGGTATAGGCGTAGAAGATGGCTAATTTTATAGGTTCTAAATATTTAGGAAAGTGATATAATTATATTATATTATATTATTAAGTAATATACGTAATATACATGTGTATGTATACATGTATATCTATATAAATATTATATACGTAATATACGTATTATTGTCGACACATTATATTATATATATTATATAAATATATTATATATTATATAAAATGTGTTATATATGTTTACAGATAGTTATTAAACTTTAATTGAAATATTATAATTTTTTTTATTGGTCTTGCTTGATGAATGTGTTATATATGTGTTATTTTTTTTGTTATTGTGTGATGTTTTGTCGGAATGTTGTAATATTTGTTTTGAATGTGATGTTTCGTTGGAATATTGTAGTTTCTTTTTATGAATGTTGATTTTGTTTGGTGAATGTGATGTTTCGTTGATGAATGTGATTGTAATTTTGTTGTGTTGTGTTTTTATTTTGTTATATATGTTTGGATGTTTTGTTATTATGGTTCGTTAGTGGTTGATGTCCTACATATTGTGATATGAATTTTAAATGAGTTTTTTAGTGTGGATATTTAGAGTATTTGTTATATTGTATTTAATATTCTAGTTTATTTTGTACTTTTGTTGAGAGATAATTTCACACTTGGAGCACCGTTTTGAATATGTATTGCTCTATATGGGTTGTGCCAAGTGAAAATTTTGTAATGTAGAACTTACTATAATGTAAGGCATAGAGTGTGGTTTGGAAAGGTTGAGTGACTTTTTGTAATGTACAACTCACAAGCAATGTAAGTTGAAGACGAGGGTAAAAGATACGAGATTCAGCTTCTTGAAAAATTGGATCAATATTGATATTTACAAGCATGAAAAAGTTTCAGTAGCAAATGTATAAGTTTGACCAAAATTTTAATAATATTTTGCAGGTTGTATTGATTCTTAGCAAGCTTGCTAAATTAAGAAGTATTTACTTCTTTTGGAACATGAGGTACTATTTATTGGTTTATCATCTTTTTTATTCTTATTTCTTTCTATCTTAAATTTTTGTTTGAGAACACATGTTTGAACAAAATTAGCAGCCTTTTTGAAGAGAAAAGGAAGGTAGTAAGAATGTAGTGGGATTTGGATTCTGCGATAGATTTGGGTAGAAAAAGAGCCGTAAGTAGGTATAGGCGCAGAAGATGGCTAGTTTTATAGGTTCTAAATATTTAGGAAAGTGATATAATTATATTATATTATATTATTAAGTAATATCGTAATATACATGTGTATGTATACATGTATATCTATATAAATATTATATACGTAATATACGTATTATTGTCTACACATTATATTATATATATTAGTATTATATAAATATATATTATATATTATATAAAATGTGTTATATATGTTTACAGATAGTTATTAAACTTTAATTGAAATATTATAATTTTTTTATTGGTCTTGCTTGATGAATGTGTTATATATGTGTTATTTTTTTTGTTATTGTGTGATGTTTTGTCGGAATGTTGTAATATTTGTTTTGAATGTGATGTTTCGTTGGAATATTGTAGTTCTTTTTATGAATGTTGATTTTGTTTGTGAGTGTGATGCTTTCGTTGATGAATGTGATTGTAATTTGTTGTGTTGTGTTTTTATTTTGTTATATATGTTTGGATGTTTTGTTATTATGGTTCGTTGGTGGTTGATGTCCTACATATTGTGATATGAATTTTAAATGAGTTTTTTAGTGTGGATATTTAGAGTATTTGTTATATTGTATTTAATATTCTAGTTTATTTTGTACTTTTGTTGAGAGATAATTTTACACTTGGAGCACCCTTTTGAATATGTATTGCTCTATATGGGTTGTGCCAAGTGAAAATTTTGTAATGTAGAACTTACTATAAATGTAAGGCATAGAGTGTGGTTTGGAAAGGTTGAGTGACTTTTTGTAATGTACAACTCACAAGCAATGTAAGTTGAAGACGAGGGTAAAAGATACGAGATTCGCTTCTTGAAATTGGATCAATATTGATATTTACAAGCATGAAAAAGTTCAGTAGCAAATGTACAAGTTTGACCAAAATTTTAATAATATTTTGCAGGTTGTATTGATTCTTAGCAAGCTTGCTAAATTTAGAAGTTTTTACTTCTCTTGGAACCTGAGGTACTATTTATCGGTATATTTCTTTTTTATTCTTATTTCTTTCTAACTTAAATTTTTGTTTGAGAACACAGGTTTGATAAAGTAGTAGCAGCTTTTCTTAAAGAGAAAAGGGAGGTAGTAAGAATGTGGTGAGATTTGGATTTTGTGATAGATTTGGATAGAAAAAGAGTTGTAAGTAGGTATAGGCGTAGAAGATAGCTAGTTTTATATGTTCTAAATATTTAGGAAAGTTATATAATTATATTATATTATATTATTAAGTAATATACGTAATATACATGTGTATGTATACATATATATCTATATAAGTATTATATTATATATGTAATATACGTATGTTTGTCTATACACATTATATTATATATATTATATAAATATATATTATATAAAATGTGTTGTATATGTTTACAGATAGTTATTAGACTTTAATTGGAATATTGTAATTTTTTGTATTAGTCTTCCTTGATGAATGTGTTTGATATGCTTGTTATTTTTTTTTGTTATTGTGTGATGTTTCGTCGGAATGTTGTAATATTTGTTTTGAATGTGATGTTTCGTTGGAATGTTGTAATTTTTTATGAATGTTGATTTTGTTTGCGAATGTGATTTTCGTTGATGAATGTGATTGTAATATTTTTGTGTTGTTTTTTTATTTTGTTATATATGTTTGGATGCTTTGTTATTATGTTTCGTTGATGGTTGATGTCCTACTTATTGTAATATGAATTTTGAATGAGTTTTTTCGTGTATTAATTTAGTGTATTTTTTATATTTTTGTATTTAATATTCTAGTTTATTTTTTACTTTTGTTGAGAGATAATTTTACACTGGGACACCCTTTTAAATATGCATTGATATTCTTTGTATGTCTCTATATTGGTTGTGCCAAGTGAAAATTTTGTAATGTAAAACTTACTATATAAATGTAAGGCATAGAGTGTGGTTTGGTAAAAGATGGGAGATTCAAGTTCTTGAAATTGGATCAATATTGATATTTACAAGCATGAAAAAGTTTCAGTAGCAAAGGTATTATTTAAATTAGAAATTGTTGTTTGAATGATATTGTACTAATGCGATATAAGTTTGAACAAAATTTTAATAATATTTTGCAGGTTGTATTGATTCTTAGCAAGCTTGCTAAATTTAGAAGTTTTTACTTCTTTTGGAACATGAGGTACTATTTATCGGTATATTTTTTTTTTATTCTTATTTCTTTCTAACTTAAATTTTTGTTTGAGAACACATGTTTGATAAAGTTGTAGCAGCTTTTCTTGAAGAGAAAAGGGTGGTAGTAAGAATGTGGTGAGATTTGGATTTTGTGATAGATTTTGATAGAAAAAGAGTTGTAAGTAGGTATAGGCGTAGAAGATAGCTAGTTTTATATGTTCTAAATATTTAGGAAAGTTATATAATTATATTATATTATATTATTAAGTAATATACGTAATATACATGTGTATGTATACATATATATCTATATAAGTATTATATTATATATGTAATATACGTATGTTTGTCTATACACATTATATTATATATATTATATAAATATATATTATATAAAATGTGTTGTATATGTTTACAGATAGTTATTAGACTTTAATTGGAATATTGTAATTTTTTGTATTAGTCTTCCTTGATGAATGTGTTTGATATGCTTGTTATTTTTTTTGTTATTGTGTGATGTTTCGTTGGAATGTTGTAATATTTGTTTTGAATGTGATGTTTCGTTGGAATGTTGTAATTTTTTTTATGAATGTGATTTGTTTGCGAATGTGATTTTTGTTGATGAATGTGATTGTAATATTTTTGTGTTGTTTTTTTATTTTGTTATATATGTTTGGATGCTTTGTTATTATGTTTCGTTGGTGGTTGATGTCCTACTTATTGTGATATGAATTTTGAATGAGTTTTTTCGTGTATTAATTTAGTGTATTTTTTATATTTTATATTTAATATTCTAGTTTATTTTTTACTTTTGTTGAGAGATAATTTTACACTGGGGCACCCTTTTAAATATGTATTGATATTTCTTTGTATGTCTCTATATTGGTTGTGCCAAGTGAAAATTTTGTAATGTAAAACTTACTATATAAATGTAAGGCATAGAGTGTGGTTTGGTAAAAGATGGGAGATTCAAGTTCTTGAAATTGGATCAATATTGATATTTACAAGCATGAAAAAGTTTCAGTAGAAAAGGTATTATTTAAAATAGAAATTGTTGTTTGAATGATATTGTACTAATGCGATATAAGTTTGAACAAAATTTTAATAATATTTTGCAGGTTGTATTGATTCTTAGCAAGCTTGCTAAATTTAGAAGTTTTTACTTCTTTTGGAACATGAGGTACTATATATCGGTATATTTTTTTTTATTCTTATTTCTTTCTAACTTAATTTTTGTTTGAGAACACATGTTTGATAAAGTTGTAGCAGCTTTTTTTGAAGAGAAAATGGTGGTAGTAAGAATGTGGTGAGATTTGGATTTTGTGATAGATTTTGATAGAAAAAAAGTTGTAACGTATAGGCCGTAGAAGATGACTAGTTTTATAGGTTCTAAATATTTAGGGAAGTGATATAATTATATTATATTATTAAGTAATATACGTAATATATATGTGTATGTATACATGTATATCTATATAAGTATTATATTATATATTATATTATATATGTAATATACATATGTATGTATAGATACACATTATATTATTTATATTATATAAAATATATTATATAAAATGTGTTATATATGTTTACAGATAGTTATTAAACTTTAATTGGAATATTGTAATTTTTTTTATTGGTCTTGCTTGATGAATGTGTTATATGTGTTATTTTTTTGTTATTGTGTGATGTTTCGTCGGAATGTTGTAATATTTGTTTTGAATGTGATGTTTCGTTGGAATGTTGTAATTTTTTGATGAATGCTGATTTTGTTTGCGAATGTGATTTTCGTTGATGAATGTGATTGTAATATTTTTGTGTTGTTTTTTTATTTTGTTATATATGTTTGGATGCTTTGTTATAATGTTTCGTTGGTGGTTGATATCCTACTTATTGTGATATGAATTTTGAATGAGTTTTTTCGTGTATTAATTTAGTGTATTTGTTATATTTTGTATTTAATATTCTAGTTTATTTTTTACTTTTGTTGTGAGATAATTTTACACTGGGGCACCCTTTTAAATATTTATTGATATTTCTTTGTATGTCTCTATATTGGTTGTGCCAAGTGAAAATTTTGTAATGTAGAACTTACTATATAAATGTAAGGCATAGAGTGTGGTTTGGTAAAAGATGGGAGATTCAAGTTCTTGAAATTGGATCAATATTGATATTTACAAGCATGAAAAAGTTTCAGTAGCAAAGGTATTATTTAAATTAGAAATTGTTGTTTGAATGATATTGTACTAATGCGATATATGTTTGAACAAAATTTTAATAATATTTTGCAGGTTGTATTGATTCTTAGCAAGCTTGCTAAATTTAGAAGTTTTTACTTCTTTTGGAACATGAGGTACTATTTATCGGTATATTTTTTTTCTATTCTTATTTCTTTATAACTTAATTTTTTGTTTTAGAACACATGTTTGATAAAGTTGTAGCAGCTTTTCTGAAGAGAAAAAAAGAGTTGTAACGTATAGGTTCTAAATATTTAGGGAAGTGATATAATTATATTATATTATATTATTAAGTAATATACGTAATATATATATGTATGTATACATGTATATCTATATAAGTATATTATATTATATTATATTATATATGTAATATACGTTATGTATGTATAGATACACATTATATTATATATATATTATATAAATATATATATATAAAATGTGTTATATATATTTACAGATAGTTATTAAACCTTTAATTGGAATATTGTAATTTTTTTTTATTGGTCTTGGTTGATGAATGTGTTATATATGTGTTATTTTTTTGTTATTGTGTGATGTTTCGTCGGAATGTTGTAATATTTGTTTTGAATGTGATGTTTCGTTGGAAATATTATAATTTTTTTTGATGAATGTTGATTTTGTTTGCGAATGTGATGATTCGTTGATGAATGTAATTTTAATTTTTCATGTTTTTTTAATTTTGTTATATATGTTTGAATGTTTTGTTATTATGTTGCGTTGGTGGTTGATCCTACGTATTGTGATATGAATTTTGATTGACTTTTTTTATGTATCTATTTAGTTTATTTGTATATTGTATTTAATATTCTAGTTATTTTGTACTTTTGAATATGTATTGATAATTCTTTGTATGTCTATATGGGTTGTGACAAGTGAAAATTTTGTAATGTAGAACTTACTGTAAATGTAAGGCATATAGTGTGGTTTGGAAAGGTCGGGTGAATTTTTGTAATGTACAACTCACAAGCCATGTAAGCTGAAAAGGAGGGTAAAAGATGGGAGATTCAGTTTCTTGAAATTGGATCAATATTGATATTTACAAGCATGAAGAAGTTTCAGTACCAAAGGTATTATTTAAAATAGAAAGTGTTGTTTGAATGATATTGTACTAATGTGATATAAGTTTGAACAAAGTTTTAATAATATTTTGCAGGTTGTATTTTTGTTTGAGAACACATGTTTGACAAAAGTAGCAGCCTTTTTTGAAGAGAAAAGGAAGGTAGTAAGAATGTAGTGGGATTTGGATTCTGCGATAGATTTGGGTAGAAAAAGAGCCGTAAGTAGGTATAGGCGTAGAAGATGGCTAGTTTTATAGGTTCTAAATATTTAGAAAAGTGATATAATTATATTATATTATATTATTAAGTAATATACGTAATATACATGTGTATGTATACATGTATATCTATATAAATAATATATACGTAATATACGTATTATTGTCTACACATTATATTATATATATTATATTATATATTATATAAATATATATTATATATTATATAAAATGTGTTATATATGTTTACAGATAGTTATTAAACTTTAATTGAAATATTGTAATTTTTTTTATTGGTCTTGCTTGATGAATGTGTTATATATGTGTTATTTTTTTTGTTATTGTGTGATGTTTTGTCGGAATGTTGTAATATTTGTTTTGAATGTGATGTTTCGTTGGAATATTGTAGTTCTTTTTATGAATGTTGATTTTGTTTGTAAATGTGATGTTTCGTTGATGAATGTGATTGTAATTTTGTTGTGTTGTGTTTTTATTTTGTTATATATGTTTGGATGTTTTGTTATTATGGTTCGTTGGTGGTTGATGTCCTACTTATTGTGATATGAATTTTAAATGAGTTTTTTAGTGTGGATATTTAGAGTATTTGTTATACTGTATTTAATATTCTAGTTTATTTGTATTTTTGTTAAAAGATAATTTTACACTTGGAGCACCCTTTTGAATATGTATTGATATTTTTTTGTATGTCTCTATATGGGTTGTGTCAAGTGAAAATTTGTAATGTAGAACTTACTATAAATGTAAGGCATAGAGTGTGGTTTGGAAATGTTGAGTGACTTTTTGTAATGTACAACTCACAAGCAATGTAAGTTGAAGACGAGGGTAAAAGATACGAGATTCAGCTTCTTGAAAATTGGATCAATATCAATATTTACAAGCATGAAAAAGTTTCAGTAGCAAATGTATAAGTTGACCAAAATTTTAATAATATTTGCAGGTTATATTGATTCTTAGCAAGCTTGCTAAATTTAGAAGTTTTTACTTCTCTGGAACATGAGGTACTATTTATCGGTATATTTTCTTTTTATTCTTATTTCTTTCTAACTTAAATTTTTGTTTGAGAACACAAGTTTGATAAAGTAGTAGCAGTTTTTCTTAAAGAGAAAAGAGAGATAGTAAGAATGTGGTGAGATTTGGATTTTGTGATAGATTTTGATAGAAAAAGAGTTGTAAGTAGGTATAGGCGTAGAAGATAGCTAGTTTTATATGTTCTAAATATTTAGGAAAGTTATATAATTATATTATATTATATTATTAAGTAATATACGTAATATACATGTGTATGTATACATGTATATCTATATAAGTATTATATTATATATTATATTATATATGTAATATACGTATGTATGTCTATACACATTATATTATATATATTATATAAATATATATTATATAAAATGTGTTATATATATTTACAGATAGTTATTAAACTTTAATTGGAATATTGTAATTTTTTGTATTAGTCTTCCTTGATGAATGTGTTTGATATGCGTGTTATTTTTTTTTGTTATTGTGTGATGTTTCGTCGGAATGTTGTAATATTTGTTTTGAATGTGATGTTTCGTTGGAATGTTTTAATTTTTTTGATGAATGTTGATTTTATTTGCGAATGTGATTTTCGTTGATGAATGTGATTGTAATATTTTTGTGTTGTTTTTTTATTTTGTTATATATGTTTAGGATGCTTTGTTATTATGTTTCGTTGGTGGTTGATGTCCTACTTATTGTGATATGAATTTTGAATGAGTTTTTTCGTGTATTAATTTAGTGTATTTGTTATATTTTATATTTAATATTCTAGTTTATTTTTTACTTTTGTTGAGAGATAATTTTACACTGGGGCACCCTTTTAAATATGTATTGATATTTCTTTGTATGTCTCTATATTGGTTGTGCCAAGTGAAAATTTTGTAATGTAGAACTTACTATATAAATGTAAGGCATAGAGTGTGGTTTGGTAAAAGATGGGAGATTCAAGTTCTTGAAATTGGATCAATATTGATATTTACAAGCATGAAAAAGTTTCAGTAGCAAAGGTATTATTTAAATAGAAATTGTTGTTTGAATGATATTGTACTAATGCGATATAAGTTTGAACAAAATTTTTAATAATATTTTGCAGGTTGTATTGATTCTTAGTAAGCTTGCTAAATTTAGAAGTTTTTACTTCTTTTGGAACATGAGGTACTATTTATCGGTATATTTTTTTTTCTATTCTTATTTCTTTCTAACTTAAATTTTGTTTGAGAACACATGTTTGATAAAGTTGTAGCAGCTTTTCTTGAAGAGAAAAGGGTGGTAGTAAGAATGTGGTGAGATTTGGATTTTGTGATAGATTTTGATAGATGTAATAAATACCATTGAATGCATAAGGGCATATATGAGATAATATTGTCAAAATTGTATTGGAGTTCTAACACATCACTTATTTTGGAAAAAAAATATTAAGTCTAAAAAAGCACTTATTGTGGGACGGAGGTAGTATATTTTATCAGATTATTCCTGTTGAAGACTAATGATAATTTGTTGTATATTATCTTAGTCATAATTTTTTTTGTTGGGCTAGTTGCGCTCACCCTTTTTCTTTTTGTTCCATTGTTCTTCTCAGGAGGAGAGAGTTTAGCAGGAACTAGCCGCGGTATAGAGTGATGATTCAAGATAGTTGTTTTAGTAGTACTCACTATTTTATAAAATAGTATTATGAATAATTGTAATGAGGACTCCTTTTGAGTTTGTATACTCTCTATTAGACAATAGTTAGTAGTACTCACAGTATATGTGTTGTCGTATTTTGCACGACAATTGTATTACTGAAGTTGTATTTGTTTCTATACCATGTATTTGGCGACTCAGAATGGGTGATGTATACCTATTTTGAGGGGCGTCACATCCTCGATCAGTTGTTCTTTCTCTCCTTCAGTCTGTTCTAGCTTCTCCTCGACATTAGTCAGTCGTTCCTCATGATCCTTGGATCTCATCATCTTATGTGTCATTGCAGTCTGTTGTTCAACTACTATCTCTTGCAATTCCTCTACTGTATCCTGAAGTTCCACGTTACGGTCGTAGACTTCATCGTACATACGAGTAGCTATCGAGGTTAGTGGAGTCTCCTCCTCCTCGTCATCCTCATCCTCATCCTCTTGTGGCAACTCAAATGGATCCTCCTCATTTGTCTCTACATCATCATCCTCATCTTCAACCACTGTGACCAACGGGGCTGACTCACGTGGCAGTAGTTATTCCCAAATAACCTGAATGTCGCGAGGCTCCTCCTCTATAGGCATCTGAGGTCTATCCTCCCTAGCCTGACTGGATTCTCCGACATTAGTCTCTGACAATAAAATTTTAAGTTTTAATCATTAATCATTACTACTCGACACTCACGAGCACATAATTATAAACACATAAGCACATAAGTGTTTTATTACTCCTTCCTTAAAACTCGATAAGAGTTAATCACCACTATCTTTTCAAAGGTTACTTCCTAATGCTTTTTTCCCGCCTAAGGTTCATAACCTAAAGCTTTGATACCAATTTGTGACACCCCCAAATTCGGTACTTCATTACCTCAAGATTTGGTGTTCGCGTAATCAAAACATTCATATCTAACTACCCAATCATAATATAATTGAATAATAAAAACCTGCCCATACAGGATTACTTTAATAAAAATATTATCTCCCAGGTTCTCTAACCTTTAATACAATCATTCAAGTGCAGAAATTAAATTATTACATCACGTCATTATTAAAAGTCTATCATCATAACGATAAAACAAAATTACAAGTCTTCATCACTCGTACATTTTTTCCTTTCCTTTGATAGTTGTAGGTTTATCTACTTTCTCAACTAGAGCTGCAATAAGTGTATAAATATGCAAGAGTGAACAAACAAAGCTCACTTGAAATAAGAATAAATATCTTTACAATATTTGCCAAATAATAGGCTCAATAGAACTGAATGATATATTTTATTAACATTACAACATTTGCCCATTCATAGGCTCAATAGAACTGAATGATATGTTCTATTAACATTACAACATTTGCCAATTCATAGGCTCAATAGAACTGAATGATATGTTCTATTAACATTCTTAAATATACTACTGAGGGTTAAATGACCATGATCCATGTCCACGTACGTAGGGGGGATCAATCCTTCGTACAATGTATTGTGCACAACCATTTCAACGCTAAGTGTAAACCCCTAAACATAGGGTTTTTCATCTCAGTATTTAGAGTACAAGTCCGCACCAAAGAAAGTTTGGTTTGGATAAGCTTTCAAGGGTAATTGAAGTTAATGATTATCAACTAGGGAACTAGTTGAATTATAATGCTTGATAATACAATAGTTGTTTAATAACAACATAACTTAGAACATTTGAGAATCATAATGAACTGATTCTACATATCAAACTCATGTTTGAAATAACTTTAGAGCATAAGCATTCAATAAAATGAATAAAATGGTTAACCTTTGCTTGAACAGTAAAATAAGCTAAGGTTCAAGTTTTATAACATTAGAAATGAAATTCTTGAACTTTAAGAAACTTGCTTAACTGTAAACAAGTTAGAATGAATCAATCAATTGAGAATTTCCAATAACATTAGAGTTAGAGTTTGCTCAAATGGATTTTAGGAACAATTTACTTAATCAGTAACAGTTAAGATAAAAAGCTTGCTCAATCAAAAGTATGAAGTTATAATAATAGAACTAACTCAACTGAAAGTGTAGAGTTAGAAAACTTGCACAATGTAATAAATAAACTAGCTCAACGAAAGTGTAGAGTTAGAAAACTTGCCTCGAGCGTAAGCTAAAATATTAAAACTCGCGTTCACCTATACATAGTATTAAAACCACATACATCTATTAGACATACTAATATTCACTTTTCAATATAAAATGCATTACTAGCTAAACTTGTTATTTAAGCACAAGGCTTAAGCTACCATTTACATTTCAGAATTCACAAGTGTTAATCACCACAACGCATAACTAACGTTCATTGTATAAACTAGGTTATCACATAATGCGTTTTTGAATTTACTAATCATTTTTGTAACTTCGAATTCATAATACATATAACACAACTCTGTATTAGCCTTGTTGTTACATGTTGGACACATTATCATAACCTTTAGCTAAGCCACAAAGAACGACCTAAAGTCTTCAGAATTAGCAGACTTCAGTGTCTAGAAATGGGCACTCGCGCGACCCGCGCGAGTTTTGTACTGGGAGGCTGCGCACCCGCGCGGCAGCTACGCCCCGCGCTAAGGGCTGCGGGCCCGCACGACGCACATAACTCAGTTTTGCAGAACAGAACTTTGACACTTTTCTTAAGCCAACTAACACGAATTTCACCCACCAAACAGTGATAATAACACGTAAAATAAATATACAACTATTATAGACATGATTGCTAACATATTCAACCACTTAGCATAATTTAACAATACTAAAACTATTTTAATTTCTCAAAATTCATGTTTTTCATAAAAACTCAATTTTCTTGACATTCATCCTAAAAATCATCATTGTGAATTCATTAGTTGGCTAAATCACCTCATTCAAATTATGTTATGTTCGTTTGTTAATGAACTACCATGTATACAAGCGTCAATTTACTGTTTTCAAATACGAATTTGCCACTATAATTGAAAATTACTCAAGCCATATGAAGAACACATATACTATCAAAATTTTCTATTACTGTCAAATGAAATTAGCATGCGATTATGTTTAAACATACTTTATAAGCATCATAAACATATACAATTGCTATTACTAATTATATAACTCCACAATTCAACAATTGATTTTACAGAACACAAACAATTATGTCGTAACTTCATATATGTATGTATATATATATATATATATATATATATATATATATATATATATATATATATATATATTACAAATGTTAGATAAATACCTTCAAATTGTATGATAATTTCTTGCAATTGCAAATAATTCTTCTCAATTTCTCTCAAGCCTTCTCTCAATTCTTTCAAGCTTCTTTGAACTTCTTTGCTTTCTTCTCTTAGGCTTAGACTAGGCAACTAACTTGTATGCGTAAAAATAAAACTGATATAATACTAATACGTATACTTATTAGGATATCAGTTATATAAAAATAACGTATATGTTATTATGTTTTTATTTAATTTGTTTTATTTATTTATTTTATTAAAAAAAACTAGAAATCTCAAAAGCTATAAGGCTTGTTTGGCAAAAACCCTTTAAATATTAAAGAATTAATATATTAAGCCTTGTTTGGCAAAAACTAAATTAAACTACTTTAATTTATTTTAATAATTCCTTATAATATAGTTATTTGTCACACTATATTTAATCAAGCTTTCATATTTATTTTAATTAATCAAATCACAATTAATTAAATAAATCCTTTAATCACATAACTCAATACAAATAATTAACCATTAAATTGAAATATCAATATAATAATCATTTCCTTAATTCATCAATTATTTATTTAATAAATAATTAACTAAACAAAATTAAATCAATTGAACAAATATTTATTCAACGATAATCACATCCATTAAATATTTATATAAATCAATAAATATTTAATATTACATTTAAAATTCTGGAATATTACAAAATTCAAATACAAACTTCTTTTATACAGTACGAAAAAACGTAGCTGAGAGTTTCAACACGGATAATGTCTCGTAGAGAGTATCCAAACTCAAATAAAGTTCTCATTACATTTATTATCACACTATTTCACTGAATAGTGAGGACTACTAATGCAAACATCTGGACCGTCACTCCGTTCCCCGACTAGTCCCAGCTATATTCTCATTTCCTGAAAGAACAATGAAATCAAAGGGTGAGTTCAACTATCCCAGTAAGAAATATTATGATTAAGATAATGCAGAATAAATTATCGTTAGTCCTTCAACAATGTTAAACTGATAAAATATAATAAACATCAAGTTTAACTACAGCGGAACAAAGCAATCCATTAGAAGAGTCAAGTAGAACATGAAATCTACTATCTTCTATGATTTAAAAGTTTATCAACAGTTTTATTGCTGAGACTCAGCTTAATAAATAATTCACATCATCGAATCACCCCTGCACTACGGCTAAGGATATTCATTAGTATCATGACCACAAAGTATCATGCACTACGGGCCAAGGATATTCGTATTTTCACTTATGGTCATGATCATGCCAATAGTTGTCCATCAATGCACTACTGGCCAATGAGAACTTTTACCACATCATTTGTAATATTACGGTCATGATTATACCGAATAATCCCTGTTCATAATCATACCAAGTCCATCTATGCACTACGGCCACAGATGACTTTCAACATAATATAAGCATGAGGATGATGACAATGATATAAGAATTCAATTAAAGAAAGCAAAATATAAATTTTTAAGATTTAAAATTTAATTTATCCAGAATTCAATAATGTCAAAATTGTCAACATGATACTGCTTTGTGGAGTAAAATTCAAGAATAATATTGTATCAAAAATTATTTGGACCGAAAAGAAATTAATTTTTGTCATGAATAGTACCAGTAAATAGTAACTTTAGGAATAGTAACTGAGTGAATAGTATCCAGTAAATAGTAACTTTAGGAATAGTAACTCGTGAATAGTAACCCGACATGAAAAAGTTAAAACTTATCAAGAATGCTCAGAATAATATTTTCATAAAAAGATACTGGATGAAGCGAAAATATCAAGGATATTCTACTAATTTCATGGAGTATAGAAACCAAAACATTAACAAATGAGTTAGAATTTGAAATTTGAAATGAAATAATATTACTTATATACTACAGAGTATGGAAGAAATATTATTTCATATGAATATTGAACAAAAATAACATCCCTTACCTCAGAAGAATACTGGATACTGGAATAGTAAGGTAGCAGACTTATCTTCTACTTTCTCTCTAAAGCTTCTCTCTCTATAGCTTCTCTTTCTATAATTACTCTTGTGAGTCTTAGTGAATTGGTGAGAATGAAAGAAGAATGAGCTTCTATTTATAAGAAAATATAGTTTCGATAATTGCACATTTTGGGACTCAAAATATTACAGTATAATACCTTCATCTTTTCTTTTATTTTTAATTTAGTCCTGCAAGTATTATCAAACTTGCACCACCTCCCCTAATAGTACATCTTGTGAATCAATAGTACAATCATGTGAATCAATAGTACAATTATGTGAAAAAATAATTACAGTATAGTACTTTCATATATACCTCCATTTTTTATTTAGTCATGCAAGTATTATCAATCTTGCACACCTCCCCTAATAGTATATGCATGTGAATCAATAGTACACAAATGTGAACAAATAGTTATAAGGATGTGACACTAATAGCAATTAATTATTCATTTATCCGATTAATTACTCGATTGGTCAATATAACCTCTAGACATCAATTATTATCAGAATAGATGTCGATTTACACTAAACATTAATAATTCCAACACAATAAAAATATCAATTCATCTTTAATTAACATGAACTTATTCATCATTAATATTATAACTCACAATATTTAACAACCAGATCATTCCCAGGAAAGATGGGGGCTTTCCGATAAGGATTCTCCCTATTGGCGCGCAATTAGGTGACCAACCTCTCCTCGACAGAACTTTCTAGACTATTGTCAATATTGCAAATAATAATATGAATAACTTTGTCATCTCAATTATTGATTTAATAATAATAAATATTATGCAGATGATACTGTGACAATAATTGAATCAATAATATGAGAGATATTATGCAGTAATTACTGTAGCAATAATTGTGTATAAATGAGTGACTTCTCACGTAAGCATCAATAATCAATACCGTGCGCTACTATGCAACCACGCGTATTACTTTACTTTTACCACCAGGTAGTTCACCAGTTTAACGGTAAAACTTTCGTCGTTATTTTTATAAAAGATAATTCTGTCTTTTTCTAACTACGGCTATACTTTCGTGTGGGGTTCCACCAATGATTGTGTCGTCGTACGAATATTCCCTGTTAAACGAATATTCCCCGACCAATCGAATATTATATAACCACTTGCTTACTTTACAAAATTTGTAAATAATATTCCCAAACTATAACATTATATCAAATTCACACCATAATATTCAAAAATATATTTCGAGAAAAATTAATCTTTATTCATAAAGTTAGGGTCTTACAACTTATATAATGTAACAAGTAATTTATGAATGAGTATGTTGTGTATAAAATACTTGTGATGACAGGTATCAATTATAATAGATTAATCAATTAAATAATACTTGATATATCAAATAAATTCGTTTTACTCAAAGATATATATTTTGTATATTTGATCTACGTTGTGAAAATTTGGCTACTTAGGATTTCGAAGACCGTTCATATAATATTATTTGTTAAAAAATATTTTTGAATATCGGTATCTAAGTACTGACTAAATTATTTCATTTCACAATCTGATAATTATATAAATATTATGTAATATTTGTATAATGTATATATATCAATAAAAAAGTCAGTTAGGATTTTAAAGACCGTTCGGAGAATTTCAGAGAAATTACTCCAAATTATATCGGTCTAAGTACTGACTTTTTAATTGATATTGATATATATACTACTATAATATATATAATATCTATATCTATAACAAATTTATATTCTGAATATCTATATATCTAATCAAGTATGAGATAATATAAGCAATAATAAATTAATAACTTATCTCAAATATTTTAACCATTTTTCTTTTCTTGGTAGATTAGAACTTTATTTAGAAGAGAGAGTGAAAGCTTTATTTGACAGAATGTAAGCAAGGAGAGCAAGTTTTTTCTGATTTTTAAATTGGTGAATGAAAATGAATGAAAAGCCTCTGTTTATAGAATTTTGGTGTTTAGGGTAAAAAGGTAATTTGGTAACTAATTTTGAAATTAATTGTCCGAATTGCATGATGGGAATTTGAAAGGTCCGGATTCATTTGAGACACACGGATGACTAAGGACCAAACCATCACATGCCCACTATCACACACAAAAGCTTAGCCTTTATTAATCTGCACAGGCACCACGACCTTTTTAGCCCTCACGCACACACATGCACATTTGATCACATACATACAGCACATGCACATATATTTAGTGCATGACACACACATACATTATATTATATATATATATATATTATATTATATATATATATATATTATGAAAATTCATCCGTGACAAACGTTTGCCACGAGTACTGTTCAGCAACCGAGTTAATCACCGTTGATCTTTATGATCAAAGGCAGATTAATTTAAAAAAGGCTCTGCCACTACAGGTTGTAGCGGCAGTCACTTAATTCCAAAAATCATGAGAAATTACCAAGTTGCCCCTGCAAATATTTCACCCCCTGCCGCATGAGCTTGTGGCGGTAGGGTCACCAATTTAGCTTGCATTACAAATCTGTTATTATTATTATATTTAGCATTATTATTTCATGTTTAAACATATTATTATTTTAAACATATTAGGCCATATAATTATTATTATATGTAGATATTATTATAATAATAATATTAATATATGTAGATAATATTATTGTTTTAAAATAATAATAATAATATAATAATATTTACATATAATGTTAATAATAATAATATAATTAAAAATTGGGCAGTGGCAACTACGTATATTGTCCTTAAAAATTGGGCAATGGCAGCTAAATATGTTGCCCTTAAAACAGCTCCGCCACTGCTCCATACATTTTAACACAAAAGTTTATATTAAACAAATTAAATAAGCTTGAACTAAAATATGCCATAAATATAGATAATAAACTAAATATAATAAATTGGTGACCCTGCCACCACAAGCTCATGCGGCAGGGGTGAAATATTGGCAAGGGCTACTTGGTAATTTCACATGATTTTTGGAATAATATGACTGCCGCTACAGCCTGTAGCGACAAGGCCTTTTTTAAATTAATCTCACCTTTCATCGCAAAGATCAACGGTAATTAACTCGGTTGCTGAACAGTACTCGTGGCAAACGTTTGCCACAGATGAATTCCCTATATATATATATATATATATATATATATATATATATATATATATATATAAGCAGTAAAAAGCCACGGATCGACGATTCGGGCATACCCACACAACGCGTATGACGCCCCCAAAATAAGTATACATCACTCATCTGAGTCGCCAAATACTGGTACAAAATTCAAATACAACTTAATGATACAATTGTCGTGTGACATACGACAAAACATAAACTGAGAGTTTTAATACGAATATTATCTTCTAGACAGTATTCAACTCAAATGGAGTCCTCAATACATTTATTATCACACTATTTTATAGAATAGTGAGGACTACTAATTGCTACCATCTGGACTGTCACTCCGTTCCCGACTAGTCCCGGCTGACGACTCATTTCCTGAATAGGACAATGAAAGCAAAAGGTGAGCTCAACTAGCCCAGGTAAGAAATATTAGATAATACAGAATAATTCATCGTTAGCCTTCAACAGTGTTAAACTGATAAATATAACAACATCAGTTTAACTGCAGCGGAACAAGCAATCCATTAGAAGAGCCAAGTAGAGAATAAAATCTACTATCTCTTATGATTTAAAAGGTTTTTTTATCACTTTTATCGCTGAGACTCAGCTTAATAAATAATTTACATCATTCCTGAACTACAGCCAAGGATATTCATTAGTATCATGACAATAAATTATCCATGTTGTGACGCCCCCAAAATAGGTATACATCACCCATCTTGAGTCGCCAAATACATGGTACAAAATTCAAATACAACTTAATTATACAACAAGCGTGTAAAATACGACAAAACAAAATCTAAGAGTTTTAATAAGAATATTGTCATCTAGACAATATCCACACTCAATGGAGTCCTCATTACATTTATTGTCACACTTTTATAGAATAGTTAGGACTACTAAAAAAATCATCTAGACCATCAATTCGTTCCCCGACTCGTCCCAGCTATATTCTTATTTTCTGAAGATAACAGTGAAAGAAAGGGTGAGCTCAACTAGCCCAGTAAGAAATATTATGACTAAGATAATGCAGAATAATTTATCATTAGTCTTTAACAGTGTTAAACTGATAAAATATAACAAACATTAAGTTTAACTGTAGCGGAACAAGTAATCCATTAGAAGAGTCAAATAGAGAATAAAATCTACTATCTTCTATGATTAAAAGGTTTTTCATCACTTTTATCGCTGAGACTCAACTTAATAAATAAACAACATCATCCCTGCACTACGGCCAAGGATATTCATTAGTATCACGACCACAAATTATCTATGAACTACGAGCTAAGGATATTCGTGTATTCATCAATAGTCATGATCATGCCAACAACTGTCCATCAATGCACTACGGCCACTGAGGACTTTTACCACATCATTTATAACATTACGGTCATGATTATACCGAATAATCCCTGGTCATAATCACACCAAGTCCATCTATGCACTACATGCCATAGATGACTTTCAACATATTATAAACATGGGGATGATGACAATGATATAAAATTCAATAAAACAAGTTCAATGATAAATTTTTAAAGATTTATAATTTAATTTATCCAGAAATCAATAACGTCCAAATTGTCAACATGACACTGTTTTGTGGAGTAAAATTCAAGAATGCTCAGAAGAATATTTCCATGAAAAGATACTGGATGAAGCGCAAATATCCAGGATATTTACTAATTTCATGGAGTATAGAAGCCAAAACTTTAACCAACTGAGTATAATAGAATATATGAAACTGCAAATGGATTTCTGCCCGCCATACGGTAATCCACGTAGATAGATAATTTCCACAATTTAATAAGGAATGAATACGAAGGATCATTCACCATTCATGCGGTAATCCACATAGACAGGTTATTCCAACAAAATAATAAAGAATGGAATAACAGAAGAATTCACCAGGCGTGCGTAATCCGCACAAACATGTTATTCCAACAGAATGATAAAGAATGGAACCAGGTCATGCGTAATCCGCACAGACAGGATATTCTAACAGAATAATAAAGAAAGGAATAACAGAAGAATTTCACCATGTATGTGGTACTTCGCATTGACAGGTCATTCCAACATAATTATAAAGAATGGAAAATAATTTTCTCGAAAAAATAATTCTCATAAGAAGGGGAGGTTGTAAGACCCCAACTTTTATGAAAAAAAATAATTTTCTCGAAATATATTTTTGAATATTATGGTGTGGATTTGATATAATGTTATAGTTGTGGGTAATATTTTCAAATTTTACAAAGTAAGCAAGTGGTTATATAATATTTGATTGGTCGGGGAATATTCGTTTTAACAGGGAATATTCATACGACGGCACAATCATTGCTGGACCCCACAACGAAAGTATTGTCGTAGTTAAAAAATGACATAATTATCTTTTATAAAAATAACGGTGAAAGTTTTACCGTTAAACTGTTGAACTACCGGGGTAGTAGTACAATAATACGCGTGGTTGCATAGTAGTACACGGTATTGATTATTGTGATGCTTACGTGAGAAGTCACTCAGTTATATCAATATTGTTATAGTAATGTGCGCATAATCTCTCATATTATTGATTCAATTATTGTCACAGTCATCTGCATAATATTATTATTATTAAATCAATAATTGAGACGACAAAGTTATCATATTATTATTTGCATATTGACAATGTCTAGAAGTTCTATGAAGGAGAGGTTTGGTCACCTAATTGCGCGCCAATAAGGAGAAATCCTTATCGGAAAGCCCCCTCTTTCCTGGGAACGACCTGGTTGTTAAATATTGTGAGTTATAATATTAATGATGAATAAGTTGTGTTGATTAAGATGAAATTGATAGTTCTATTGTGTTGGGATTATAGTGTTAGTGAAATCGACATTTATGTCGATAA